>PYHW01010561.1:1279775-1303108 GCA_013186435.1 Turdus rufiventris
TGCGGCTCGCATTGGTCCGGGGTGGCTCGGGGCTGCCAGTGGTCTGGGTTGGCTCAGGGTGCCCGCGACTTGCGGCTTCTGTGGCCGCCCGCTCCTGCCTTCCCCGTGTGGCTCGTGCCAGGCCAGCGGTGGCACTTCCCTCTCTCCCCGCGCGGCGGTCGGGACTGGCGCCGCCTCCCTCTCTCCCCACACGGCAGCCGGGGTCAGCACCGCCACCCTCTCTCCCTGCGCAGCTCGTGCGGGCCTCCCTGCCCGTGCTGCTCCTGTCCCTCTCCTCCCTGCTAGAGCTGCTCCCGGTGCCCCCGCCTCCCTGCTAGCACTCCTCCCACCCTCCGCCTCCCTGCTAGCACTCCTCCTGCCCGTCTCCTCCCTGCTAGAGCTGCTCCTGGTGCCCCCATCTCCCTGCTAGCACTCCTCCAGTCCCACAACTCCCTGCTAGCACTCCTCCCACCCCCCGCCTCCCTGCGAGCACTCCTCCCACCCCTTGCCTACCTGCCAGTGCTGCTCCGGGTGCCTGGGGCCGCCCACTCCCGCCCCACCTCGCGGCTCCCGCGGTGCTCCCGTGGCGCCACATCCCCCCCCTCACGGCCCTCACTTCCCGGTTGTCAAATCTTGCCACTTTGTAGCTCAGATAAGGCGCACCGGACTATAAGGCGCACTTCTGGCTCCAGGCCAAAATTTTAGTCAAAAGAGTGTACCTTATAGTCGTGAAATTACTGTAGTTAAGATTTGCTTTTCATTACAGGAACTTCTGGGGCCCACATGGAAGGATTTCACTGCAGTTCTACTTACTCATGCCGACAAGGCAGAAGAGGCTGGATACAATGAGGAAACGTACTTGCACAGTGCCTCAAGTACCCTGTTGTCACTTTTGAGTTCAGTACAGCATAAATACATTTTCCTAGACAACCACAACAGGGTAATTAAAGAGGAAAGAAATATTATCTTAAGAAAGCTCTTGAATTTTATACGAAAAAATAATTATCAAGTACTACTTAAACACAGCAAGGAATAAAATTAGCTTTAAGGTGCTTACTTATCTATTTTTTACGGTAGGTAACATCTAACAGAAGTAAAAGCCATCAACTGGAGAACTCCACAACCATACCAAACATCTTTGAACACACAATTACAAATATCTCTTTAGCTTATCAAACTACTTGCCTTGCACTGAGTGCCTCACACTACTGCATGCCAAATACTAGGTTCAACCACAAAATCAGAGCAAGCTAGCACTCCAAAATCATGCTCCTAATATGTGTGTAGTTACAAATGAGATTTTGCACTACACCAGACTGTATATTCCAGTTCACACAGAATACAGATCTGGAAGAATAACATAAAATTTTAAGACAGGAAATAAAAAAAGACAAAAAAGAAAAAAAAGGTAAAAAAATGCGTGAGTTCAGACTCATGGGGTCTCTGCTTAATTCTTCAAGCTTTCAGAACTTACTCTGAACTTCCATTTCTAAAAAGAGCTTTCTGGTACTAAAAGCTAAGATTTATCTATTGTAAAAGTATTTCCCTACCATGATTCAAGATTAGTTATAACTGAGTTCTTGAATTACAAGAATTTTATTTAGTAAGACATTATTGGACATAAAGTTTACAAGGCAGATAAAGTGGCTTCCATGTGCTTAATGCTATTCAGCACATTTAAAAGAACTAATTACTATTGCTTATAGCCAGATGCATGAAAAACTAAAGAGTTTACAGGCACAAACAAAACTCATTCAAAAAGAAAATCTGTTCATCTCCTCTTTACGCATGTTCCTTTTAATTTTATATCATTGCCATTTTGTTTTCTCTCCACTTACTGGATGAAGTTCAAAGCCTGCAAAAATTAGAAAGGCTCAAGTTTGTTTTTAATTTCAGTAGTTTAAATAGTATTTACTTTTTCAATGGTTATAAAGCAGCAATTTAATTTACTACTATAAGCTGAAATAGATTAAGTATTTCCAAACAGCTACTTAAAAGGGTTATTGTAAATTGATCCAAAATATTTATTTTCTTATTACTGAAAATAAGGAATTAAAAGAATTAAAATTAAATTTGAGGCTAATAGCTTAGCAACAGGACTATTTGTACAACATTACTACAAAATAATTCTAACTGCAAAAATTGAAGAAGCTATCTCTGTTAAAACCAAAGCACTTTTTGTATAAAACATCATTGCATAAAAAATAAAAGCACATTAAAAGAAAACAAAAGAAACCAAAATAACCCCCAAAAAACCCCCAAAAATTATACCT
The DNA here is from genome assembly GCA_013186435.1 of Turdus rufiventris. Classification (NCBI taxonomy): domain Eukaryota; kingdom Metazoa; phylum Chordata; class Aves; order Passeriformes; family Turdidae; genus Turdus; species Turdus rufiventris. Next base: position 1,282,028 of record PYHW01010561.1, read on the forward strand.
GCTTGAGCACTGGAAACTTTTTTTTTTTTTGCTTGTTTGGTTGCTTTTTGGTTTTTTGAGGTTTTTTTTAGTTCTTGATTAGTTCCAGAAATCTAATATTAATTACAGGAATTTCACAATTATAAGCCGCATCATTTTGACTAAAGTTTTGGTCTGAACCTGGAAGTGCGGCTTGTATTCCAGAGCGGCCGATACATGAACGATGTTCAGAAATTTTCCAACCCAGAAGTGCGAGCCTGCAGCAGCCCCAGGCCAAGCCAAAGCCCATGCAGCCCCGGCGGCAGGGCAGTGCCACTGACCTGAGCCTGTGATATTTCTCTGTATTTTTTTCAGTGTTTTCAGTCTTGTGCAGCTGCACGGTTGAGTGGCTCCCCACCCGCCCGGCTCCCCATCTGCCCGCCCGCATGGCTCCCCCACCCGCCTGCGCGGCTGCCTGGCTCCCCGCCTGGCTCCCCTCCCACCGCACGGCTGAGCAGCTGCCCAGCTGAATGGCTGTTTAAAGGCAATGCAGATCCATTGGAAATGCTTGCAAAATGACCACACTATTGTTCATATATTTTTCTGCTTGTAAATAAAACTTGCAGGGTACACTGCTGCAGCTATTGTCTGTATCTTTTTTTGCTTGGAAATAATGTTTCCAAGGTCGGCACCTGCCAGTAAACTCCGTGATTCTGTTACTAATTGGCAACTTTGTGAAAGTTCACTGCAACCGAAAGTACGGCTTATAACCAGGTGCAGCTTATATATTGACGAAGACCTAAACGTTGCCAACACCCAGACGTGCAGCTTATAATCAGGTGCGGCTTGAATTACTGTATTTCTTATTTCCACCTATCAGTTTGGAAGGATATACCTAGATGGAGTAGATAAAGAACTATTCTAGCAAAGTGGCAGCTTTGATCTTCATGAAATTATAATGGCTTAGTTGTGGAGACGTGGAAGTGTGTCCACTTGTACATCCTAGGGCATAAACCACCATAGTTTAATCTTCCAGTTACAACTGACTGCAAACTACAGAGAGAACTCAGGCAAGAACAAAGGTGCAGAGGCTTATAATACATCTGAAAACTGATTGGAAGAAGGGGAGTAAAACTATTACAAAGTGACTAGAAGAATAAAGACAATTGTCATCTTCACTAACCAACTGCTAGTCCTGCAATGAGCACACAAGGAACACAGCACAATATTTTCCTTTATTTCCTTCAGCTCTTGATAAATAGAAGTTCTACACCTTCAAGCTGTCCAGAAAATTTACTTGCCTGCCTGTGGTCCCACCACAAACAAGCCTTGGCAATTAAGTTATGAGCACTGAGTGATTAATAACTGCTGAAAACACACAACCTCAAGGACGATAGGCCTAGTGAATGAGTGAATTGTCAAAATGTTGGAAATGTAACATATTCTGGAAAAGAAGTCAAACAAAACAGGTCTTAGCCATGCATTTAATGTTTTTTATTGCGCTTGCATCATTTTCCATTTCAACATCTGTAAAAGTTTCTAATAACCATTTATTTATTTAATTCCACTGTTTGCCATGGTCTCTGCCTTACACACTCCTTTCCCTTTCACTTCAAATGGAACTCCTTTGTATGTAGCAACACACTGGTCATTGGTGTGAAGATCAGGTTGGATTTGCTCCCAAATCTTCTTCTTTGGATTAAGTTCCTTTTCAGGATCACCTGTTTCAAAACAAAGAATAACCTCATATCACACAGAGCAAGAGTACTTACACATCTATGTCAGCCCACACAGCATCATTGCACACACTTTTAAGGGAAAAAAACCCCAACATTCCTTTTGATTCTCAAAATGAAAGTTTTGATTGGAATTAGGAATTGTCTAGGAAATGTCTCCAGAACCTCTCTGAAAATGAGGATCTTTCAAAGTAAAAAAGTTGTATCAGACAACAAGCACTGTCAAGAAATTAAACCATTACTGTTAGTTTACACTACAGACCAAAAGAGTTCCCAAGAATTAAGTACATATGGACCACAAAAGTACACTGCTCATCAAGACAGGTTTGTCAGCATCTTAAGTTTAGAATTCAATGATATTTTTATAAACAATTACATGCATTTAGCAGATGCTGTTACAGTTGAGGAATAATGAACTTAGACAAGAATAGTTCAGAGGTAGAACACTGATATACAATTTTAGCCCCAAATTTCAACACTGTTCTGCTATGCTTTGTATTGTTTCATGACAAGCTCTGGTGTCCAAAACAATAGAAGCAGTAGATTAGCTAGAGTTTCAGCAATTATGGCCTCAGTCTCGATAAACCTCAGTTTCTTGTTTCCAGGGATACATTGTGATAAGATACCTATACCCTAGAGGTTTTGACAGTAACTACATACACTAGCAAATCTGATTATTTAAGGATCTCTAATGACCACAAAATGCAGGCTTTTTCTATTAATGTTTTGAAATATTGTCAACAAATTAGACAGTACAGTGGACATTTTTCCTATTTTTAAATAAGCATGAAATGCAAGGTACATACATAAAACAAGCTAAATAATCTTGCTGGATTAACTGCTGCCTACTGACCTGATCTAGATAAAACAAGACAGCCAATTCACGGTACTATTATTTTCTGCTCTGTTCAAAGGTAAAGTAAGTTTAATATCTTAATTCTAATATAGATTAATTCTCTTAATTCTACAATATAGATTCTATTAAAAAAAATTGAAAAAATTTAGTCATAAGATTATTGAGTGTTTTTGACTTCTTGTGTGTCACACAGCCAAGACAAATGAAAAATCCCACAAGGACGGCACATTTAAATGTGCAAAGGAATCTCATGCTATTTCATTGTTGTTACACTATATGTCTTTACTTGCTTGTAGTGCCATACTTGCACCATTCTGCCCAAACTATCAACATCAGAAGTTTCAGAACAAGCAAGAATCAAAAACCAAATCATAGGAATCATATCCTCTCTGAGATCCCCTCAGAGGAAGAGTTCTCCAAGTGAGCAGAACATCAAGTACTCTTTTGTTGCACTAACAAAGTGTTCCCAAAGATTCAGGAAGAAAAACTGTAAGACTATAGAGATTTAAACATACCTTTTTCCAGTAGCTGGTTGAAAATCACCACTGCTTGGTAAGTCCCGACTGACTGACCAACCAGTGGTTAAATCAACTACTCTCATTCCAGCCTGCCTTATGCCTTATTGGCACTCTCCTTTAAATGTTTTCAATAGTTCTGTCTACTCACATTCTCAATGCCTGCAAACATGGGTTATTTCTGTCTGTAGATGGGTCTCATTCTGTAGTTTCTACATATGCAAAAGAAGCAGACTAGGCCAGATTTCTCTGTGAAGTAAGCTAGCCTTACCAGAGCAGTATTTAATAATGCATCCAAGTTATTTCATAACCAGAGTGCATTTAGTATTTCAAAGAAAAATCAGTCATAACATTAATAATTCTCTTCTAATTAATATTAAACAGAGGAAGAAATTTAAATACTTTACTTACTTAAAGTACTTTCCTTACTTAAATACCTACTTGCTTAAAAATATAATTACACTAGGAAATAAAAATTACTAAATGTTTTGAGTCAATTGTGCATTTTCACAAAAATAAATTAGGTTAATGCTCAGGTTCATGAACAAAGGCAAACTTGGATTTAAACCACAGTGAATGCATATAAACTAATAAAATCATTAAAAAGAATGTTAAGTGATACATTGTACACTTTCCTTTCTCTCCTCAAATATAAAAAGCACATGATTTTTTTTTTTCAGTAAGAAAACCTCCTGACTTTTATTATAAAAAACACACTTTGGATGTTAATAAGTTTCTCTGGAATCCTGCATCAAGCTCCCTTGGGATCTGTGGTGAGCTCATATTAGATTAGCATAGGCACCAATTTTAAATACTACCAGAGTTTTAGGCTGTGCATTTTCCTATGCCTTTCTCCTCACTGCATTCCTTCTTCCCAGAAAATATTCTTCAGAAGAGTTTCTATAAATAAAATAAATGGAAGCTTTTAATGGTTTAATCAGCTTTCCACTTTCTTTACCAAAAATGGGCCAAATAAGAGGTCCCAATTTTGTTAAATATGTCATTCCATCTTGCAGCTTTAATATTACAAAACCATTTTCATTATAAGCAAGAAACCTCTCCTCTTTGCAACAGCTCAACAAATACTGAAGGAATATATCTCAGCCTAGCAAGGGGCAAAAGGACACAGTGATGTGTGACTTTACTTAATGGCACTTACCCCACAGTGGATTTTAACTATTCAGCTGAATGAAAGCATCCATACGCTCAAGCTTTGTTTAAATAAAACTGCTAACTACAGGCTAACGACTGCACTCCAGCTTTACCATTTTTTATTCTTTCAACGAGGTAGTAATTTACTAAATTGCCAGTGATTCTTAGACCCAAATGGCAATTTAATTATATAATTTAAGTAACAGATTTTTGGTTCCTGTGGCATCAAAGCAACTGATACTGCTATCAGAAAAGAGACTTCACAGTTACCTATAAATCTTCAAGTATTAATGCTGTCTTAAGGCAATTACTGTGTAGGAGGTTATACAACTTACACACTCAAGATAGAACAATTCTTCTATGGTTTAAAAATTAGACCTTTTCCAGTGAAGATGGATAAAAAGTTGATAAAGTTCTTCATGCAAAAAATGCTCAAGAGACCATGAAGATTCATAGACTGGAGTATAATACAGTGTTAAAAATTCCATTCAGGGCAAAAACATCAAATAAATAAACATAACAGAACAGTACTCCAGGCAACAGCATTCCTTATCAAATCATTCCTCTGTAATGCTCAAGATGGTTCCAGGTAAACATTCCAGTTGCTACAGAAAAAAAAATTCATTAGTTTGAGACAAGATACCATTTGTTTACTTTGACTAAAATGGCCAAAGAAAATTAGTCTGTATCTCATGAATATTTTGTATAACGAAGAGAGAAGATTTAAAAATAGCTCAATTCCAAGCTGCTTGATAGACAGCATTTTAAAATTGCTTTATTGTTGCTGGTGGTGCTTCTGTTGCTTCACAGACTTTCATATTTCAAACTTAAATAAGACCCAGCTGTCCTTTCTATTTTAACTTCAGGACTCCAACCAAATCTTTATGCTTTACAATTACTTTTTAAAACAAAAAATTGATCAGAATGTAAATTGTTACAATTAAGCAGTGAAATTAAATGACATCTGACACAAGTCTACCCTCCTGGTAATAGCATGGTCCTTGAGGAGACAGCAGCAGCTAAGAAGAGGAAGGTTTAAACACAAAAGAGATGAGTAGAAGATAGATGTTCAATCCCATTAAAAACTGAGTAACACTTTTCCAGTCTCCCAGTGGGTTTCTCCCTTAGTTTGCAACACCAACATTGAAAAGACAAGTACCCAACAAATAAATTTACAGAAGCAGATATCACCAGCATTTTGTAGGTCTCCATCTACCAATGCTTTTTTTTTGCATCTTTCCACTCAAGACAGTAAAATCAGAAGTCTGAGAATTCTTCTAAATAAGTTTTAAGTAAGAAGAAGATCACTCTGTACTATTAAGTATTAGGTAAATTTTCAAAGTTGATGATTAGATTAAATCTCAGACCTACAAAATTTTCCAAGCAGCTCTTTATGAAGCATTAGAAAACAGTGCTACATTTCAGACTACAATCTATAGCCCTGGATTTATACACCTTGCAAAGGGGTTATAAAAACCTTCATTTGCCACTTATCAGAGCCCCATGTCTTTGGCTGTCCACCAGAAGGAAACGGATATAATCTACACAAAACCTTGTCTCACTGGCTGTAAGTCATAACTTCAGAACTAAAACACTTACACACCACTTTTAACTTGTTCTGTATCTTTCAAGGATCAAAATGTCAACAGAGTGTCTGCATACCATAACACATGGGAATAACTTTAGAACAAATGTTGTTACAACTCATTTTCTTTAGGAAAAGCTTTTTGCCACTGTAAAAAAGCCAAACAACTGGAGCTAAATAGTTCAGTTATTTTGACAGAAGTCACTTCTTTAGTCACGTACAAGAACAGATATGCTAGTGAACAGAAAATAGTGCTACTACCAGCTCTCACATCTTCAAATACCAGGTATATGAAGTCACTTGAGATATAAATTTGGAGGAAAGCTGTATCTCATACAAAAGCAAACCAAAAAAACCCTAAACCTGGGCACAGGGCATTTTTGAGGGGTGAACTTCTACACCATTTTCCAGAGCTGATGCACTAGAAGTGTTTCTTCTACAACTTGATGCTCTCTTGCACATCCATTTCCACAGCAACAGAAAGCAGTATGAGTGTATCTGTTACCTGTGATTATCACAGTTAAAAAAGATCCAACATTTAATCTTTACTCACTATATGTGATAATTACTAGAAGCCATGAGTGAGTATTCCTACAAAGCAGTCAATGCAATTGCTGAAGCACTTAAAATTTAAGTACAGCTAATGAATTCTGCATTTCAACTAGCAAGCTTGGTATATTTTCAGTACAGGAAACTAAAACTGAAAAATCCAAAATGTTGTCAGACTAATTTCCTTTTAAATAACAGTATTATTTTAAAGTATTTTCAATTGGAGCATTAAATCACAGCAAGCTGAGCTATTTTTCTGTTTCATAAAGCACCTAGACAGATATATTTTGGTTAGAATATGATAAAGGAAACAATGCTCTTTCTTTTAAAGCATCACAATTTCACTCTTAATTATATAAATATATACACATACATATGTATCTCTGAAATAAATTGTCAGAAATGCTATAGTTTAAAAAGGTTCATTTGGCTCTATGCAGAAAATAAAAGTTACACTATTTTCTCATATCCAAGAGCTAACTTTTGAACAATTCATCTTGAAGATGAATACTTCTTTGATTAATGCAGACACATACACTTCCACCCAGTTTGAGAAATACAGGGAGTTGGATCATGTTTTATCAAGTTAAAGCAATGGAGTCATCCTAACCAAAAGAGCCCTGTTCACAAAGACCTCTGTGGTCCACTTAACAGCTGACCTGAGTAGATCTGGGATTGGGCTGAGCTGCACAAATTCCTAAATTCCTAGGGTGCAGGATAAATCTAGGCATCTGATTGTAAGAGAGGAGTCTACAGGCAGCTCCCATGTGGCACCAGCAACTGAGACACCTGTGTGTCCTCCAACAGGGCAGCACCAAGTTATCACACAAACTTCCTTTATGACTGACGGCCACAATGAGTAAAAAAAATACAGCAATAACTCAAACAAAGGGAAGAAATTCTCCTTATGGACAAGGAATGCACAGTGTGCTGCAAGTGCAGTCCCATCATGTGTGCCATGTAAGATTACTTATACTAGTCTCTTTTTTCAGACTAAACTCCAATAAACAGCATTTTAAATGGCACTTGAGAGTAAGACTGCCCTTTTTTACTGGGATCATAATGAACCACCACTTCCTCATGAAAACACTCCTAACCATTATAAAAAATAATAAAATAAGAGTGCTAACAAATACAGCAACAGAAGAAGTTCATCTGACTGTATCCCTTTCAGACTGAAAATAATGAACTGGCATCTGACTATCTGATTCTGGAAACCTAAAAAGACATTTTGTCCCAGACAAACAAACAAAAAAACCCTGGTGTTTTAAATAATACAGCCTCCTCTCATGAACAGGAGACTTCCAACCCCTTCTATCGCCTCTATCCCTTCTCCCTCAAAAAAAAAAAAATCTACCCAAAGTTCTGACACTTTCATTAAAGGGAAGAGCTGGAATTAGGGATTTAATACTTCATCACTTACACTGAGACACTGTGAAAGATGCTTTACATTTGCTTGTTGTACAGTAGTTTCACGAATATAAGCCGCACGGACTATAAGCCGCATCTCTGGGTATTGGCAAACATTTCGTTTTTTGTTCTTAAATAAGCCGCACCCGAATATAAGCCGCTCTGTCGTTCATAGTGAGGACCCGCTTGCAACAAAGTTGCCAAATAGTAACAGAATCGCGGCATGGCGGGGGGATTACTGGCTCGGCTAAGGCTGTGCAGGCTCGCCCCGCTCAGGGCTGCCGACGGGGCCAGGACGGAGCTCCCCCCACGCTCCCACGGCGGCGGGCAGGGACAGAGCACCCCCGTTCCCATGGCGGCAGCGGCGGGGACGGAGCCACCCCTGCTCCCATGGAGGCAGCGGCGGGGTCAGGGACGGAGCCACCCCTGCTCCCATGGAGGCAGCGGCGGGGGACAGGAATGGAGCCACCCCTGCTCCCATGGCAGCGGCGGGGGACAGGAATGGAGCCACCCCTGCCCCCGTGGCAGCGGCGGGCGGGGACGCAGCCTGCCTGCTCCTGCCGCGGCAGGCGGGGCCAGGAGTCCCCCRYTTACCCCACGGGCCGAGGCAATGGCAGCACGGGGCCCCCTCGTCTCTCCCTCGGGCTGTGGCAGAGGAGGGAAGGAGGAACCTCCCCCACCCCCCGTGGTGCCTGTAGGGAGCCAGCTCCACCCGTGGCACAACAGAGTAACAATTTGTAACAATCGCGAAATGCCGGCTTTTACTGGCAGGTTGCTCGACTCGGCACCTCGGTTTCCACTTCAGGGGCTGGAAATATCAGAAAATTATTCGCATATTAGCCGCCCTGAATGTAAGCCGCATTTCCGGAGTGGGAGCAAAATTTTAGTTAAAATGGTGCGGCTTATATTCGTGAAACTACTGTAATTTGCCAAGTACAAATATGTTTATTCATATATTTCAAAACTGAAATACTTACTGAGATTTAAAGGAATGGGGTATTTTACATGAAAGTTCTACACAACTTTATCGAGTTACAATTTTTTGACAGATGATAAAGTATTTTCAATCTTTTATTTACACAATATTATCACTGTAATACAAAAAATAATAGAATTCATTCAGAAAAAAATCAACAAAAATGCAGTCAACTTTTAAAAAAGCTGGTTTATGTGCTTCAATACTGAAGTTGCCTTGGCATACCTGTTCCTATCATCTTCCCAAATACCTACTTACCAGGAAAACCTTCAAAAGTGATTCTGTCCCCAGGTACCGCTCCAGATGGAGGAGCCAGAATTTCCACTTTTTCTGGGGAGCTGGCACACATCACCATTGCTTGAGATACTACTCCTCTCATCTTTGCAGGTTTCAAGTTACAGAGTAGTATTGCCATACGATTCTGCATCTTGTAGGAGGAAAACAGAAGGATGTGAGTACTTAAAATGCCATCTGGTTTGGGGGACTCCCATTATTTCATTATAATGAAAGAATTACAATGATGAAATCTTACCACAAAAAGTGAAGCATAAGAGTAGCAGAAGACTCACAATTTTAATGCCTGGACACCAGTAAAATAACATTTAAACCCATTAAGAGCTGGCTAGTGAATAAGGGATTAAATGCTGAAATGTGACATATTTATCATGGAAATATAAAATATGCAATTTAGAAAATTAAAAACCAGGTGATGCATTTCACTTGCATTCCATCTTCATTCATTACAGACCACCACCTTAGTCCACTTTCAATACAGCACTATTTACTGATGATAATAATTTAATGTGATAATACTAAAAGTAACAACAACAAAACCAGTGTACAAATTAGGTCCATAGGTAAAAATTTCAAACTGTATCCTGGAAGCTTAGAGGTCGTTTACATAATGAACTCACTTGAATCTTAAATTTTATCTTAGTTAACCTAAATGCCACAAGTATATTTAAACCACTGAAAATTGCTGTATATACTGTACACTGAATCTGTTAGCAAAAACCTGTAAAATTATGTTTCTCTGTTTGTTGTTTTATTTTAATAATTACAATAGTAAACCAGAGAAAATATTCTTTGTTCAGAAAAACTGCCACACTATGCACTCTAAAAGAAACCACATTTTCAAACTGAATAAAAGTTAAACCCTCAACATTCTTAAGAGACAATGTAAAGACACCTTAATTTTCATGCTACTAAGTACACATTATATATATGTTTCTAGATTTTGGTCTTTGTGCATCACAGTAGAAATCTGCAGGTTTAATAATTAATAAAACTCATAAGAGCAACTATTTCAAATACCACATATTTTCCAAGGAGAACACCTTAAAAAGCAAAAATATAAATAGCCAAAATGAAGCAGTTGATAAGAAAAAGTTATGTTGCATAAGTTTCAAGCAGCCCATTGACTGAAAATTTCTCAAGTTATTGCTATGGAAATAAGTAGTGCAAAAAAAAAAAAAAAACAAAAAAAGGTTGTAACACGTCAGTGACTGAAATGCAAGTTGTAGCATTATCCAGGATTGAATAACAATTAATGAATGGAATGCTAATTATTGGGAAGACATCCCAACGACCTAAAAATAAAAGATTTTAAGGGATCTAAGTGGAAGAAAAAGTTTCTGCTACAAAAATCAGAGTATATCATTCATAACAGATATAACTGCAATGTATTCTCTTCCAATGAATGGCTGTAGAATAGCATTTCTGGAGGATAATGGTGGCCTTTTCTCTTCTTGTAAAGTTTAAGATACATTTCCTCTATTCCTGTTCTTCACTTCTGATCACTTACGTAAGGTTCTCTTAGGTTAAAGAGCAGGAGGTGACAAAAAGTGACACTGGAGAATTGACTGAATTTCAAGAAAAGTTGCCTGATAGAGGTATTGATGCTAGGAACACACAGAGATCCACTTCAAGGGATCAGCTGTCAAGCCCTTTCGACATTTCAGAAATTTCCACAATTGTCCCCAGCTGCCAAAAGAGCTCAGTAATGGCATGGTCCACCACATGCCAAGATCCTTCCATAGCCCTGTTACTTGTGACACAACTGCTCATGACAAAAAAAAGGGTGCAACTTCTCACGTGGCTCCAGTACCATGTGAAAAAACCCACAGCATTTCACATATAAAGTGGGCATGCCAGAAGTTTTCACACCCATAAATAACTTGCACTGCATACTGAAATGTAAGTGAAGATACATACTGTGTTTCCTAACCAAAAGTAAAATCATATGATACAAATACTACAGCCTCAAACACTGCTAAATTACCACATCAAACACCAAAATCATAAACAGCTGAAATTTTTTGTGAATTAATTTATGGCTATGGTCCTTGATCTGATGTATATATTTTTATTTCAATATATGGCAGTAGACACATGCCAGGCCTTCACATTTTTGAACACTTTAAAAAACACAAAGATGGAAGCTTGCCCCTAAGAATTTACTGTCTTAACAGAGACTTGCCAAAACCAGAAACAGACACGCAAACAAAAATGTTCTTAAAGAACGTGCAAGGATGATCCTTAATGAGTACTTCAGATTATTTTTCCACTCAGAAAGAAGGATAAAGAGGAAAGACTCCTGCTGCGATTTCATTCTATACACTTCAGATTTGTAAGTCTATTTAGAATGGCTTTTAAGATGTTTTGTTTTACATGCTTGCTTGAAAGCAGACTGTTAAAAGCAAGCAAGTTGAGATTTTGCCCAGTGCAAATCCAGTAAGTGGACACCATTAGATGATCAGTGCAGAACAGTTACTGTATGCAGTTTGATTTTTGGGTTTTTTTGGTTCAGTAACTTTCCGTAGCATAAAACTAACAATCACAATTCTAATACCTTCCTATGCTTCCAGTCTTACCATGGGGACAATGTGCAAATAAGGATTGAAAAGACATTTAAGAAAGTGGAGCTTTTTCCAGACTAAGATCAATTTCTTCATGATCCATTTTGCAATTGCTCTACACAACACTGTTTTAAATACCAAGTTTGCATTTGAATTTTGGAGCAGCCTTCAGTCAATTCCTCTCACCCTCTAAAAGACGTGTGAAAGGAAAACTAAATCTTGAAGTCTTAGGTTGTTCAAAGGTACCCATAAGCCATCTGTGTCAAATACCAAAGTGTATCAAATAAAAAAGCACAGACATAGATTCTATTCTGCACAAGGAAGTAAAATTTTGTATTCCACTGTTGTTTAAGTTACTCATTGCCAGCTAAATTTAATTTACATGCTCTCCGCTTTACTTCATGCCGAATATTTCAACAGGCTATAAAAGAGAATTGGCAGACAAAGGTTTCAAAAGTTTGGATCATACCAAAAAAGTTACTATGACTTCTCTACTACATATTAGGAAACCTAAAGAAGATTAACATCTCTTTAGTTTAGGAGGCCAGTGTGTACCAATGGCAGAGGAATTGGAATAAGATATCAGGATAGAAGCACTGCAATCAGAAACTGATTTGGGGTATGGGTACTTCTCTGTTTTCTGGCAAATGTTTTTCAGCATTACTTCCATCTGCATTTTATTTTTGTTTTCATGACTGTACAAATCTTTTAGTAGAATAAAAACATATCCAATAAACAGATGAATGCCTTAAGATACTTTAGGAAAGGAAAAGCTATGAGTAAATAATTTTGTCAATACCTTATCCAGAGGAACATGTTTCACTAAACCACTGACAACAGTCCTAGGGCTTGCTTCACCAACATCCACTTGTTCAACATACAGAGTGTCTGCATCTGGATGCTTTTCAGCAGTAATAATGCAGCCAACACGAAGATCCAGACGAGAAACATCTACAGGTTTTGCATCACCACTTCCAGCAGCTGGCTGCTGTTTCTTCTCCTTCTTTTCACCTATTAAGAGAACATTTTGTTCATGAAAGAAACATTAAAAAAAGCACAACTAATGTATATGACTACTGCAAGAGAAAAGCGAGCTACAGTCTCAGAAATAAGCAAAAATCCTGTGCAAAACACAAAAGAAGAGCAAAGAGTTAGCACCTCTATTACCAGTTTCCAGTGATTAATCAATTTACATTATTACCTCAACTAATTACCACCTCCTGTTTGTAAAATCACCCTGAATTTAAGTGCAGCTAATGTGTATAAGTGACACACATACTCTGACAAAGGCCACATCAATAAGCCTGATCATCCCATGTGAATAATTAGCAACTACCAGTAAGCCTTGCCATGGTGTTTTACCATTAAAAGGAAACTAGGGAATCACAGTCCATCAGGTTAAGAGAGTTTGTCAGCATTGTAGACAGTCAGGAGCTGTGAAGTCACTGCAGCTGAACTGTCACTGCTGCAATGCAACCCCCCAAGATGACCTTAGCTAACATTCTGCATTTCCCAAACACAACAGTGCATGAAAATGCTCATGGCTTCCGAGATTTCCCCTGGTGTGGTGTCTTTACCGCATGGTCATCATCCATACAGACTGTATAATATAAAACAACAATGAAGCAACACTCCCCACACTCAACTGCTTATTTAAATCATAGAATCAAAAAATAGGCAATAGTCCTTTCAAGATGAGCAAGTTACATCCCGTTTGTAGACAAGACTGTGCTGTTTAGAGACACTCAAGACTTGTTTAACTGCTATAATCTCTGGAGATTAACAAAGTCTAAGATGTGCTTACTTTAAATAAGCATATTCTGCTATTCTTTCATCCAAGATAACTTACATATAAATGTAAACTAAACTCCTTTCTTAAGTGAGCAAAAAAGGAGAAGTGGACACAACATGCAATTTAACTTCATTCACCATTGCTCTAGTACAGACCTGAAATTAAATAGTACATTCGAAAATAAAAAGGCAATATTTTTTTAATGTAAGCAACAGTTCTTTAAAAATATTTGTTCATTTATGATGAATGCAAAGCTCTAGTGATTATGAATAGGGTTTTTTAATGTAATTGAGAATTTGATTAATTAAATCAGTCATAGATACAATAATATAAGAGAAACTGGGGAAAAAATCCAAATCAAAATAGCTAACATATAATATCTAAGGTAATTTGAAAGACTGCTAAGTTTATCCTTCGTATAATTCCACACTGTTCTCCACAACATTCCTTTACAAGAGACATTAAGTCTTTCCTCAAAAGAGAACACAGCAAATGTGAACATGATGTGTATAAATACAGATACATACAAAATATCCATTTGAATGCCACAGGCTAAGGAGAAAATTGCATTCCTCTGGCCAGTGTCAGAGTCAGTCCAGAATCAATATCCAGAGAAATCACACAGATGACATTTACGAGAATTAAAACAAAGAAACTGAGAATAACCAGAGAGGAAAGAGATTACATATGTGGCAGAAAGCCAAGTGATTTGAGATAGTCCATAATTTCATCAATTTCTAGACTTAAACCAAATTTTACATACTGGTTACTTAAACTGTTAAATGCAATACCTTCAACATATGCTGAATTCCACAGAAACAGCCTGTGCACGGTTACTATTTAATGTTCGTGCTATACTTCAGTAGAAGGCAAAAGCCTAACACTGTTTTCCATATGAGATGAGCTGAGCTGGTCAGAGTGTGGTGCTAATAACACCAAACTTGTGGGTTCAACTCCTGTATGGGCCATTCCCTTAAAAGGTGGACCTAATGATCCTTGTGGGTCCCTTTCACTTCAAAATATTCTGTGATCTATGTTTGTCTGACTGAATTTAAGCTACTTGTGTAGTACTTCCCCTCATGATATATAGAAAGGTTTTCTTTTTCCTTACCAACTGAATACTTGCTCTGTAGCCACTGAATACTTGAGGGAAAAAATTAATTGCCTGATATGACATGTGGCCTCTGCTTTTGTATTTACAGCTCTGTGGAATATTAATGTGTCAAAGGCTGAAATACATAAAAAATTTAAAACAGCTTGTAAGTCTCTGTACAGCTCACCAGAAAAATAAGAGAGACAGTGCACTATCATAATATCAAAATTCTGAAAACTTGTACAAACCTAACCATAGCAAATTAATAATAATCTGCATAAGAGAATGATTGCAAAACATTGGTTTAAGTTAAAAGATACACTTGCACAAAAGCAGAGGTGTCCAACAGACATGCCTTGTTTTTTATTGGTGGTGGGTTTTTAAATGAGGAAGTGCAGTCACATGAAACAGAATTTGGCATGTATCCCATGCAAGGAAGAATCTGTAGCTTACCTGACAGCCTTCATTAGCTTCAAGTACTTTCAAGATTTAAGAGCTAGCACATGACTCTTCCTACTGCAGCTGTATGAAACCTGTTTTTTTTTTGTGCTCAAAATCATGCAAAAGCACTTGCATAAATTAAATACTTCAACTGTCTATCAGAGATAAGAAAAGTGAACTACCTTTTTTTTCTACCTTTTCCTTCTTTTTCTTTTCTTCATCTTCACCTTTAACTTGATCTTTGGAACCAGAAGATGCTGTAACAGCTGTAGGTTGTGGAACATCCTCTGAAAATGAAGCTGTAGAAAGGGTTGTACCAGGAGGAACTGCAACCTGCTTTACTAAAATCAAAACCACGGAAGTTAGGGGCAGTACCAGAACTTTGAACACTGACATTTTTAAGTGTACAGTATAAATGAAAAAGAAGAGAGAACTGAAAATTTTGCTTAATACTTTAATCCACAACTGCTGAGTAGTGAACTACATTACAAAACATGTTTCAGAATTCAATCTATATATGATTCTTATGATCAATTAAAACAGTGTTTGACTACACATTTTTAAATGTGAAAAAGTGCTAAATACAAGAAAATATATAAGCCAACAACATCTATTTTTGTAGTTGATTTCAGTGTCTAGTTATTATTTCTACCAGTTTCATATTTCCCATTTACTTAGTTTCAGTTTACAGCTACTAGCTCTTGTCATACTGAGACTATTCTATAAATGAGTTATAATTTAAAATAATTTTATAGTGTATTCAGATCATTCCCTCAACTCTTAGAATTAAGAAACTTAAGAACTTAAGAAACGGAGCCTGAATAAAACAAAATTACCTGCAGCCATAACATGATCTGCTGATTTCTCACTTCCCTAAATTCTCCACACTACCTTCAACAGCTCTTTTTAAATTGCTAATACAGAATTCTGGATATCGCACTATCAGTCTTACCAGATAAAAGTGTAAGTATCACCTCTCTTCTACATTCTGCTCCTCAAAAATCTCCTCAAGGCTTTTAACACAATAATTGCACAGGGTAAGCATCAGCAGTGCACAAGACAGTACCATCAAGACTCCCCTTCCCAAGAAAGGATAGATGAGATGATCTTTTGAAGTTCCTTTCAATCCAGGCTGTTTTATCATTAATGATTGATAATGCTTCTGGTGTCACCATTATAGAATTCTGCATTCTGCATATGTGTTGTGTTTTGCATTTCAGATATTTACTAACTTTCCTGAAGAACTGCACTTTGTTAGTTGATGCCTGTCCTCTTTAGCACAGAAGTGATTTGCACAAATTATATTCTTATAAAGAACTTTCTGAAATAATTTGAATATGACGTTTGTTGTATCAACAACCATTTGCTTGCTAGTTGGGGAAAGTCTTTGTTTCTCAAGTTTTTGAAAAAGTATCTTGTGGTATTTCTGATCTTCTAGGTCCACCTATTTTCTGTGCTCAACTACTTAATCCTTTCAAAGCCAACAAACATCTATTTCCTTCAAAAGAAAAGATCTGAATTAAGTCCTACTACCATTTAGATGAACTAGCTAACTAAAGGAAGATGCAACTCAAGCATTTCCTTTGCCATCTTGGACCAATATACCCTGAGACCTCTTTCAAGCACAACACATTCTGTGAAATATCCTACACCTGTCAAGAACTGCTGCAGACTACAGACAACAGAGAAATATAACTAATCGTTTGGTTTAGTACATTAAAAGGCTTAAGTGGTGTCCAAAGGAGAAAGAGAATTCTCTCTATTCACAACATGTTAATCTTTTTGAAGACTGAATGTGCTTTTACACCAGTAGAACATTCAGAACAGTTAAATGCTAGCATCGAGATACACTGGATACTATCTTAAACAATTTACAATACTGATAGCTTGGGTTAATAGCAATAACTGTTGAGGGCAGAAAAGGATTTTTTGGCAATAATTTTAAAAGACAACACAGTGCATCTGAAACACTTCAGTTCTGGTTTTTTTCCCCCTCTATTCTTTTTAATATTAAGCATATAATGATAGTACAAGCTGAACAGAACTACACGGAGAAGAGCAAAGAAAGAAGTCCAGTGGAAGGCTGGTCCAAAGCATGAAATCATAAATTCAGAACACATTGTTTCTAAATTTACATTACCACAGCTTTCCTAGTAAGTCCCCGACCATCTGTACTTTGCATCATAGCTTGATTTTTCCATAGTGCTTTTTCAGTCATGCTAGTTCAAATACTCAAAGTAGCAAGAAGAGTTACTATTCTTGAATGACATGCAGCAATTCCTACAGTATTACCAGAAGTCACTGTCATCAGTGAGGTTCACAGCTTATTATAAAAGACACTGAACAAAAAAATACAAAGAACTAGTCCCATGTCTGATCAAGCTTAGTATATGGATCTGTCAGGCCTGCAACTTATTAAAACGTTGGAATCAATCAACTGGTCATAGGCATGGAATCAGGGAAAATCCAGAATTTTTAAGAAATACCACAGAGTCACATACAGAATGATAAAAATCAAGAAGAATTAAGATAGTTTTGTACTAATTACATCTATGTTGTATGAGAATAGCACTTTTTTGCCCACCTCCATTTCGAATTTCAGCCTGAATCAGCTCCTGTTTCAGCCCTTCAATTTCTTTCTTCAGTTTAGCATTTTCTACACGGAGCTTCTTCTCTTCTCGGAGAGATGCTTGCAAGACTAAAGCAGACACATTTAATTTAAAGGTTTCAGTAACTAGCATTCATCACTTTGGACAGATAGGTTTGTTTTTAAAGAAAAGTGAAACATGGTGAGCAAAACAGCATAAAAGTGAAAACTTTCAAGGAGTACATAATCAAAAACACTTAGGAATTATTTTCTTTATTGTTGAAATAGCAATTTTTATAATACTTATATAATGAAGTTGTCTTTCAATACAATATCTTCCCAGTTCCCTAAACAGAATGATAAGAAAAAACTCCAAGAAACCTACAGAAAAACTTTGACAATGTTTGTAATACAGAGCACCTTTATCCATTGCTACAGTTAAGTACAAAATATCAAAGTTGAAGGTATGACACTCTTGAAAGAATGCCATAGTTGTGAAGAAACAGTAACAAATTCAGGATAAGGCATAGTCTTGTATTCTTTCCAACTTCCTTACTCCCTTCAAATGTAATCCTGTCCTATCAAATTTCCATAATTTGTGTATTAATTCTTTCTCATCCAAATCTCTTCTGTTTCAGAATAAGCAGCTAAAAAAAAAAAATCACAACAAAAAACCCCAAAAAAACCCCAAACCAAACCAAAACCCCACAAACCACAGGACAGTGAAGTAGTGCTACTATTACAAGGTCTGATATCACCAAATGTTTTCTCCTATGACCATTTACTGTTAACCATCTGCTTAATAGGTTTAGCATAAGATAGGTAAATTCTTACTGGCTTTTTCCTTGAGCAGGGCAACCTGTTGCTTGAGGTACTCAATAACTTGATCAGCCTCTGCACCCTTCTGCTCCAGTCTGTTCAGCACTGCATTGTTGGCTGCCATCTTTACCAAAAAACGGGATAAAAACCTAGACAAAAACCAGCCTAAAATTAATGACTTCTTAATGCAATAACACTATTATCTATTACCATGTCAAGCAGTTCTCAAATCAGTTCCTGAATAAGAAAATTTGCTAAATGAAAAACTGGGCTCCCACCTCCTAACACAAAGCCCAAAATATTATATAGAATCTGATGTTTGACAGTCGCTTTCAAATATTTTGGAAGAAAAGCTATTTTTCTTCCCAGCGGCAGAAAACGTATTCTTCCTTCATGGAACAGAAAAAAACCCAACAAATCTACCTTCTCAGAAAGAAAGGTATGAATACATGGTAGGGAGTAGGAGGGACATGGAAGAAAATAAAAGGGAAAAGATTGGACAGGAAAACACTGTATCCTGGGCTTAACTAAAAAAAACATACTAAGTGTATATCAAATTTTATTGAGACTAAGAAAATGGTTCATCCCACAAAAATTTCCAAACTTTTAAAATAGATTTATTCAGAATATACTGAATATTTCACACATTGTGCTTATGCATAGATTAAGAATTTACTCTTGTTTTACTTTAATACTCATAATTTATGAGTATTTTTACTTATCTCAAATAAAAACAACTTTTACTACAGGTTTACACCTTCTGAACTAATTTTAGCACCAATTTTGATTGTTCAATTTTGCATCCACTGGAAGGGCCAGCACACGGACAACAAAGAAGCAGGGAACACAGAATACCAGCAAAGACCACAAATAAATGCCGTCTAACCTTTTAACATTTACTAATGTTTCATTTATGTTCTAGAAAGTGCTATGCCTTGTGTATAGCCTTTGTTTTTTTAAAGCTACCAAATCTGCCCTGCCTATCTTCCTTCTCCGCAACACTTCTGTTTAAACACAAGAGCTCTGTGGCAACAGAACCATGGAAAACAGTTACAATCACTCATATCTGCAGCAGACAGGATTTTTTCCCTCCCACTCAGTATCTAAATGAAAAAAGAATCTGTACTAACAGCTGCTTCATCTGTAAATCAATAAAACTGGTAACAGGTGGGAAGAAAGTATCTTTATAATCAATGGTGATTTAATTCCTGTGAGGTGATTTAATTCCTGTGAATTTGTCCATGAATTGTAACAAATGTAAGAATTGGTAAGAAAATGGCAATCCAGGAACATGTATTGGCTCCTAAACTTTATCAAAATCCAGAAATGCCTTTTCTCATTTCAAATTGGCAGAAAATTTCCTATTTTATTCCAAGACTATTGTAACACTATGATCTGGTTTGAACATACCAATATTCCCTTTGGGAATATGCAACAAAAGTCATGCTAAAGACAAAAGAGATTAGAAGTAACTGAAAGGCGAACAGTTACAATCACACTTGTGCCAGGGTTAACATACTGCCTCTGCTACACTCTCAAAATCAACACACATTTTATATCTGATCTTATGTTATAAATAACTCAAATCTCCACAGGAATATATTTAATTTTTAAAAAATATAGTACAAAAATCCAGAAAAATAACTACAATTATTCATGAATAGTGTATTTAAAAGTTCCCAAAGTAAAATTCACAAAGCCAGAGAGAGGCATAATAACCAGATGATGCATGGGGTACCTTGCAAATGTGATGAGTGAACCAACATCCTGCCTTCTTTGCAACGCAATACAATCACAGCCTGTTTTACACACACTGTTTCACTTAAAGATGTGAGAGTATTATGGCCATCACACCTTCCACTCATCCACAATAGATTTTTCTTTCAAAAGAAAGAAACTCTCTTGGAGCAAAGAGCATAAAAATCTCTCCAGGACAAATATATTAATTTTTATGTTCAAATTAATGTCTGCTAACAAGAAAATAATTTTGTTTTCATGGGCAGACTGAAAACAGATAGCTTCAAAAAGGAAAACAGTGATTCCAATAAGTTACTAATTGAGATGTCAAATGGAAACAGACATAAAACTATTATGGCACAACACAGCATAAAACAAAGCCGGGGATATTACTGTCTGCATACCAGTAAGCTTTCTTGCAAGCTACAAATTCTCTCAGGGGAACACAATACTAACAGTGGAAACTTTGCCAACAACAACAGAAATGCTACTAAAACTTCAAAGTGAATAGAATTGGTACATTTTATAGATTTTAGCCAAGTTGGCTAATGAACTGAAGATCTGGAAGTGAAGTTAAATGATTACAATTTTCCCACTTGTCAAATAAATTTCTGTAAAGCTAGTACTGTAACAATAACAAAAAGGAATAGGTATTTCTGATGCTAATATAAAAAGGCAACAGGCTGAAATGAACTGCTGCAGGAACAAGCACAGGAACTCATAGAGCAGAGTAATAAAACTGTATCCAAAAGGGCACATTCAGAAAAAAAAGTAAAATCCACCCTTTATCATAAAATACAAAACATATTAAAAATATGAGAAGTGCAACAATCAGAGGTTACAGTAAATTTTTTCTTTTTTTTTTCTTTTTTTTTTTTAACTTTCACCCTATTTTTTTCCCTCTACTATCCTGTCACCCTAATAAAAACAAACAAACAAACAAACAAACAAAAAACCTAAAACAACCAACTCTTACTGGTGATACACAAACTAAAAGTTGGAAAGAAAACCAGAAAC
>PYHW01010561.1:1303158-1314684 GCA_013186435.1 Turdus rufiventris
TGTCATTTGCAAGATACTTAGAACCACTCCAAAATCTACTTCCTCCGCTCAGTGGAACTAAATCTTGAAATGAAAGACTCAAGCTGTACAGTTATTCATTAGACTACACATCAACACATGAGAGCTGTTTAATTTCTCATTATTCCACCTGCTGATTAAGAGAGTTGCCCATCTTTTTTTAAACTGAAAGCACTGCCTGCTGCCATCTTCAAAGTAGCTGCAGTACCCTCACAGTAGAAAACAGATACTATGCTACTTTGTTGCTCAAAAACAAGCAGTGTGGAAGTGTCCCCTAAGTGGCAAACTATAATAAATCAAGACTTCTTATAGAGTACAAATTATCCCCAAATTTTAATACGTTTTACAAATACTTTATCAACTTTGGCCTCAACCTTAAAATATATCCAAATCAAAAACTGAACACACAAAACATACTAAAAACATAAACCTGGTTGTAGCTTACTCTTCAATTGTTAAAAGCAAGAAAAAGAAGAAAAACCCAAAATCCCCATAAAATTAATGATAAAATTAAGAACTTAAAACTCCAAAAATTAATTTTGTAATCTATCCATAGTACAAACATGGAACCAATCACTTCCCACTATTGGAAAAGCAAACATTAAACAGAAAAATACAAAACAAAACAAACAAGCAAAATAAAAAGTAACACCTGAAATTGGAAAAAACTGGCTGCTAAAGCCTAAAACAATTAGCTCTGAGAATTCCTTTTTCCAGCTGGAAGTTTTAAAAAGCTCGGTTTAAAGCTCTCCGCTTTTTGTTGCAATGCTTTGCTAATATCAACACACGAAGTAAGATTACAACTGCAGGAGATTCAGCCACAAGGGCCTACTTCTCTCTTCCTCTCCCACATACACGTTAATTCCTTCACAGTAAGAGGGTAAATTTAGACAGTCCACCACACCTGGACATCATTCTTACCTGCATGGAGCTTTGCTCACACCCATCGCTGCTCTTTGCTCTGTGCTTGCCATGAATGAATCAAGTATTCCTACAGGAAACCTAATTCTATTCATCTCTAACAAAGAGAAGGTAACATCCACACAATGGCCCAGGTGGCATTCTCTGTGAGGCATATATTTATGGTTTGTTAATGAGTGGCTGCCAACCAAGACCTAAGATTTCATTTTCTCACTAGAAGGGAAAAATAAAGATCGGCAAAAGACATGTTGGCTTTTCAACTGACATTATTTGAACATACGTATGTTCAAATTAAACAGAACCAGTGGCTTATTCTAGAAGTTATCAAAACAACAAAGGCAATTTCTCTCAAAAGTACTTAATGTTAATTACTCTTCCTAAGCTTTTGGTCTTAAATCCTGAGCAGATTTCAAATTAAACTCTTTTTCTTCCTTTGCCGGATTGCGGCCAACTGGTATAGCAAAGTATTCTACTCTCTGTAAAAGACCAAATACTAACAATCACTTCGTTTCTGCAAGAAGTGTGTTCAAAGCCTTCTATCTGAGCATCTTTTCTTGAGTATGGTCCTTTCTGGCACACAATCTTACAAAAACCCATAAACATAAGAGAACAGGCCAGCTGTTTGCCAGATTCTGCTATCCTGTGCTTTGTACTTCTATGAACTGTGAGGATACAGTGAACCAGATTTGAGAATCTCACATCACACCTTTTTATTCTGCAAGGTAAGGAACAACACTTAGCAGATCAAAACAGAAGAAAGCAGACCAGAAGTATGTTTTCTTTGGCTGACCAAAGTATCACTGCAACTAGGCAACTGTTGTAATTCATGCCACTTTTTCTCATCTTGGAGAATAGAGATCCATGCTTTATAAACCAATGTCTTCTTAAAAGTTTCTCTTAACTTTTGATAAAATGCTCTAGGCCTGATGCTGTCAGCATCTTTGGCTAAGATTTAAAATACCTGATTTGATGACTTCACATTTTTGGTAGAAAAACTTAAGGTCTGGTTTTAAAATCTCTGAAAATTTAAACTATACAAAAAATCCAAACCAAAACACAGGAGAGCTACAACTAATTAGTTTTGAGATCAAATCTTAGTTTTTTCTTGATCATTCCTACACTTCACTGTAAGTAATGCAAAGCAAATCAACAGCAGTTCTCCATTTGCCTTAAAAAGCAATGGCCTGAAACACTTTGCTACAAATTTTCAATCAAACAGTTCTGTTGCTAGGACATTTTGGAAATCAGGTATATTTAGTAATCTTCATGCATTTATGCACATCATTACCACAAAAGGCTGGGTATTTCACTGGCATTATATCTGTTACAAGTTGTAAAACATAATAATGGCTTTTATACCTATATATCCCTTCTCAGGAAATGAAGTTCCAAAAGATCATGTGATTCCAGGCTTTAACAGAAAGAAAATAATCAGATTTATTTACTGGAAATGCAGGTTTGCCACAGTTTCATGTGTGGAAAAATAAAATTCCTTAATTAAAAAAAATCCTCAATTAAAAAATATAATTCCTCAATCAAAAAAAGTAAAATCTGGAGCTGTTCATGAACAGTTTTATAAAAATGTGCCTTTTAAACCCATATACAAATCGGCAAAGGTATCAATAATGAACAATATAATGCTGAGAAATAAAACAGAAGAATTTTAATTATCAGATACTTCTGCATTGCATTACTATCAAACCCATCATTTCCTTCCTATAATGGATAAAAAAAAGACAGTGCTCTGTCGCTGGTTTGGTATTGGTCAAATCGCCAGTGCGATTCTAGTGCCACTAGAATTATTTACTCATTTCCTGCTGTAAGATAGGATTAGGAGGAAGGCAAAACAGGCTCAAACTTTAAAGGGTATAAAGAAAAATTTATTACTAGAAACTGTAAGAAAAAATAACAAGAATCACAATAAAACTTTAAGAGCATTTATCCTCCCCCCATAACTTTTTTCTTTCACACTGACAATGTACAGAAACAAATCAGTCAGTTTACCATCTCTAAAAACAGTCATTCAGCAATTTACGTAGAAGAGGAGACTTCTCCTCAGACTAGAGAGATTTTCTCCACAAGAAAGAGTTTTCTCTTGGCCTCGATGTCACAGTGAATCAGCTGCCTGGGAGAATGGAAATCTGATCACTTCCTCGAGTAGCAGTCTTCCCACAACTGTTATTGAGGACCGTATCAATTTATGTGGCATACTTTAACGATTATAACAGTTCAAACAAAAGCCCTCTTCATTTTGAAAAAAGAGATCTTTCTTCTCTTTCCCGGTGGGGCAGCAGGGATCTTCATCTCTCCTCTTCATTCAAACTTCTCCTAAGATCACAGCCACTTCAACATCTGCTTACTTTAGCACAAATGACTCTGCTCACGTCTACAGTTAGAACATTTCATCTACTCCATAATGCATTCCATGAGTTACAGGGAAAAAAAGAGTCTGATATATCAATCATAGCTTCTCCATAGCCTTACAAGAGGCTTCTAGCCCAAGAGTGAGGGATCTCCATCAGTCCCTTCCATCTGGGACCTGACTTCACTGACTTTGGCGTCCTCATGTTGTTTCTCTATATGTCTATCTCAGTCCTTTTCACTCAGGAGAGAGAACGAAGTGTCCGCCAGTCTCATTCTGGGCAGTGAAAGAGTTCATACCTTGCCCAGGACTGTGATCTCTTCAGGGCAGCGACCAGAACCTATTTAAGACAGAGTCTTTTCAGCAGCCACATTGGGCTGGACTAGGATCTTAGCAGGGGCCCAGCCAGAAATGGTGCTGTGTTGCTTGGCTGCATTCCATTCCGGAGGGAGGAAGTTCAGCTCAGCCCCCGCCACCAGGCTGCAGAGGTTGTGGCGAGGCAGGCCTGGCCTGGAGCCGCTCCTGGGGATGAGTGGACCCCCTGGCTCAGCCTGGGCCAGTGGCAGGGCAGGGTTTTAATGCTGGTTAGATGTTCAGCTCAGCCACAGGCCCCCTGGCCACACTGGGCGGGAAAAGGGAGGGTAGGATCTTATCAGCTGAGCAGACTGCTTCCCTCTTCCTATCGGGGCCCTGGCCAAAAACAGGGCCCTGCGTCAGAGCCCATCAGCCCTGCCAGGGCTGTGTGGAGGGGCTCGGGCCGATGTTACCTCTTAGGCAGAAGGAAGAAGGGGCACTTCCCAGGCTTGTTCATTTAAAATGAATATCCACAGAGGCGTGTCCAGCTTTCTCAATGGTTTAGTAAGTTGTCAGTTCTCAAAACCAATCACTGATTGTTTTTATGTCAGACATAGAGGAAGCTCTAGCTGCTCCTCTCAGAAAAAAATTATTTTCGTGGGTTGTCTTTAGTGCATCCGCACATGCACTTACAATTAAATACCGTTTCAAGCATGCTTGAGGCATGCACATATCAGTGAAGATTTAACTATCAGCTCATCTCTCTTTCAGAATAAAGTCTATTGTTAGCTCTGTAAGGGAAGATTGTATGTCTCCTGCATAGCCCAAAGTTCACACAGCTAAAAATACAATCCAAGGCCTTAAGCAAATATGTGCAAGTATTCAAAGTGTAGATGCTCACCCAGGTCCTTCTCCACATATAGCATAGGAGACCTATCAAAACATTTCTGGCAGAATAATGGCAAACACTTGAAAAGCAACAGCAAAGTTAAGAAAAAAATACTCAGCTAAACAGAAAACCCACAAAATAAAACGACCCCCACAAAACATGCAAACAAAAATCACCCCCAAAAGAAACAAAAACAACCCACAAAAAATTTAAAAGGTAAAAAAAAATCCAAAACAAAACAACCCTGAAATCCTCAACCCCAAACCAAAACTGGTTTGTTTTTTGGTTTTGTTTTTTTTTTCCAAAATTTGAGCAGTATTGGTAAAGTGCCATATAAAAAAGTCAAAAACTAAACATTATCAAATGAATCATCATGAAACCTGATTTCTGAACCTCAGTACTAGACCAGTGATTCCCTGCCAGATACTTAGATTTGGGCACTAAAAAACATCAAATGGTATTTAAACTACTACCCTGGGGTTTTTTTGAAAAAAAAACAAACAAAAAAAGGTCTTTTTAATACGAACAAAATGAAATTACAGCCTAAAATGTTAATACGGTGTTACAAAATATGACAGCACAGCTTTAGAGATTCGTAACTGCAGAAAGACATCAGATCTCGTGTTTTCCTTTCTCCCCAAATTGTGATTGCTGTAACTGGGGTTTTAAACAGTCAAACAACCCAGTTTTTTTGGTTTTTTTTCCTTTAGCTTTTAAATACAATTTATTATGTATTCCCTATCCATAAGCCTCCATGTGGTCAGTATTGAAAGGAATTTGCCAAGCACCAAATTAGTAGGCAATGCTGCACATTGTTGCTATATGATATTTCAATTCACATCTTTGGCACTGACAAAGAATAACTGCTTTGCAGATTTTCAAACACCCAAAATGTCTAACGCAGTCCATCCAAGTAGGAATGTCAGCTCTGTGGAATGATTTGCTGGCTCTGGAGACTATAACCCTTCTGGCTGCCAGATAAATCAGGCTCAATCCCAGCTGCAGACAGGTCCTTTTAGTAGTCCTAAGAGCCTACCCCTCCCCACTTTAAAGTGCTGTAAACAGTAAAAACACAGAAAACTTAACTTTTTCATACTGAAAAACACCGCAGCATGAAAGAGATTTTTTTAAACATATGATGAACAGCACACAACAAAAGGCGCATCCACTGTTAGCAATTTTGAGGCAACAGAAGTTACTTAATAATGACTATTTTTGAACGTGAAGACAAGTCTGCCTTGAAAGGGAATGATGCACTAAAGTTACAAGCAAGTCATAGCATTAATGAGACAGGCAAAAATCAAATCTATGAGAAGCAATGAATGAGGAAGTAAGGCATACATTAATGCATACAGGGTAGAAACATGAAATTGACTATCCTAACTTTCATTAAAATGGATGCCTTGGATTGATATGGTGAAGATCATTAGAACAGTCAAAAGTAAATATCATTTTAGTATTTTGTTTAATTTACATTTCAAGACTTTAGTTGATGCCACATTGTATTAATTAACTGCATCATACTTTAACATGCTACAGCTGCAACACTCAAAAGGTTCAGAATACTTGCAGCTTCGTTCACATCCCAGTGTAAAATTGGGCTAAATGTCTATTCAGGGAGAAATTTCTACTAATGTTTGCCTCAATCGAATTCTGAATCAACTTTGTGTTCTTTCCCACCTCTAAGCAGACACTCCAAGGACTAAACAAAGCAGAGACATGATCACCCTTAAGAAGTTCTGTCCAAGTTAAGAGAGCAGTCAAGATTTGGATGCAGTCTGTAACAAAATTTACACCTCAATTTATTAATCTGAGCAGTCTGCCCAGCAACAGCCAAGGACGGCTCACAACACAGCTAAAGGAAAGCAATTTCTTTGCATGGCTTGACTGAAGTCTCACTGGGTTCCACAGCCACTGCATCTGCCAGGTTCCTGCAAGTGCCCTAGAGATTCATCTGGCTGTGCTTTGTAGTGCAGGCTGCAGTTTAAGTAGGAGCTCATATGCCAAAACAGTTGGACACCCTTATGTATTTTTCAACAATGTTTATCTTTTGAATCCCACGGCATTAATATTTTAATAATACTATCAAAATCTTTCAGTAAATGATCACCACGTGCACAAGAAATTCCCACAATAATTCCCATGATGGGAAAGATGCGACACCCACAACACGCTACCTCATTTCTTTGACTGTATTTCCAAACTCAAAATACATCTTTGTATTTGGAACAGAAAGCTTACATCAAAAACTGACAATGGTTTTTGTTCATTTTGTTGGGTTTTTTGTGGTTATATATAGATGTGTGTGCACATACATATAAAAATATATATATTAAAAAGTATTTGCTATTCATGTCTTAAAGTATCCTCATAAAACTTCCCTGACAGGTGATGAACTTTACAATTACAGACACACACATATGCCTATAAATTCAGAAATTTAAGAGGACTCAGCTGCATCTGGACAAGTCTGCAAGGTCAGCATATGCCACAGGAACTCAAAGAATCTGTACTGTGGTTCACTCTCTAGGGTTTTATACTGGGAAAGTAAAGTGAAAGCTTTAGATTACTGTTGTAACTACAGAGTAAACTATTCATAAATCAGAGACAAGAATCAGAACTGCACTGAAATCTACCTGTTGATGCCAAGTAGAACAGTTTCTTAGGCATTTTATTGATTTTTGCAACTTTATCCTAAAAAAAGTGAACATTAACACTACCTTCTTAATTTAGAACAAGTACAGCAGTTACAGAAAGGAAAAGAAAGAGCTTTTATACTCTCTCCCTAGGAGAAGTCTCAGTTGAGAACAAAGATACATTTTAAAAATATGTCTCAAAATCTGCTATTTTTCTTTAGGGTCTGTCACAGCAATAAGGATAAAAATTCTTGTCAAAAATCCTACCTGCTAAGAAGACACTTCAAAAATATATTTTCCTTAGAAACTTAAAGTTTGGGAATATCATTTAACAATGTATTTCATGTCTGCACAACAGTCTGCAAAATAATGGTATCGGTTAGGTAGTTCACAGGAACATTGATCCCCCTGCTTCACTTCAGCTCCTAATGCTCTGAAACCTCTGCTAGTTATCTTACATAGTCCAAGTGTGTTAAAAAAGAATATTGACATTTACTACTTTTACATTAATATCAGCTTTTCTACATGTAAAAGTAGTATCTTGTAGCACAGCTAAAGGAAAACAGGATTTAACTATTCAATTAAAACAAGTGTGCAGGTTAAAAATAGCAATTATTTACTCACAAAAGCACTGAGCAGACCTCATGCAGAGATATTTTGAAAGCATCCGTGTCCTCTAACTTCACACACATTAGTAGCTGCTGGTATTTACTGAAGCAGAAAGTTCAAGCATTTTTTACATGGGCCAAATGAAACCTGAAGAAAAAACTGAAAACATGCATGTTTGGGTGCATGTCTGTGTGTAATCAGTGCAAGAATAATGGCAAACATCTTTTAATGGGGAGCAACACAGCTGTCAAACAAAATTTTCAGGGTAAGAGCAGTCCTTGATGAACTTTGAGCCTGCAGCTGCAGCACCTTATTTACGCAGGAAAAAAACCCCTCCCCCACACATCACAAAGAACTGTATTTTCCGATGCTGAATTTACTCACATAATAGAAAAAGACGATATTTTAATGAAAACCTATAAAGATACTAAATAACCCTGTGCAGAGAAAATTATTTATTCAGCTGCGGAATTAAAAGTCTAAATGAACTTCTGTATCTAAAGTGGGCTGTCAACTAATCCTCAGAAACCAGAAGCAGTTTCATGTTGCTTCAAAACCATGTGCCAGCAGTACCTAACATTCTTTGTAGTTGGATGCAGTGAGAAGCACTTGGCATTCAAAGCTTTTAAAACTTCTAGGATGAAAATTATTTCCCCTCTTTCAATGCTGATCTGTGCAGCGGGGGAAAAAAAAAAAAATCACAAAAGCAAACAAACTCCCTATGCACTCATCTTGGATATTGAGAGGGCTGATGTCAGCTATTAAGACTGATAGTCTCTGACAGAAGAATCCTCCAAGCAGCTTTTGGGGAATAGCCATTTTTCATTTATGGATTCAAACTACAACAAAAGAAGTTTTAAGACAAGTCAGCTAAATTCTAAATTTGCTGTGTTCCAAATTCTTCTTTTAAAAATCCAGTAATTTTTAAACAGTTATTTTCAACTGACATACGTTGATTGCAGGTAAGTTTGCAAAGTAAAATGCAAAGGAAAAGATATGTGTGTACCTAGTTCTTATCAAGAGCATTATTTTACAGAGGGTCATTTGGATGTGAAACTACTTACTCACTGCGATGCAGCAAGGGTAACTGACCCCCTAAGACAAGATTAATTTCCCTGGGGTACAATTCAGTGTCATATCCTAGTTAGCAACAGTGACTTCCGTAGTGTGTGACTGTTACCAATTATTAGAACCCTTGACACAGTAGGTTTCCAACCTTACAGTAGGACTAGCAGATGTGTTCACAGTTGTGAACTTAGGGCCTTGCCTCCAGAGCAGCTGCCAATAAGCCAAATGCAATGCCTCTTGCATGCCATGCACCAGCCCCTGCACTCCTGGGGGAACAGCAGTCCCCAGGTGCCCCAGACAGATTAGCTGCTGAAATGATCTGTCCACTTATCTTGAGAGTCTGAAACAAGATGCCACTACAAAGCTGTATATTAAACTGTAACTGAGAAACACTCTGGGATAGAAATCAGATCCAACAGCCATGGATAGTTTCCGAGAGAGGGTCCTGAAGTCACAAACTACGCTTTACACTATTAATTTGTACTCAGCTATGCTGGGAAAGCTCCTGATGAGAAGGAAATGGATATAGAAGTCTTCTATAATAGGTAGTTTTATGCCAAAAGATTGAAGCAAATGACCTTAAGAAGACATGTGCTAACTTGAGGCAATTTTTGATGATGTTTAATACATTACCAGCTGTCAGGAATTCAATTTTCCCTTAATCCAGAATAGAATCTGTTAGCATTTCAGAATTCTGAGGAAAGAATGAGCTCTACACAAATTTTTTTTAGCAGATAATTAAATACAGTAAATGATGTTTTCTAATATTAATGTTAGTTTAATAATTCCTCTCTACAGTTCTGGAGGTCAAAGAACAGTTTCTAGACTGTTAATTTATATTAAGCCCCATAAGAACTTAAGAATTGAGAGCAGTGAGGCACTGGTTGAGGTTGCCTAGAGATTGCATCACAAGCAATTGTTCCCTAGAAAGAACAGGAATACGGCACACTGAACTTTGTAATCAAGACTGACAGCTACTGCCATGCCTAAAACCAGTTATAATTGCCCAGAAATTTCTAACAGTACTAAACTTAAAAGCATTTGCTAGAAGCACAGAGCAAGCTCAAGCAAGGAAGTTTTCCTATTTAAATGTAAACATGGATGTTTGGAAAATTTAGGAATACTCAAATGGACAATCTCAAAACATTTGGAGCCATCATGCTACCCAAGCAAACTAGCATAATTTACTACGCTCAAAAAACCACCTTCTTTTGTTTCATCCATCAAATCTATTCTTCTGACTGGAACCACAGGGGCTCTATTTTCAGGAGAAAAATATGTCCTTGCAATATGTTCCACACTTTTTATGGACTTCACCATTAGAAAACTTTATGGCTCATAAAGCATAAAGGCAAGTAACGACTCAATCAATTAACACAACACTACACCACAAAAACTGCAGAGAATGACTTCTCACCTGGGAGTCTTATACCCTGCCACACCGGTCTGCTCCAGTTTAAAGAAAAAAAAAAGTTCAAACTTCTAATTGCTCTAGAAAGCAAGTGTGAGGGACACAGGTTGGAGTAAGGGAGAAGCTAATCACATTTTATTACAGGTAAATTGCCTCAGATGCTCAAGAGGCTGCCCAAGCAATGCTCATGTTGAACCCATACATACTCAAGACCCCCTACAACTGGCACAGAGATTTGCCTTTGTTCAGATTCCCCTTTCCTGTCTCTCAACTTTTTCAAGACACTTCAAAGAAGATCAAAAAGCTTGAAAGAAGTGCAGTTGTTTAGTCTACAGAAGAGAAGATAAATGGGGGACCTGGTCTTGTTCTTCAAAGACACAGCAAGTTGGTACGAGAATGGGACTAAACTGTTCACCAGGTCTGATGCAGACATGAAAAAGAAAGCAAGATTTAAGTTTTGGAAAACTTTCAAGTAAGAGTAATAGACTGAACAGGCTGCCTTTGGAGGCTATGGAATATCCATCACTGGAAGGTTTTAAAAACAGGCTAGGCAAACATCTGTCAGAAGTGATTAAGTAGACGAGAAGATCTTTTGCTCCTCTTCTGCTAAGGTCTTTTTGTTACACCCAGTGTTACAAACCCAATCACGTTTCTGTCTTTTACATGGCTGTGTTTTATTTAACTTTAAAAAGTAAAACCTGCCCTTCTGTGGTATTTTCACATATTCAAGTGTGTTTATTTGGGACAACGTAATAGACATCAGAGATCTGTTAAGCGTGAAAGCAGGATAAAAAAACCACCTGTGAAGTAAAATACCAATGCATTAAATTTACACTCACTCTGAATAAATCGACCTTTAACATCATAATGCAGACAGCACTGCAATTTTTTGTTGTCCAAGAGAAAAAATTGTTCAACTAATGACTTACTGATCTGCAGTCACTTTAAGATTTTCCTTAAAGCAATTTTTTTGTAAAGAAAGCACTCTCCCCAAGCACAAATAAATATAAAATTAAATATTAAAAAATATTAATAGAAAAAAGCAGAAGGCTGCTTTGAGAAGTACCCAAATCTTTTTTAAACTATATTAAATTATTAATAAGGACAGCTTCCATCACACTGGAGAAAAAAAAGCCATCAGCGACCTTTTTCCTCCCCCTGCTGTTTAATACTAATGTAACCATGGAAATGAAAAATAAACATTGATTTCCCCTCACCCCCAGCACGACAGGAAACCTTAACAACCAAAATGTTTCTTGGTAAAGGTAAGAATCATTCAGGTAACTGTTAAAAAGAACACATGGGTTTCTGGGGGTCT
>PYHW01010561.1:1315625-1342948 GCA_013186435.1 Turdus rufiventris
GCACCGGACTATAAGGCGCACTTCCGGGTTTGGGGAAAAATTTTAGTCAAAAGGGTGCGCCTTATAGTCGTGAAATTACTGTACATCTCCCATTCCTATCAGCTGCCCTGCCTGTGCGCTGACTCCTCCTTTTTGTCTATGTTGGTTAGCACTTGACCTTCTTTAGTTTTTAGGTAACACTCCCTTAGAAGAGACAACCATGAATTAATAGCTGTGGCATAAAGCAATCAGATCATGATCAGAATGTTAAAAATATTATAGTCAATACCAGATTTGTCTTTCTGCACACCTGACCAATCCTTCTAATGACAACTGTTTTACATTATTTGTAAATATATATATATAGCTATTTTCCAAGTATGTTCATGGAGACTTGTAAAGTATGTGGGATTTGTACGCACGTAAGAACTCAATTCTTATTTTCATTCTTGATCTAGACAGGTCTGGGATAACATTTATCTCCCATTTTGCATCTCACTATATGTTTTGTCTTGTAAAATCAGAATCCACCCTTCAGTCTGATGTCAAGCTTTTTCAGAGTAACAGGACACTCATAAAACTATTTATTCTACTTTAATGGGGAAAGGGAAGCTGAGAATCTGATAGGATTAAGAAAAGCCCATAGACTGTTTAGCCCTCCTTTGATAAAGAGGCCCTAGATTAACTGCCACTATTAAATTTGTGCTAAATGAGAGTTACAACAATATCAAAGCAGTATCATCATACCTTTGTGCATTAAACTTATTTTTCAGACTGTTTTCCCACTCAAATATGCTTCATTATCAAAAGCATCAAGTATTCAAGGCTCTAGGCAACTGGAGTTCTATTATTCCAATCTGATGGACTATTTTAAGACTTGCACAAATTTTTTAGCAAATATCCTTTTTCATTTGGTACCATTTTCTCCACACAATCCACTGCTTTCAGTCTGGAGAATGAGAATGTATTTCCTTCTCTCTTTACATTTAAAGGTGCAAAAGAAACAAAGATATCTACAGCAATGTATGGAAAATATGCATATAGCTACAAGAGGAAAATACGTTCCAGAGCACAAATTTACTGGAGACAGTTTTAAGAATCATTTCTGCCTTCAACATCTTGCACCTGCAGGATTCAGTGCTGCTAAAACATCAAAGCAACTCACAAATATATTGTTTAAAGTTCTCATAAGTCAAAATTACTGCAACAAGAATATATTGTTAACAAGTGACAGGGTGAAGAGAGCATATTACAATGAAGCTGTATTGATAAGCAATGATGCTTGAGGCTACCTAAAAACACACAACACTCCCCCTCTGCAAAACCAAAGTAAAAAAAACCCCCAAAACTAAAACCCACACTTAACTGATCATTTGTCAAAGTTATTTTTGTTACTCATTTCTAAGGCCTTAGACCTTTTAGCAACATCCAGTATTTAAAAATCAGGTTTAAGACTTTGCTTAAGCTTTTGCTTAATTTTATAGAATTTGGGCTTCCTTTCCAACAGGTTTGCCAAAGGATGTAATAAAATTTAAACATAACTGGAGGGTAATGTAACAAGTGAATGGTAAGGACATACCATAAATCCAGGAGGCTGTATTTAATCACTGCTGCCTCACCTTACTGCAGATTTCATGTAAATTTCCTGAATTCCAGAAATATTTGTGAAAACCAATGACTTCACTTAAACAAAAATAAAAATCTCTGAGCTAAAGAAACAGAAAGAGGAAGAGATGCAAGTACTGCTCAGTTTGCAGTTGTACTGCCTTTATTGCGCCAGTGGCTAAACCCAGCTCAAAACCACTTATTGAGGAGCCTCAGGTATAGCACCATTGGAGATAAACAGTCCTGATACATATTGACTTAATACTGATAGCTACTCAATATATACAGTGCTCGAGAAATGTTGCCATATGCTGGGGAGCTGTGTAAACTCATTCCTGTCGATCCAATGCACGCATCCCTGCACAGAACACGTGGTGTATGTTAAACCTTGTATCTCTACTGAGATGGTCCAAATACTGGGTTATACTCGGTTCTTCACTCAAGGCAATGCAAAGGTTTAACGAAAGTTATACAATTAATCAAAAGTGAGGAAGCATCTACATTTCCTTTAGTAATAGCAAACCGAGTGGAAACTCCGTGCATACGCTTTCCAGGTTAATACATCTTCCTGCACAGCCCATCACCCTACGCCATTTCCAAACCCTCATTCCAGGGCCAGGACTGAGTAAAGGACCACAACCACTTTCAGATTAACCTCTTCACATGCAGCCGCGTCCTGCACGCAAAGCGCGGGATCTGAATTTACAACGCCGCCCTACAGCTAGAGCGCACGTCTAGCTCTGCCACAAAACCCCTGGTATGAATTGAAGCACGACCATAACGCCGCTTCCTGCGGTTCTGATCCTGCCCCTCACAAGGGCGGCCTCCCTACGACGACCCCCACGGGGCACCCCCGCTGCATTAGCGGCTCGCAGCAAATTAGCAGGAGCAAATGAGCGGGGCCCCGCCTGGCTCCCACCCACCCCAGGGAGCTCGGCCTGGCCCGGCCTGCAGGGGAACCTCAGGGCACCCATGGCGCCGTTCCCCAGCGGCTGGCGAGCAAGCACCGAGGCGAGGCTCGGCGGGGGCACTGGAGCGCGGAGAGGGGCACCGAGAGTGCGGTGAGGGCAGAGCCCGCCCGCCTAGGCCCGCAGCCTCGCCCAGACACTCACATGAACCGAGAGGAGACGCCGCCGCTGCCCGCCGGGGGAAGAAGGACCCGCTCCCGGGGCTGTCCAGCGAGCGCCTGACATTTGCAAGAAGGCGCCCGGGAAAGTCTCGCTCCCCCCAGCAAGCACAGGGCTTAGGCGCAGTGGCAGAGCACCCACACATACGGGGGAAAAGGTGTTACACTCTCTCTATATATATTTATTCTTTTTTTAATTTGGTTATGTTGTTTTTTTTGTTTTGTTTTTTAATAACCCGGAAAAAAGGAAACTCAGGCACTGTGCAGGTCCCCCTTATGGCCCTACAGTGAGGGGCTGGCCCTGATGAGTGACGTCACTGGGGCGGGGCGGTGCCGTGCGCGGCGGGGGCGGTGGCGCTCGCTCAGGTACCGCCGGACCCTTTGCCTTTCCCCTTTCCTGTTCCTTTGCCTTTCCTCTTTCCCGTTCCTTTGCCTGCCCCTCCATCCTTATCCTCACCCCGATCTCCTTCCGCCATCCTTGTTCCCATCCTTCTCTTCTTCCTCATCCCTATTCCCCCTTCCCCATCTCCCTACTCCTTCCCCATGCCCTCTCGCGTTCCCACACTCTTCCACCATCCCCTCCCCGTCCCCCTCCCTTTCCCCAGGGAGTCTCTGGGCAGGGAGTCTGTAGCAGCTCAGGGATGATCAGGGTCTGCAGCATTTCTATGAGTCATTTACAGACCCGGGTATAAGTGATTTCTCTTGTGCCAGGTTTAGTTCCTGAACAGACGTGTATTGGATAAATCAAATATTGACAAACCCCATTTTAGGTCGTTATTAGGATACTGATGCAGCAGAATTCAACTTTTCGTCAAAACCTATTCTGCATTTTAATAAACTTTGTGAAATCAATCAGTTTCAGGGTGTTTTTTTTTTGTAAAGTAGTGATGTTAGTTAGAACTGTATATTCTATTTCAGTTATTTTATCAATTTTATTATTACTGTAGTTGCAGCAGGAATATTTTAAGACTTAAGAACAAGTTATTTTTTGAAAGAATTTCTTCCTGTGAAATGGCCCCCTTTGTTTAACATACTCTGATTTAGTGAAAAAATGTAAGAATGGAATGTTTAGGTAGCATGCTCTCCTGAAATTGCTCTCAACTGCTTTAAAAGTAATTTAATAGCAGTGCAATTGTGTTTTAATTCAGAAAAGCTGCCTTCACTAGGTAAGGGGTATTTACCCCAGAGTACTCTGGAGGCATTTAACTAAATAGCCATTTCAAATTACTGGTAAGGCTATTTGCCACTATTTCTGCAGGTGGATGCTTTAAGAATTTATAGATGTGTTTGGCTGGATGGACTCATTCAGGTTTGTCTCTTTCTATGTGCAATATTTGCTTCTGAGAATCAGATTTACTATGTTTTGACTCTTTTTTTCCCCTAAGAGCAAAGTTCTAAGTGTCCCTTAACTCAATCACCTTGGCACTGCTGAAGTGAAGAAGTTGTAGATGATGGTTCTAGAAAAGGCTGACTTCTGAAGAAAAAAACATTTGTTCTCTGAGAGCAGTAGCTATTCTGAGGACCAAATAAATTGCTCAATAGATGGAGTTCTACTTCGTATTTTATTTCTCATTTTTGGACATCAAAAAGCTACCTAGTGGAAGATTTCCAAAATAGAGCTAATCTAAATATTGAACAGGAATTTCTAAAAGTCTTTTTTTTTTTTTTTTTTTCTGATTTTGTTGAGAATGTTGGTGAGTGTTTTTGTGTACTATAAAGGTTTCTAAGAGGGATTTGGATGATGGTGGGGAGCTAGGGAAGGTTGTTCAGAGGTGAGATGCAACAAATCCACTTCTGGACATCTAATCTTTATACCAGGTATGTTTCACAGATGTGATAGACTGTCTCTCATATATGGAATAAATGGTGCTTTGGAAACAGTGACTGAGTAATTTTAGATAGCACTAGTAAGATGAGTCTTTGCTTCCTCTTCTATCCTTGCTGTTTTGGATTGTCAGAATTAAATTTCCAGAATTCAATCCCAAAATTGAATTTCCATTAACTAGTTCTGGAGTCAGTTTAAAATAACAAACCTTTCTTCTTCTCTTCCTGCTTTTATTTCAAAGTGACAGAGAAATTCTGTAGAATATAATTAATTCCTTCAAATCATAAAATTAATGCATTATGTGTCTTTTCTATATAGTAAAAGTGGGTTTGAGGTGTAAAATTGTGAGCTTTGAAGTAAGGTCAATGTGTAGCACTCTCTTGTGTTTATAGTTCTGCTAGACTTTGATGTGGAGTGAAAAATAAAACCAAAACCAAACAATTTTAAAAATAGTCAGATAAGTGCTTCTTTCAGTTGAACTTTTAAAATATTTATAACCATTCTTTTTGAATTTAGAAATGTAAGTTACTAGAGAAATGTTGAGACTGAGAAACATTTGTTGAAAAACCCCCTTTAATCTGTAATATGTATCCCTTTCAAAGGTGATAGAAGGCTTACGTTTAGGTTTACTTGTTTTATTTTTGAACTCAATCTCTGGAATTCATGTAAATTGAGAATTAAGGAGAGATTAGGGTTTGACTGAGGGTAACAATTTGACAGAACTGGCTGCTTTCTGTCATCAGAGAAAACTTCTTTCATTGCTTTCATGGATTCCCTATGATTAACTGTAGCAAGAGAACAGGTTTTATTGCATACCTTTTAAAATTCTTTATTGATTCCTTAACATGGGTGACAAGAAAGGTTGTTGTCTTATCCCATGTCTTGCTTTTTGTCCATCTGGTTTCCAGCCAAAGGAGGTGAGTGGTAAGTGTGCAGTGCCTACTTCAACACATTGCAGGTGCTGTAATTTCTCGTTGTAAGCCAAGTGATCTAGAGTGCAAGGAAAGTTTAATAACTTCAAATGTTTACTGAATTGATGGTATCTAACAATTCTTTTTATTAAACTTCCTTTCTAATTGTCAGCTGAATGCAGGTACAATGTATTAGAGAAGTATTATCTAATAATATTTTTCTACAGTAAAAATTAGAACATTTTACCCTTGTAAATATATTGTACATGACATATTTACCTTCTTAGAGACATAATTCATCTTGCTGCTAGGCATAATCTTACTCCCCTCCACTCTGATCATAATAACTTGGTTTTCTTTTATTTTAAAGCAAGCATTAGAAGACCATTGTGCCAAGCAAGATTATAATTGAATCTGTAAACTAAGCTTTTTTTTCTAAATGTTTAATATATGTTTTCTTTCTGATGTTGAGTAGTTTATTTGGCAGACTTGATGTTTTTACAGGAATGATGTTTTTATAAATACGCGTTAAAGGTTTCCAATTGGAACCTGCTGCATGCCAGTAAATCTTTGTCCTTGCTCTCTGTCCAATTGATAGCTTTCCAGTGGAAAATTCTAAGTGTAATATGCATTGTTCTCATCCTAAAATAAATAATCTGCAAAAAAGTATGGAATATTCATGGGATATGAAAGTATTGTATCTTTACAAATAAGGCTCTTAATACAAATATAATATAAATATTCCAGTGGTCAAAGCTCTTTCGGATTTTCTTTCCTTTTTAAAGTTTGATTCATTAAAGCTATACATTCATATTCAATATGATTATATTTATTAGAAAGCAAAAGTGCATATCCCATGTCTGTGTTTCTTCAGGGAAAAAAAAAACATAAATGAGATCAGTATTTTATGTTTGCTTTGTATCCTAAGTTGGACTGTATTAGTTGAAACAGGTGTCTTTCATAGTATCCATTTGTGTAGTAAAAACACATTTAGTAAATATGTTTAGTATATAAGGATCGTTGTGCAACCTGTATGGAGCTGCTCTCAGCTGGGATTCACAAATAAATTTAGCAGTATTTTTACTGAGAATTTTGTGCTTTGAACAAGATTGTTCCCTGAAAGAAAACAATTTGATGTCTCAAAATTATTCTGTCTTCTGTTTCTCCTGTGTGACTTCCTGTGGAAAACAAAATCTTAATTGCATACTTAGTAAACAACTAGTAACCTCAGTCTGTATCTTTTGCTGATGAATTTTTACTCTGTATTCTCTATTTAAGGAACACGAATTGCTCTGAAGGGCTTAAGATTGTGTGAAAAAGATGTTTCCTTTAAAAGGCACTGTGATGGGTGCCTCCACCTTCTTTGCCTCAGCTCTGCCACATGATGTCTGTGGAAGTAATGGGCTTCCTCTAACGCCTAACTCCATAAAAATTCTGGGGAGATTTCAAATCCTTAAAACAATCACCCATCCCAGACTTTGCCAGTACATTGACATTACCAGAGGTAAACATGGTGAGTATCTATTAAATAAGCAAAATTTTTGTATGATTTGGGTTTGAGTTTGGGGTTTTCTTGGTGAAAATAGATTTTAAGGTGACTGAGCAGAATACTGCCTCAATAGCACCAGAAAGTGGCCAGTTTCCAGTTTCAAAATTACTGAATGCCTTTGCTATGACTAGCAGGCTCTTGTGTTTCTTCTGTGTAGACTCAAAGCAGAGATTAATTGTCCTGTCTTGTGTTACAATAACAGGTAAAAGCTAAGAACTTCCTTCTTTTTGTACCTCACTTAAATTCCTGAACTCAATTGCTCTGCCACGTCTGGGATATGCAAATATGTGCATTTTTGATGAAGAACTCCTACACCAGTGTTCTAATCATGTGAACACTTTCACTTGGTGGTGATGTTTCTTGTGTTTGATTTGCAGCTGGTGTTGTTGTCTTGTGTCCTGGCTGCAAGCTTTCTGTATTTGGCTGCAAGCTTCCTGTATTATCTTTTGATTTCTTTAAGATTTCTCCCACGAGTGGTTGCTTTATTCTAGTGCAGGTTTGGAGATTTTTTCCAGTACCCATTATCACACTTACTGTTAGTTGAAATAAAACTTCAGTTGTTTCTTTCTGCTCTAGAGATTCTGTTGCAAGCTCAGCAGGACTACAGCACTTAATTTCCACAAAAAGGCTGCAACACCTGTGACAATTTAAGTCATTGCCACCTTTAACTTTTAAATCAACGATGTTCTCATACAGAAGTGCATTGTATGTGTTTGATTAGCTACAGAGTCTCATAAAGTAGGGCAAGTCATTTTTTCCCCTTTAAAATTCAGTATGATGGAATGTTTCAGATTTTTGCAAAATTATGATATTGCCAACTCCAGATACTGAAGTATTCTGTGAGTCAGGGTGTTCTTTATGCTTTATTTTGCTCTGAAACATGTAGTTTTTCATTTGCGCAGTCAAGAGGTCTAGAAAATTTAATAATTTTCATTTTTATTTACTAGTTCTGCTTGTAACAAAACCTGGGATTTTCTTACAATATTTTTGGGATGAAAGATTAGGAAGTATTAACTAACATAAGATTTAATAAATAAAAAAATAGTAAAACATGGCCTTCTTGATTACAAAGAGTAAATTACATGAAGATTTATATGTGTGTATAAAAATGAAGGAAAAATACCTTCTTATAGTTGAAATAACTTGAAGGACAGTAAATAAAATGTCTAAGCATGAAGTGAGGAGAGTGTTGTGTTTTAACAATGGTTAGAATGGCAGCTAATAATTTTGATATAATATAGGAAATTTGGTGGTAAACTTTATCATTTTGTTACTGGCAGAACTTTACATGTGTCAGTTCTATGTCTAATGATTTAATATTTGTGGACTTCTGTTTGCAAATGTCAGTTTCTACTCCTGCAGAGAAATAAAAATATAAAAATAAAACATTCAAATGGATTTTTTTGGTAAAATTAATCTTTTTAAAAAGCTGTGCTAGCATTGTAGAAGGCAATCTCATTTTTTTTTCTTCCAAAGCAAGCTTAAATGGTCTTTTGAATGGAAAAAAGAGAAACAGAGTTGAGTAACAAGCATTCCAGCTATAATGTGGTGACTTGTGTTCCTCAGCTGTAACATGAAACAGTCATGTTACAAAAATACTTGTAATAATTTAGTTTGATTTGGTTTTGAACATGAACACTGACTGGTAGGTTACTGGAAGTAGCAAAGCTTTTTTGGGAGTTTCCTCACATGCCCCTGTAATATTTTATACCTTTGTCTTTTCCTACTGCATAGCTGTTTTCAGTGCAACAATAGTTTCGGTTTTCCTTCCATATTCAGAACCAGCCCATCTGTCTTCAGAACATGTGGGATCCCTACAGCTTCATGTTGGGCAAATGATGTTAGGAATGTCCTTGCTGATCCATCAGCACTGAACCTCCTTTTTCTCAAAACTGAGCTTACTTTGAGCCTCTTTCATCAACCCAGCCATGTATTTCTGCAAATTTATATATATACTTATCTTTGAGACGTCTGTTCTTCAGTCAAATCTGACTGACATTGGCTGAGGGCTTTGATATTTGTTAGGAGATAACTGATGCATGGGTGGTTGGATTGACAGTGCTTTGCATGAGGAAAGTAGAAGGATAACTTGCTGTATCTCATAAACAAAAAATAGTGGTGTTATCTATAAGCTGTACATCTTGTAATATTTATGTGTTATTTTCTGTACAATGTATGTCAAAATACTTCAACATCTACCAAATAGGTAGAGAAGTCTCTAGTCTGAGAGTTTCATTTGGATTCCAGTCCTCTTATAATTTTTTTTTTTTTAATTAGAGAGACTGGTTGTGGCAGCTGAACACTGTGAAAAGAGTCTGGAAGATTTGCTACGAGAAAGAAAGCCTGTCAGGTGAGGTGTCAAGCTAACTCAAATCCACACATCATTATTTTACATATCGTCTGGCAAAATCCTGGACCATCTTTTAACTTTACTGCTTTATTTAAATTTTACTCTGTTAAACTTTAACCTGAAAACATTGTTAAGCAGATAAAAATATGCACCAAAAGAGGGAGTACTCATTTCTGTGACATTTTGCTACAGAGAACTTGCTTACAATTGAAATACCAGTAATTTCATGAATATAAGCCGCACCCTTTTGACTAAAATTTTGGTCCAAACCAGAAGTACGGCTTATACTCAGGAGCAGCCAATATATGGACAAAGTTATGAATTTTGCCAACCTGGAAGTGCGAGCCACAAGAGCCGCAGAGCCCCGGCAGTGACGGAACCCCACGGACCCCACCATCCCTCGCACCACCTGCTGCGTCCCGTCCCCACCTGGCCCGTGCCTGGGGTTGTGCGTTGCTGCGGGCACACCGAGGCCACGTGGCCCTGCCCGCTGCAGCTCTGCC
This sequence comes from Turdus rufiventris, assembly GCA_013186435.1. Classification (NCBI taxonomy): domain Eukaryota; kingdom Metazoa; phylum Chordata; class Aves; order Passeriformes; family Turdidae; genus Turdus; species Turdus rufiventris. Next base: position 1,325,474 of record PYHW01010561.1, read on the forward strand.
AGGCTCGCAGCCCCCGGCGTGGCGCCGCGTTCACCCCACACACATGGCGCTGTCGCCAACACCTGCAGGCCCGGGCTCTGCACTCCTGCCGTGAACAGCAGGGCCCGCCTGGTGCCTGGCCACCCCAGCACCAGGGCAGGCCGGTGCAGCGCTCGGGGGAGCTCCGCCACTTGCCAGGGAACTTTTCCGCCTGCGGCCTCCGCCACCTCTTACAGCCCGGGGCAGCAGATCCCCAGCCCACCCAACCCCACTGCCCTCGCCCCCCTGGGCCACACCCTACCCTCACCTGGGCAAGAGCAGAGCCCACAGGTTTAGTAAAAGTGAGTGATTTTTCTCTGGATTTTTTTTAGTTTTTAGGCTGCGTTTAAGGGCTACCCTGGTCTGTGAAAAATGTTTGCAAATTCAGTACCTGCCAGTAAACCCCACAATCATGCGATTGTTACTATTTTATTATTTTGTTGCATGCGGGTCCTCGCCGCAAAAGAAAGCGCGGTTTATAATCCGGTGCGGTTTATATATGACCAAAGAGTGCAAAGTTGCTGACACCCGGAAATGCGGCTTATAATCAGATGCGGCTTATAATCATGAAATTACTGTACTTTGTGACTCATAAAATACTGTAGTTTTGGGGTTTCCTTTTAAAAATAAAATAAGACCTATTATAGGAGATGAAAGATTCTAAGAATTACAGTAATTTCACAATTATAAACCACACCTGATTATAAGGTGCACTTCTGGATGTCGGCAACTTTTCGTTCTTTGTCCCTATATAAGCCGCACCTGATTATAAGCTGCACAATGCAATACAGAGTGTGATAAAAGGTATCTATTCTATCTCACCATCTGTTGAGGGTGGAGGCAGTGATCCTTATCTCCACAGGAGATATTCTGCTAATGGGCCATCTACTGAAACCAGGGTGGGGCATTGTTCTTTATCTTTTCACAGCCCATCCTTCCTCCAAAGAGTCATTTTCTGCTAATGGCCCATTGAGTCCCACTGTGACTGATAAAATTACTTCATCCCATTGGAAGTTGCTCCAGCCAGGGGGAAGAGCCCAACATTTCTTACCAAGATAAAAACAGAGGTTTTGGGACACTAAGGTAGCCCCTTTTTCCACTGGACTCCAGAGGGAAACCGGATTTCTCCACATCTCCACTGGACCTCCAGAGGGAAACTGCACCTTGTACATGAGCACTGCTCCAACTGAACCACATCTGTCACTGCAAAAGGACTGCAGCCACCATTTAATGGGACTGCTACCAACACCCTGCCTGATGGGGTGTCAGGTTGTACTCTGACTTTATCAGGGTTTGGAGTTTGTTACTTTGTAGTTCTGTATTTCTATTTTAATTTCCCTAGTAAAGAACTGTTATTCCTAATTCCCATATCTTTGCCTGAAAGCCCCTTGATTTCAAAACTATAATAATTTGAAGTGAGGGGGTTTACATTCTCCATTTCAAAGAGAAGCTTCTGCCTTTCTCAGCAGACACCTGTCCTCCACACTAAAACAGCAACTTTTCGTTCTTTGTCCATATATAAGCCGCCCCTGATTATAATCTGCACTTTGGGTTCAGACCAAAATTTTAGTCAAAATGGTGCGGCTTATAATCGTGAAATTACTGTATTGTGAAGGTTATGTCTGCTAGTTGCTGAAATACAGCTTTCACTAGAATGAATAGAATTTGGTGTGTGTTTTACATTTGTAGAAATCTATTAATTTATCATCTAGAAAGTGGACAAGATATCAAATAATACACTCTGTGTTTGTGTTAGTATTCTGTGAACTGGAACTTGTATGACAATGTGTATTGCAGAGGAATTTAGCTTGAGGAATGTTAGGGAAATACAGCTTCCATTTTTTCTTAAGATAAAGAGGTATTAGATGTAAAGGGTTTTTCATGTGTGATACATGTTACAGTTACTCACATAGTTTTGTGTCAGCTTCCTATTCTGTAAAAGTTCCAGAAACAGTTAAAGCATCAGAAGCTCTTTTCATTCCTTTTTAATTCAGTTCTCATACTGTTCTTTGAGCATGTGTGTCTTGGTGCCACATGAGAAACAACCCAGACTGTCTGCTTCCCTCTAGACTGTTTTGGAAGAAGCTTCCATGTAACTGTTTTAATTTGCTTTGAATTGCTTGATGGAGTATACTTATGTAGATTCTTTGACAAAACTTCCTCAGATAGCGGGTGTGGTCTATGTGTGCATCCATTATGCCGTTTTACAGTAGCATGTCTTTTGTGGCCTCAGAAGGATTTTTTATATTTTTAGATACGTTGGTAAGGTATGAAACTTTGGGTTTTGGTGTGCTGAAAGAAGTTTCTTAATTTGTGATGTTATCGCAGCTCTTTGGACTGTGGTTCTGTTAAAAGTAGGTGCACAAAGCCTGGCTTTTTTTTTTTCCCTTGTGTCTTTGAAAGAGTTTTTACTGTAGTAAATTTTTCTACTATTTGATCTTTCTTTTAATGAGCCAGTTTGGATTTCTTCTGGAAGTTGTAACACTTGAGGATAATGGCTAAAATATAGCCTGTATGTATATCCATAGTTTTAAGAGACATTAGTGATTCATCTACTGTAAATTACAGCTTTCGCAGTAGCAGCTAAAAGATAACTTGTGCTCACTTCAAATGAAATTTCTTGCAAGACTGATGTTTTCCTTTTACTTTTTAATGAAAACAGAATTTTTTATTCCTATGGAGACCCAGAAACTTCCAGAGATAAGTTGGGTGGACCAATTCCCAGTTAATGGTTATGTGATCTGTCTATATCACTTACCTTTGGAGGAAATATTTGGCTTTTTTATGAATTCTGATTGCATTGGTCAGTGATAGCATAGCTGGCTACACATCTGGAGCTGATGCGTGTGCTATTGCAATTAATTTTTTTAACTGTTTATGGAATGTGAGAAACTTCTCTTCTGGTTTCTAGATTAATTTTCCTTATGCTTGCCAGTAACCTAAGTCCTTTGCACCTGTAGCACAAGCTGATGTAAAATCAGCAGGAAATCTTCTGTTAGGTTAGTGTTGAAATTCAAGACATTGCATTATGTACAGTCTATCTTTCTATACATTTTGGAAAACAGGCCATACAGCTGTTTGGTAGTTATTTGCAGTTAATCTTTGCTGAAGTCATGTATCAGGTGTAGCATATATTCCTTAATATATGAATTACATTTTTGAAAAAAGAAATGTAGTAATGGTCTTCAATTAACTTCAGACTTTTCCCACTTTTTCTAGTTCTAATAAATCAGTTGCATGTAGGGGCCAAATACTGGAAATTAGAGCTCCAGGTGTTTATCTGCTCTGTTCTGTCATAGTGCAGAAAGTCATTTTACTGAGCATACCACAAAACATTTGCTAGAAATTGGAGTTGTGACATATTCAAGAATTCATTCATTCATTGCCTAACAATACTGTGTCAGCAGTCCCCAGGAGTTGCAGAGATTGATTGTCATTGTCCTCAAAGTTAACATGCTCAACTTCATTTTCAAAGATTAATGCAAAAAAGCGTTTGGTAATTTATGGCCAGGTTAGTTTCTGCTTTGGGTGTTGCATATTTGGGATCCTGGAATAAGTGCCTTCTGCTGTAAGAACTCTTATCAGGTAAATTTCAAGAACTCTCAGAGGGAGGAAATGAGTGTCAGCTTTTCACAATTCTTACCACAGGTAAGCAGGCATTGAAAATTATTACAGCTGTATAATGTTTTTGGGGTTTTTTTAGAGAATAGCCATGAGGACATAGTAACTGCAGTTAATGCTTCTAAAAGTGACATTAATCCAAATTTTCTTTACTGTCATTCTGTTGGGCATCACAAGGGGTGCTCTTTTGGAGCTGTGTGCCACAGGAAATTCAGGATGAAACCATGGATAAGAGGGTATGATAAGGGTAGGATTAGAATTTTTGTCATTGATAGAGGATAAGAATTTTAGGAATTGATATCCCATTTTTACCAGACTGCTGTCCACTGTCTTCTCTGAGAGAGATTGTAGTCTGGGTCATTGTTTCCTGTTTGCATATTCTCAATTTAGTGTCCTGTTTATTGTGCTCACTGAAAGGAAGTATTTAATTTCAGTTTATAGCAGACACACTAGTGCAAAATCAGCTCTCTGAGGTATGTTCAGGAGTCAGTTAAATGTTTAAAAGGCTGGGAATTTATGTACAGTCGCACAAAAATAGTAAATACCTGATTTAAGCTCACAATGGTTTATTGCAGTTCAGAGATTTGAAAATGTGTCTCAGTCTAGCTCGTTTCCTCTGTCTTCCTGCACATAGAACAATTTTTTTCTTGTGAATTAATTGAAAATAAGTCACTAAGAATTGTGGTGGGTAGATGTTTTATACTTAACAGTCTCACTAAAGTTGCAATCAAAATTTCAGTTTTTCCAAATTGCTAGTTGTTAGTGTTACTAACAAAGACCAGAATGTAGGATGTACATTTATCTTTAAGATTCTCCATCTTTTAAACACATTTCCAACTACTCCTTTGAGATACCTTTTCCAGACAGTGTTAAAGGGGTTATTTTCTCTGCTCCTGTGCTGTTATAAAAGGAGTTGTGAGCATTTCCTTTTCTGTCATGCTTCAAGTGTGTTTCTTCTTTGAAGAAGTTGGTCTGCACTTGTATTCATAACAATAAAAATGCCAGCAAATACTGACATTCAGCAGACTTTTGGCACCTACAGTGCAGTTTCTGGATTGGTCTTCAATTTGTGGCTTGGACAGTCTAAGTCCATTCCTTTCTTCAATAAAATATTGTCATATGTTTTGAAAGTCCTGGTATTGAAATATTACTAGTGAACCATCAGATACAAGATATAGTTTGTTATACATGGAACGGTTGATGGGAAGCAGACTGTGTCTGCAGCTGTTTACTAGTTTGGAGAAAACATGCTCTGATGGATTTGGATGCGTACATTTTATTTGGCTACATTAAACAGTTGTCTGTTCGCTGATTGGACTAGAATTCTTCATGCCATCATTGCTGTTAGTGTGCTTTTGGCAAACTTGAAATGAGACTGTGGTACAGAAGTTATTAGATGGGGAGGAAAACAATTTTTAAGTAGCCATGCATTCTTCAAAAATATTTGTGAAACAGGTGCAAGTCATCAAAAGGCCAAAGGTTTTATACGATTTGACTTGAGGAGGTGCATATGAGCAGAGCTTCATAGGCTGAGTGTATTCTGCTTTGAATCAAGTCTGTGTTGGAATTTCACATGAGAAATCCATATATCACAATAAGGCTGAATTTGGCAAGGCTAAATTACTTAATAGTAAAATGAAGTAGCATTAATAAACAAAGGGCTTTTTTCCCCTAAGCATGTGTGAAGTTCTGTAATTTGGGCATTTAGTGTCTATAGACTTTTCCTTTACTTTCTTGATAATGCTTTACTTGCAAAGGTATGATGAAAGATTATATGTTAGTCTGGACTTGTTTATATATTGTCCAATTATGCTTTTCTTCGTATAGAAACACTGGTTATTTCTGTAAGTAATTTTTAGCCTGCAAATCTTCCTGTAGCATTCCTTTTAGCATAGGTTGTCTCCTGTGATTGCCTTTACTCTCACAAGAAAACAATTGTTTGTAATGGAAAAGATGTGCAGCTTGAATGAGGCATTAGAAGTGAACATTGTTGCTCGAGATGTTTGAGTGATCTTTTTAGGTACAGAACCAAATTCTTTGCTTACATAGTTGGGTGCACTGTTTGACGGCAACACAAAGACATTTCATATATGAACATATATGTGTTTCCTCCTTATATATGAAACATAACAGTGAGTGCATGCTTGTTTCTTATCTTTTCTTCTAGGTAAAAAAAAAGGAGAAGAATCTTACTCTTTCAGATTATGATAGTATCTGCCTCTTGCTATTAAAATGTGGATATGATAGCCGTATGAAATTATCCTGGTTTCAGCTAGGGTAGAGTTATTTTTTTCCTTTCAGTAGCTGTTACAATGCCATGTTTTGGATTTAGAATGAGAATGGTGTTGATAACATGCTGATGTTTCAGGTTTTTGCTAAGTCATGTTTATCCTGAGTTAAGGACATTTTTCCTTGGCTCATGCTGTGCTAGTGAGGAGGTACACAAAAGAAACTGGGAGGGAGCACAGCTGGGACAGGTGACCCAAAGTGACCAGTGGGAGGATATTCCACACCACATCATGCCCAGAATCAGCTGCATCAGCTGGGGGGAGTTACGTGGAAAGGCAACCCAGCCTGGGTCCAGAAAGGTCTGGCATCGGTCAGTGGATGGTGAGCAATTGCATTTTGCAAAACTGGTTTTTCCCATTTTATTACCATTCACCATTATTACTGTATTTTACTTTATTGTCAATTATGACACTAATCCTATCTCAATCTACAAGTTTTACTTTGATTCTGCTTCCCAGTCCACTGAGGTGGGAGAAGAGAGGAAGTTTGAGTGAATGGCTGCATGGTGCTTAATTTCCAATTGGGCTTAGACCATGACAATATGAAGTCTGTGGATGGTGAAAAAGCATATGATTATTTCAACCTTTTGTTTAACTGTACTTTTTCTGTAGTTCCTTGTAGACACTTCATATAGATTTCCGTGCTAAAAGCAGTATTAAAGATATTGGACAGAAGATGAGTTATGCTGAGTTAATTGAGAACAAAAGTACTGGAGAGTTTTGAGTCTACAGTTTCTAGTGAAAAGAGGATGTTGAGTTTCAAACAGACAAAACACCATCCACAGCGGGAGGGTGGCTTCATCCCACAAAGATATTTCTGCAAGAAATTGTGTAAGGATCATGTTAAAATTCCATTCTGCATTAATGAGCAAATTACTACTAATGAGGTAATGGCTGAAAACCCAAATGTCAAATTTGTACTGTGCAAATCTTAGGGGATTTAAAGCACATTAGTAATCCTAATGTTGATTAGGATGATAGTTGTGTTTAGCATAAAAATTGCTGTGGACTGTGAGAACAAGATGTGGTTAGTATATGGTTATTCTAACAAAATGCAGTGTTTGACACTTCGTCTGTGGTTCATCTTCCAGCTTCTTGAAAGAAAAAAAAAGGAAGAGTGAGGACTCATTAAAATTGCTTTATAGTGCGTCCTTCTAGAAAGGGATTTTATTTTCTTAAATGCAGGTTCTTGCTTTTGGACTACTGAGCAATGTCTTCAAGGGAGCATTTGTCACTACTTAGGGATCAGACAACTGGTTTGTTTAAATACATTGATAGGCTTGCAAATATCTCTAATGTCATTGTGATTTGACATTTGTTTCTTCTGTGCATTCCCTTGTTAGGTATATAACTAAATAGGTACCAGAGTATTAGACATTGTTGTGATGGGAGTATTAAAAAGGCTGGCAGACCAGGCTAGTTTTAATGTTTAATTTGTTCATTAGCATTTTACATCTTGCTGAAGTTTAGCTCATGCATGTTGTTACTCATCACTCTGTACACGGGACTGATACTGTAAATTTGCTGTGAGTATCCAGTACCATGGGGCTGGTGCTGCACAGTCAACAGTGGCAGCTGTGGCTCTTGGTGGTTCTTAGAAGTCAAGGTGGTAAAGCTCTTCAAGTGAAGCATGAGCCAGTCTTTCTTCTACTGTTATCTAATACCTGATATTTTTATGTAATCAGCACTATCCAACCCTTGCAAAGTGGGATTTCTTGTACTTCCAGTAGTGCTTATTTTATATTTTGCCAGTCATCCTTTCTATTTGGGAGTATGTCCTGCATTTTTAGAGTTGGTTCTGCTTCTCTTGCCCTTTAGTCTTGCAAATTTTGGTGTGTGGACTTCTCCTACATGCAACTGCGGCTCTCTCTTTTTCCCCCTTTGGTGATCACATTTCTCTTATCACTTTCAAGAACATTTAGTATTAATTGTATGGTGATTGACAAATTCCTAATTTATAGTCACAGGCATCTGCTTTGTCTTCACAGAAGTTTATGGTTACCTCTCCAGATAGGTGTTTCCCGCCTGTTGTGATGATGTGTACTGTTTTATAGATCAAAGTGATGTACTTCCTAGCAGCTTTTGCAAGATTTGTTGTTACCTATGAAATTCCTAGCAGCACCACTGCTTATTGGCCTAGTTGTAAAGTCCCTTTGATCACTTGAATTTGCAGGCTGTTCTTCTCTTGAAACTTCCCATTCTGTTTCACTTTTTAGCAGTGTCTGTACCATTGATACAGGGATCCAGATTTTTTGAGTTATACAGTAAAACATACCTAGGCAGACTTTTCACCATAGCTATTTAGATTTATTTATTTTAAAATATGTTATGGACAAATTATTTGTTAAAGTAACGCTAATTGCAACATCTAATTTACATAGAGTGCCTGTCTTTGAAAGATCTCTGCAGTATTGCAAGATTTGTTCATACCTTTAAAAGTTCTGTTGAACATTTTTTAAATGGGGGAGAAGGGATTTAATTAGGAAAGTGGCTTGTTAATCATGCTTTATACTCATAGAGATGCCTGCAGAAATTAATTTTAAAAAACCAATCCAGTTTGCAAGGACAGCATTATTTATTGATAGCAAGTAATGATTTTTAGAGCTGTCAGTTCAGTTTATACTGCCACAGAGCTGCAACAATGTTCACTGCATGAATAATTACCCTTCATTTTCTGCTTTTCTTTTAACATTTTTCATTGATCAGGTTTTTCTGATCCACTTAGGGCACCACAGTAAGAAGGAGGGAATCTGTCTCCTTGTATGATGAGGTTGGGGACCCATCACTTCTCTTGCAGTGTGGAGGAGAAAGTCAGTATAGCTGACGTTAAGTAAAACTCTGTTCTCATGCCTTAGATATAGATCTTCCTTAAAAATAAAGTAAAATATGCAGTTGTACATTAGAGCCCCAAATGGGAGAAAGCACTCCTATTATCGTAAAATGTCATATCAATACCTTGCCCTCAGTTGCAGCAGGGAGAATTGGTGGACTACCAATCACAATGTATGGCCAATGCATTTGTTCAGAGGAGTCCAAAAGAAAGCAAAAGATTTTTGGAGATCTGACTTCAATTGATCTTAATTCCTCTACTTTTTATAAGGTCACTCTTTTTGGAGAAGGAGAGGAGAATGTGAGATGTGTTGTTTCCTTCAATGAAATTTTGGCCCTGTGACATATGGTACATGTATATAATGCTATTGAAATTACTTCTTTATTGTATATTTTGATGTAATTATCTTGTTTTTCCCTGTTAGGTCTTGTTCTTTTATTGTCGCCTGTGCATCTAGTTCTGTTATGTTACTCAGAATATATAGTCGGTGGTAAGAATGCTGAGTCTGGTTAGGTTTTAAAACAGAGCTACTTTACTATTGAAATAATTTACTTCATTGCACTTTTTGGTCCAATGTAAAGAATTGCTACTGCATGTTTTACATATGAGCCAGCTGAGGCTAAGATGCCAAAAAAACCTTTTTGGAAGGTATTCAGGGGCAAGATCAAAAACTGGGAATGTGGATTCTCTTTCCTGTTCTGTGCATTAAACTGGATGGCACAAGAAATTTCATTAAAATAGCGCTTTATAAGGTGTACTTGCTTTTCAAAACTACTTTTTTCATTTGTTCTCCCATTTTTTTGCATGAATACTGGATGTCCAGAAGGAATTAAGGTGCAATGTTTGAAAATTTTTGGTTTATGACTTAAATCATTCAAAGTGTTAATGATCTGAACAATCACCTGTCTGATAAAAAGTGTTGTGTTCAGTCTGCTTTATATATAAAGTTGTTCTTTATCTGTGCTTTCACCTATTGTTTTATGGACTTTCATCATACATTACAAGTTGAGACCTTCATAAAAGTGCAACATCATCTGTGTTGCTTTTAAAGTCATGCTTGCAGCTTAGAACTTTAGAAAAGGAGTGGAAGGACTTTCTGAGTTTCCTCAGGTGAGCAATGAACTTCTTGAAGATATCCTGTGTGAAATAACCTTGTGCATGAGTTTGGAGACTTCTGAGGACTCTGTCTATAAAATTCTTTTTTTGTGTGTGTGTATTTTACTCTGTTTGTTGCATGCCTTTCCAGTTCATTTCATTCTGGTAATGTGAATGTATTTCCAAGTAAATTGGCAGTGTTTACAATCTTGGTCCCCAGTGCCATTTTTTAATCAAACACATAATAAAGTGCTAAATAAACCATTCCCACCTGCATCAAACTCTTTATGTTCTGTATAGGGTATTTTGTAATTTATTTACCCAGGAAGACCCAATTTATCTGCACATCTGTTTTTCGACCCAGTTCTGCTTTTTATCCAGTTTTCCAGCTGGTTGATTGAGGAATAAGGAGGTCAGGTGGCTTTCTTGAGGTCAGCATAGTGATTGTCTCAGCTGGGATTACACCCAAACTTTATCCTTTGCTGAACCACTTGGCCACACCACTTCTGACCAATCTGACCACATTGTTGGCAGTAATGGAACTAACTGCAAATGTCATTTTCTTTGTTTTATAGTTTTGCTTGTATTGAAATATTGTCACTTTTATGAGTTCAGAAACATTACATCTGTTCACAACCTGGTTCCCTTTTACTTTGAGCAGGCACAAGTTTTTTGTGATGAATCTCTTTCCTGTATTCCAAATGTGTATTAGTTTCACAAGTTTGGCAATAGTGATTGATGACGTTGCTGGTTTGTGTTGCTCTGACGTGCTTCCTCAGGGGACACCCTGTCTGACACTGCTTTGGAAGAGTAACCCATGTTTTTGCTCCTGTGTATCAGTGCTATAAGCTTCTTAAGACTCCTGCTTGTTGCAGTTCTCTTCCTTTGGAGTTTACTTTTTACAGGAATATTACAATGTTGGAACAAGATGCACAGATTTAATAAATGACTTACACTGCAATGCATATTTAAGTATGTACCCATGAACTGTAAGCCTGAGGAATGAGAAACTCAGAAACATGGTACCATCAGAATAATCTTACTTTCTTTGATCTTGCTCTGCCTTCCTAAGAGAAGTTAAAATTATTCTGGTTCCAGTTTTTATCGTTTTCCAATTTTCTTAAATTGCCCTTCACTGAAGAAATGTGACTTAGCATTAATTCACCTATGCATCTCTAGTACCTACAAAATTATGGACTCTCTGCAGTTAAATGACAAGTAGATGACGAGGAGGCTTGCTTTCTGGTACAAGTCCTGCTTGTTTCAGATTCTGGTGGGGTCTCTGTTCACTTCACTTGTTGTAACATTCTTATTCAAAGTAGTCCATTAAGTACCGAATGCACTGTCAGTGCTTCCCAGGCACAGTTTTTTTCCTTCTAAAAACTGCATTGGAAGCTCTGTGTTGACTGATACAAAAGCATAAAAGGAAATTAAATTTACAGCTGATCATAACCAGTTAAAAATACCACAAGTGTGTTTGTAACAGCCAGAAAGATTTCCCCTTTCCCCAAGATTTTACTCCTGCCTTCACTTTGCTTCCAGCCTGTTGTTTTTCCTCCTGTCCTGCTGTACATGTACATAAATGTCATGGGTTGGCACTGGCCAGACACCAGTGCACCTGTTTGAGAGGTAGCAGGATTGATGCTTACATTCTTCACCAAAAATTAATGCAAAACTAGCACAATCACTATGTACTGATTACCTACATTGTAATAGCTGCCTCTGCATCAAAAGGGGAGATGATGCAGTCTAGAAGGTAGGACCGGACACAGTAAGAGGACAGGAAGATCTTTTGAGATACCCAATTACTCTTTCGTATTAAACTATTTTATTGTAGCACTGAAAAAATATGGAGAAAATGTATTTCCACTTAATGCCATGAGTGCGCTTGTCATAAAGGTAATGGAATGAATTTGTGTGCAGATTGGCATTGATTTTCCTTTAAACTGGAGGGAAAGAAGCTTGTGTGAATCTGTTACTTCCATGATATGTCAATGAATATCAATTGTCAAATGAATGCTGAAAATTCATCTCTTCATTGTTTTTTTTCTCATGTTGGACTTTTTTGGATCAGTTTAATAAGTCAAGCCTCCTGATTCCACCTGATTTCCAACTATGTGATCTGCAGTCCTGTTGTTCTTTACTATTCAATATGTCATGCATGAAGTAGTTTTTCTTTTCCTTTCAGCAATCTGTGATGCATGTAGCAGCTACCGCTACCATGCTGCTGGCTGTCAAATGCATTTTTCCACAACTGCTTTTCCTGCTCCAAAGTTGAGCAATGATAAAATAGAAGAAATCTTGGATAAGAGGAAGTTGCATAGTGATCTGAAATAATTTTTGGTCTGAGCTAATATGACTATATTTATGATTTAGAAAACCAGTAATTTTTTCTAAAATGGAAGAATTAGTTGCAAGAAATTCTTTTGTTCCTATCTTGCAGTCCAGTTCCCACTTCTACAAGCAGCTGTATTATCATTCCCATTAATCACAAGTAATAAGTTAATAAATAGCCACATAAACTGAATACTATATAGATAATATTGTCAGGGTTATTTTAGCAGGAACTCAGCATAGCACATTTTTGTCATAAAGTTTTTGATTTCTGAATAAAGCAAATTTTTTTTTATTTGATCTTGTGTTTATGTTGACCTATGGCTTGGGCAGTTCTTAGCTGTTTCTTCCCAGGTACTGCTCAGTCACTACTGGGTGAGTATGATCATTCTTAGCTCTCCAATCCCCTGGTTGTTTTCAGGGCTTATTGTCTTTACTTGGTTCCTGATAATCCATCTTTCTCACTCTCTCTGCTAAAATTTGATCCTTTTTCAAAAGGTATGACTCTGGGTATGCCAACTTCTAGTACTTTCTCTTTCACCCTGACCCAGAAGCTGTTGTAATTCGGATCCAGGAGTGTAGTGGGTGCATTAAGAAACTTTTCTTCCCCACCACACCTGTCTGAATCCAAAAAGTGTCAACAGTCTCCTAAGCAATCAGATTATTTCATCACTGGGTTTGCTGAACCACAGGAGATTGAAACTCTGCTGAAACATCTGTTTCCTGACAGGTTAGGTTTATTATTCCTGAAATAAACTTCCAGAAAATGTTTTTGTGTCCTTAACAGTAAGAATTCAACAGACTGGAGATCAGGCTAGCTGGTAAGTGGAAAAGTTAATGGTTTTTGTGAAGGCACTGTGTAGCCACCTGTGTACTATTACAGTGTGGAAATTAGTCATTTGTCTGGTATAGCTTTTGGTCTGACAAGTTCTGGAGGTAATAAAACAATCCTTCTTTTTGTGGGTTTTTAAGTCAACTTCCCTTCTCTCTCCACCCACAAATGCCATGCACATGCCTCTCTTTGCCTCTCTTAACCATGCTGGGTTTTGTACTGTTGGCTGAACTTGCTCATATCAACTTGTAGAGATTTTTTTTTTCCTTGTCCTGCTTACTGGATGGATCTGAGGGAGGAATACAGTTCTCCTTAGTGCTTCCTTTTCTATGCATTCAAGTTATTGCCCCAAACCTGGTATTGGTTTTAATCCTTACAGTCTTTTAATTCATGATTTCTAGTATGAAGGAACACAAAAATTACCTCTTTTCGTGCCTGTGTTTCTTCTCCAAACCAGGAAAATCATTAAATTTAACCAGTTTGATTTTATACCTCTGTGCAGTCCTTTCTCTTGAAGAGAACCCCTATTCAGAAGCCTAGCTGACTAGGCTACAGCTGAATAGACTTTTTGGTATTCATCCTGAGGATTAACATACAGACAGCTTCTTGAATGTGTGTTTCTTTTGCAAAGAAATTTCTGTTTCTTTCCTTGCTGGTGGAGAGGAAAATAACCTTGAAACAAATCTTTTTGGAAGAGCTAGGGAACTCCAGTGCATCTCACACTTTTACTTGCTGTGTCCTACAGCATTACCTTAAGCAAGGGAGTGATTTGTTCCGCTGTAATATGACATCACAACCATGATCATCAGCTGCTGAGATGAAGAGGCTGCTTCATGCCACACAGCTTCATTATGGCCCTCCTTAGGTCCGTGGTGTGACATGATTGGTGTCAAACCTGCCACACTTATATTTGGCTACTTTACCTCCTGTGCTGTTTCTGGTGTTTTTGCAGTTGGATTTTTCCTCCACCTCCTGCTGAAGAAAGATGCTGATACCGCTGCAGTCCAAGAGGCTCAGTCGTTAAACAGGGCTGCATCTATTGTAGTTGAACAGTAGCTAGTCCATTGAAAAATAGACTCCCAGCTATTGGCATAAAAGTTTCTGAATCTGCTCAGAGCTTGCCACCAACATTGGATTTTTTTAAGTGTCTTCCTCATCTAGAGCAATGTCTTCCTTTTCTGTTTATGGAGGATTTTTTAAAAAGTCAAGTTACACTGAAGCCTGGAAGCAACTTTATGAGTGTACCTTTCCCATTTGCTGAAGGCTGATGCAATGCTTGCCATGTTGACAGTGGTTGTAGAAACTGGGACAGAGCTGAGACCCACGGAAGCCTTGGTGGTGATCTCCAGTGAGGCTGGGAACATCTGCTGAACTTGGCGTTGGGGAGTTTAAAGGAGAGAAATCTCTTAGGCTTGGTAAAGCAGTAAGTGCAGTTGTCAGGCCCTTTGGAATTAAATGCAAATCTCATGGGTTGTAACCACCCAGTGTATTTTCTCTAATAAATAAGAGCTGCACAAAGTGCAGCATCACAATGCAGAGCTTGTTATACAGAGTTCCCTCTCTGCTGAAGGACCAGCATGAGGTACTTGGCTCAACACCTCTGCCTAGCAGGGTGGCATCAAGAGTTTAAGAGAACTGAACATTGAATGCACATTTAAAAATAGTTTCCACTGATGTGTTCCTGATTGTTGTAACGATGTGAAGGATTTATCTTAAAGAGCATGGAATCCCAAAGCTCTATTTTCATGTATTTGCCTGGATTCTGAGGTGTTTTTTTAATGATTGCAAGAGAGCATGGAGAATAAATGGGTGGCTGAGGCCCCCTGGCGTTAGCAGAGCACACTGCCTGCCTCCAGCAAATGGCCACCAAATTTCACTTTTATTAATAGCTACTTTTGGTTTTTTAATATGCCATATTTCCTTTTTAACACAGAGGAGCAATGCTTAGGCTAGAGTACCTCATGATGCACTAATTGTTCATATGCAATTGTTTCCCTACTGGAAACATGAATACTCCATCATTTATTTTTCATGTCTTTATTTTGCAAAACTCAGTGGAAGATGGAGAGAGGATTCTGTTTGCCACCATTATCACTAGTATTTGCATTGCAGGCAAAAAACTATACAAGAAAGCTGAAGACTTGTAAGGTAATTTTTTTTTCCCACATGCGTATCTCTGCCCGAGAATGAGTGAGAGGAAAGGCACACAGCTACTGGTGTCTGATTCTGTGGTCTAGTATTTAACTTGTGGATGGGAGGTGCTAGGGAGGAAGGAGCTGGATGGTTGTGGGGTTTTGATTTGTTTTTTTGGTTTTGTAGTTATTAGCCTTGAGGTTTTGCTTATGTTGCTAAGATCTTGAGAATCACTTTCAAGATAGAGCAGTATGGACATATGTTAGAATAGATTCCCTTTGTGCTTAAAATTTATCTTAAAAGTATATATTCACAACTACTGTGAATTAGTAGGAAAAAGGTGAGGATCTAGAGGATAGCTCCATGCAGGGTAACTTAGTCATGCCTTTTTTCAGTATTTATGTTGCACTTATCTCAGAATTTGTTGTAAGTGTGGCTTTTGTAGAAATCTTGCTATTTACTCTTCTGAAAAAGTTTTTTAATTTCATCAGGTATGAATAGCAGCTGATGAAGTTGAATAAGGAAATCAATTTTGGTGTTTAGTCAGGTAGTTGGCTTGTCACTGTCATCAGTCTAAAATACTCCTCCTCATTTTGCTGTTGCACAAGTTTGTAACAAACAAGAAAGGTGGTGAATATTCTCCAGAATGCTATTGTATGCTATTCTTTAAAAATTAAATACAAAAATAATTGGGATGTAAATTTAGGTCTTTATTAGCAGATATGCTTTTATTTTTGGACTCTGTGTAAACCAGTGCCTGCAGTGAAAAAGTTACCAAAAAAGAAATGGCTGAGGAGGACTGGGCAGAATACGGAAGAGTAGAAAGTTAAGTGGAACCTCTCTAGGTGACATGAGATCTGTGCCTTTAGATCTTATTTAGAGTGCACTTCGGAAGCCTGTTATGGTGATCTGTACAAATTCCTGATCAGTTATTCACAGAAACTCCTCTTTAAGGCTGTCAGTCTTTAGAGGAAATTTTGTCAAAAGACATGATTATGTGAAAATGTTTTGGGTGGTAAGCTTTGTTGTTTCTTTACAAAGATGACAAGGTTGATACTTTCAAGGCTGTGAAACAAAATGTGCTGAAAATGCAATTTTCTGCTCTTTTTTTCCCCCTATTTTAGATTTTGAGATGACTGAAAACTATAGGTACGATCTAGTCCGACCTCTCTGCTATCTTCTGAAAAAGCTCTAGTTACTATCTGAGTTTTAAAAACCTTTTGTTCAGGTGAACTTTTTAGTGAATATCAGTAGGAGACTTAGAAAGAGCAAATAAAAATAAGGGAGGGTTGAGATTTTTTTACTTCTTCATTAGGTGATTTTCTACTGAAGAGAGTATTTTATACTTCGTCAGCATTTTCTACACTTCCTAAGGACCAGTTCAGGGTGAAGAAACCTAGTTGTGGGATTTTGAGGAGAAGTATGTATGGCACTGAATGTACCCCACCATATTGAATGCTGATCCTTTAAACTGTTCTGGAATTGTAAATGTCTCACTTTTGTTTGTAATAGCTGTGGAACACTACATTTTTACAGATTAAAAAGGAAAACATTTACTATAACATGTTGTTGGTTTGGTTTTTTTTCAGTTCTTCGAGGATCTTATGCATAGCATATGAGGTTTTGCAAGGTTTACAATATATGAATAAGCATGGAATGGTCCACCGAGCACTCTCCCCTTGCAATATTCTTTTGGATCGAAAGGTACAGCTACAGGAATAAATCTATGGGTTTGTTTGCTGCTAACAATTGTTGTGCTGGGTCATAGATGGAAACTGGATGGTCACAGTGTGTTCGATGGGGGAAAAAATTTCAGATCTGGAAAGTTGTTTGTTTTTTGGTGTTTTTTGAACTACAATTTTCCTTCATTTCCTGAGTTTCAAATGTATTGCTGAATTTAGTTTTCTGTTCTGTCCCAAGTCACGCTTTTTCTCCTTTCTCCAACTGGTACTCTAACTCTACTTGTCATCATTGCGATTAGTCACAAGACCTTCCTAGCTATTTGAATAGAAGAGACTTCTTACGGCTAATTAGCTGTCACTAATATTTCTTGTGTTCTGTGGTGATACGATACTTGCCTTTTAAGATATCAAGATTTTTTTTGTTCATGTTAAATTATTCAAATCTAAGTATCTGTCAATTCTGTTACCACAGACTATTGAGTTGTCAGAGAGGAAGCTATTTCTGCTTATAAAATACTAATACATACTATAAAATTTAAAATAGCCACTATTTAATTACAGTAATTTCACGAATATAAGCCGCACGGACTATAAGCCGCATCTCTGGGTATTGGCAAACATTTTGTTTTTTGTCCTTAAATA
>PYHW01010561.1:1355979-1367046 GCA_013186435.1 Turdus rufiventris
TTCCAAGGTGGGCAGTAAGCCAGTAAGCCCCGGCGATCCGCGATTGTGTTACTAAATGACGACTTTGTGATAGTTCACCGCGAACAAAAGTGCGGCTAATATTCGGGTATGGCTTGTTTATTAACAAAAACATCAACATTGCCGACACACCGGGAATGTGGCTTATACTCCATGCAGCTTATATTCGTGAAATTACTGTAATTGTAAAAGGAAGCAGAGATACAAGAGATCACAGTAGGAAAGGAGGAAATAAAAAAACCCTTCAGAAGTATAAGAAGATTGAAAATGAAAGTAAAACATATTATTCTCAATGCTGGTGAATATAAAAGATTTTAAATATGAACATAGAAATGGAGCTGCTGCTAATATTGGTTATTTACTGATAAAAATAATTTTACATCGTTTATTTTATAAAAGACTAAGCTATTATAGGTATGAATATGCCTGTAACATTTCTGCATTTCTAAGCAATAAAGTATTTGGAAACATGGCAGTGCTATGTTATGAATGTGAAGTTTATACTGGGAGTAGCAGCCCCTAATTTACACATATGCAGAGAGGTGGATTCCTGTTTAAGAATGAGAGAGCTGATGCACGTTATCAAGGATAGACTAGATATGTTTAATAAAACCAAGATGGATATACAGTATGAAAAGAAAGATATAATAAAGAAAAAATTCATAGTACAAATTCGGATTACTAAATCTATCTAGTATATACCAAAGCACATGAATGCATTTCTGAGAAAGAGTGGATATTTTCACATCAAACCATAGTCCTTCATCCAGCCCTTCCAGTTAGGAATTAAATTCACTTCTTGTGAAACTTGTGTTCAATGTTTAGGCTTTTTAATTTGAAAATACTGTCCCAGGTTAGAGATTTGAATTGTTTCAATTACATTATAACATTTTTTGCAATTAATCTCTTCTCTTTGAAGGCCTACCCATACAAGAAAAACCAAATTTGGAAAGAAGCCAGAATTGACATCCCTCCCCTACTGAGAGGCATAACCTGGGCAGCCTTGTTGGGTGTCGAGGTAAGGGCATTTGGAGAAGTTCCAGTACTGTCTGGGGATGGAGTGGGTTAAGAATGGGGTTGGCAAGGAAGCTGGAATGGGTTTAAAGATTTAGCAGGTAGGTTACTGAAATTTCAAACAAATTGAGTCATGAAATTGTGCAAATAAAGATGATGTTCTGACCAACTCTCTTCTTTTCTGTAAAGTTGATTTCAGAAAACTGAAAATGTAGACTTGACTGCATTTCAATTATTATTTTCAGTGGAAAATAATATACCAACATTTGGTAGTTGACAGGGGTTTTTTGGTTTGATTTTTAATATTTTGACAAATACAGTTCACAGTCCTTCTGCTCTGATCAGCAGTAGTTGGACAAAACACGAGAAAACACATGAAATGTATTTTTCTCTCCTACCAATCAATGCACTTCCCAGAAAGAATGAAAAATATATCAATCAAATACAGTCCTTTTGGACAATGGAATGTCCCAGAAATTAGGGCTGCTCACAGAGTTGCTGGACTACCTAGCTTTTGAATTTACCTTGCTTGCAATCCTGCAGCAGTGGATCATAAAGATTCTTAGAGAGAACACATCCTAGGCTATTCAGGAGACTTAGCTTAGGATGTGATCTGAGTATTGTGTACAATATGGCTATTTTCCTGTCCCATAATGTTGAAATGAACTTGTTAATATTCCTGCCTTGGGATTCATGCAAGGACAGGCTACTTAAGTAATCGATATTGGCAATATCAATGAACAGGCAGCTGGATTCAGTGCCTTTAGAGATGATGCTGAAAGCCACTTCCTAGTGGCTGAGGTAAGCATTGTATTTAAATTGAGAGCATCTCTTGACTTAAAAATGGGAAAATACAAAGTACATAGCTTTCTGTGTAAACAACTGAAAATCACTGAAAATCATGCTGAGGAGATCTCTATAGGTCTGTATGTCTTGAATTAGTAACAGAATAAAGATGGTTTTGTTAGAATTAAGCTTTCAGAATCTTCTGTTCTTCTGCTAACTAAAGTTCTTAAGAAAAACAGTCAACTTCAGCCTATCGCCATGTACATTGTCGTATGCACTTATGTTGGTGAGGGCTTTCTAAATTCAAATATTCTTCTTCCACGTTTAGGGTGCCATAGAAGCAAAATATGATGCCATTGATAAAGACACACCGATTCCTACAGACAGACAAGTAAGACTTATGGTGTTACCAAATACAGTCATTTGAAGATCTTTCCCACCCATCACTTGCCTATTATGGCACATGTAGTGGATAACAACAATATGGTTCCCTTTGCCCTCTAGCCTTACACTGTAGAAAGAATCTTGCAGAGCAGATTGACACAAGTACTTTAACTCAGCTTACAACATGGGAAAGCTGAAATCCTTTTTTACTTTATAATCACTGTTTCTGTAGCAGCAGTGAACAATATTAATGATTTATTGTTAAAATCCTGGGTTTACCAAATGCTTGTTGTGCCTGTTGGATGTTGTAACAGTAATGCTGAGTATCTTGAGGTCCTGTAATGTGATCTCTACTTCACAGAAATGGGGGTTTGAGCAATTTGGTTCTCCAAGAAGAGAATGTTCATAAATGTTCTCTTACTAGACATAAGAAGACATTGCGAACAGCAGCTGTTCCATTTAGGTAATGAAGTACAGTAATTTCACGACCATAAGGTGCACCGGACTATAAGGCACACCTCCCAGGAGCCGGAACATTTCGCAACTTTGTAGCTCATCTAAGGCGCACTGGATTATAGGAGCACTTTTTTTTTTGCAGCGAGGATCCGCCCCCAGCTCCCCCTGCGTGGTTGCTGGCCAAGGTCCCGCCTCAACCCAGCAGCCATGGGCCCCTGGGCCCGCCTGTACCCGGCAGGGCCAGGGCATGCCCGCCGCCACTCCACCCAGCCTCCACGGGGCCGGGGCATGCCTGCTGCGGGGCTGCCCCACCTGAACGGGGCTGGGGCATGCCTGTGGGGGGGACGCCCCGCCTGCACGGGGCTGGGACATGCCTGCTGGGGCTCCGCCTCGCCTCCACCTGGCAGCCGTGGCCCTGCCGGCTCCCCCGTGGCTCGCAGCTCTCACTTCCGGGTAGGCAAATTTCTGAACTTTGTCCATCATATAAGGCCCACTGGACTATAAGGCACACTTCCAGGTTTGGGGGAAAATTTTAGTCAAAAGGGTGCGCCTTATAGTCGTTACATTACTGTGATATTTTCATATTTTCCATCAAATTGGTTGCAACATTGATAACTGTGGTTTGTTTACCTTTTAGAGCAAAGCAATGTTACCACCTAAAATGAATCCAGAGTAAAAAAACTGTCACCTGTTTTCTGCCTTTTTCAAGGGCTATAACCTTTTTAAATTATGAGTGAAGAAAAGTAGGAAAAAAAAAATCTCTATTTTTAAACTTTGACAGGTCTGTTAGGTTCCCTGTCAGTTTTGGTTTGGAGAGTGGTGGAAGAAGCAGATAATGCATGATGGTGGTCTCACCTACATAATTTAGCAGATTTCCACTTCTACTGGAAGATTGCAAGATTGCTGTAGTGCTACCCCACTCATCCCAATTTCTTTTTGTATCCTTGGCTGTGGTGCAGATTGAAGTTGATATTCCTCGCTGCCATCAGTATGATGAGCTGCTGTCATCACCAGAGGGTCATGCAAAGTTCAGACGTGTATTGAAGGCCTGGGTTGTTTCCCATCCTAATTTGGTGTACTGGCAAGGTGAGTTTGACTAGTTGGCAAGGGCAGATAAAGGAATGGAAAGCTTTGATTGACTTAAAGGTACCTCCTGCTATTCACCCCCACAATATATGCCTTTTTTTGGGTGCTTTCCTTTCTGTTTCCTTTGACGAATGAATCTGTGGGTTATTGCAAATTTAAATCCTAATAATTTGTATTTAGTTTTTAATTTTAAAATTACCCCACTCTTCTTTATATATTTAGTCTTCATAAGTTTAAGTCACTTTATTTTTAAAAGAAAAGTCATTTGCTTGCTATTAAGCTCCAAGATAATACTGCAAAAGTTACTGAGTTCTTGGGACAGTAATTTGCATTTCTTGGATGCCTTGACAGAATAATCAATTTGGCATTATAGCTGAACAATTTTAAATCCTTGCTGTTTTCAGGCATAGATTTCACACTTGTCCTCACCATCGATTGTGAAGGCCTGATAATGCAGAACCAGTATGAAGTGTTTATATTTTATTAGCATTTTCATTAAAAGTTAATGTCTTTATCTTGTGCATGAGAATAAGTGAGCTCTTTGTTCTGTTTCTTCATGGCTCTTCCCTCTTTAGGTCTGGACTCTCTCTGTGCACCATTCCTGTACTTGAATTTTAACAATGAAGGTGAGTACCTTTTTCTGCAGTGAGCGAAGAAAAGCACAGTCTCTCATCTGTATCTGTGTGCAGACAGATGTGTGAATCCACTTAGAGATGGAAAGTTTCTGTATCTACAAAGGAATTTTAAAGCTCTTGTTGCCACAGGTCAAAGGAAATGGTTGGGATTTTGAAAACTGCATGTAGGTATACTGCTCTTCAAGCAGGGGTTCAAGTACTGTTTATTGCCAAGTGCAGTAATGATATATAATAAAAAGCACAAATAATCCCGAATAGAAAAGGGAAGAAATGCTGCCAAAGCACTTGTATTTTTCAGTGAAGCTGTAGTTCAGCCTTTTTTAAGGAGGATGTATTATTTGGTAACCTAAGTGCTAAACTTCAGATCAGCTTTGTTCAGAAAAGCTGATGGTAGTTTTAAATGCCTGAAAGTTTCAGATCAGCTTTAGATATATGATCTTTATCTTCTTAGAAAGTGATTTGTTCATAGCAGGTGTAGTCCAGGCTTTTATTGTCTTGTATTTGGCTTTCTTTACATAAGGTCTCTGTGTGAGAAAACTAGTTTCTTAGGACAATGACTCCTATTATACCTACTGTGTATGTATATAATTTTTGTATAGATTGATTTAAGTATTTATGCTTATTATATGGTCAATAATGAACTTTTTTAGGTGTAATTAAAGTCTGCCTCTGTCATTGCCTCTGTCATTGCCTCTGTTTTTCTAATTCTTTCAGCTCTGGCATATGCCTGTATGTCTGCTTTTATTCCAAAGTACTTGTATAACTTCTTTCTGAAGGATAACTCTCATGTTATTCAAGGTAAGTCAGTCCCTTTATTTGGTGTAATTCTAAGAGAAATAGAATTGTTTCTGAATATGTAAATACACTTTTTCAAGGGGTTGGAAAATTGGGATGCAGTTAAAATCATGTAACTCTGCAAGAAAATTTGGAACAACATAACTTAGGAATACAGACAGGAGAAGAAAACCATGTGCACATGCACAAAAGTGTTCTATGTACTATCCAAGGTAAGAGTTGGTCCATCCTGCAAAGTTGTGAAAGCAGTAAATAGTCTTCCTAGTGTTACATTGTAAAGTCTTACCCTTCAGGTAATCAAAGTCATCTTGTTAGAGAAGCTGTTTGGACAACAAAGGAAAATGAAAAAGAATAGTACAAACTAGGGGTTCCTCAGAAAATGAAGGTTATGGTATTCCGGAAAATAGGGGTTCGCGGGGAATTTCTTATTGAGCAGATGATGTTATTCAATACAAGACAGGAGCTGGAAAACCCTGAGGAATAATGTTCTGTAGTTCAGCCTTTAACAAGTATATAGGTAACTTAGAGAAATTAAAACAGTAGCTAGGAATGTCTGTTCTAATTGAAAAGTAATTTTAAATTTCATGGAAACATGAAAAATAAATAGTCTCCACCTAGAAAGTCACCTTGGCACAGTCTGTGTTGGGAATATTTGTCCTCCAGACAGCCTTTAAAAAACAAAGGAGGCTGTTTCAAAAGCCATTAGTAATTGAAAGGAACAGGTGGTAATTAATGTTTTTAATTGCAAGCAGTTATGAATGTTTATGGAATACTGAGTATCAACATGGCTTGCTGTTCTTGTATTTCTTTTAAGGAAACTCTTTTGTATATTTCCTGTGAAACTTGTCAGCTTTAAAGTGTATGTAATTTTTTGTCTTCAAGGAAGGTAATTAAGAACTCATCAACAAAACTTATAAGACATAGAAGCATTTTCGTATTAGATAACTGGGAGAGAACTAACATAAGGAGAGAATGCCAGGGTTAGGAGAGTTTATGTATGGAAGACAATAGGTAAGAGGTGTTATGAACTGAATAAAATAATAGGAAAAATTATTCCAGAGTACATGTTTGCATCCTTTTGTATGTAAAGAAAGATTGCTTGCAGTAAAGGTCTAAAGATGAAAATAATAAATATGTTCCTCTGGAGACAACTACTTTCGACTTCAAGATTAATAGCGTGGTAAAGGCTTTTCTCAAGAGCTTGTACTATTCCATAAAATAATACTTTTTCTCTCTAGAGTTTCCCAGTGTTA
The DNA here is from genome assembly GCA_013186435.1 of Turdus rufiventris. Lineage (NCBI taxonomy): Eukaryota > Metazoa > Chordata > Aves > Passeriformes > Turdidae > Turdus > Turdus rufiventris. The sequence continues at coordinate 1,362,407 of PYHW01010561.1, forward strand.
TTTCTAAGGAGCTTTGCAAAAATATGTGTCAGACAAAGTTAGAAATACAGGTCCGTAGGATTCTGTGACTCAAAGCAGTGTAGGCATTCTGAGTTCCTGTTTTACATCTGTCATCATCAGGGACTCAGGGAGATTGGACCCTTTAAGCTTCTTTCAGTATTTTAATTAATCCTTTGTAAGGTTGTATGTAAAAAAAATGTATAAATAAAGGTTTAAAGGAACATGCTGTGTCATTTTCCTGCCTTTTTAAGGTAGAGGAAAGAGTTAAGAATGTGTCATGTAACTACACATTGTGATTTTAGCTGCTTTGTGTCTTCTATGTAGCTATGAACTGTGTGGAGTTTTTAGACTTCAGGATGTTTTGGAAACAGAATTGGTGTTCTCTATCTGTTGCTCCCCTGGACTAGATGTTCATACTCTAATTTTTCTGTTCTTGGGATCGTGGAAGAAAAGGGATTACCATCTGTTACAAAATTGCAATATTATTGCCTCTTCAGGTTTCTTCTAGCAGAGGATGTGACAGTGCGGACAAAACTGGGAGGGGGCAGAACAGAGAGAAATCTGTCACTGTCCTTTGTTCTGCTGTCTGATTCTCTTCCAGTTAAAAGCAAGTGTTATTTAGACAACTTAATGAAATTGTGCCCATCAACCTAATAGGCTAGGTTGACAATGTAATCGGTTTTATCTTTTATCTGGGTATTTCTCCTTTCTGGTTACTAAACAGTCTTTAACTTTGCATGTCAAGCATACATCACAACCTAAATATGTTCCAACTTAAACCATTGTTTAAAATCCAAATTGAGAAGTACTAAAGAAGAAAAATTAAAATGTTTCTTCTTCTGCATTGAATGTATTTATACCACAGTGGTGGCATTCACTTGCTGTTTTATTGTAGGTTTAAAATGAATGGCTTTCCTACAGCTCTGTTGTGAGCTAGCAGCATGGCTTGTGGTTTTGATAACAGTCTTGGATTTGTCATTTCAGAGTACCTGACGGTGTTTTCCCAGATGATTGCATTCCATGATCCAGAGCTGAGTAACCACCTCAATGAAATTGGTTTTATTCCAGATGTAAGTGTTAAGCGTCCTTATAAGTATAACCCAAAGGAATTAAAAAATGGAGAATGAGGGAAGCTGGGATGAGATGCCTTTCCAAACTGCTTCAGTAGCACTTTGACAGAAGTGAAACCTCTGTATTAATAGCCTTCCTGAATAGGCTAATAAAATAGTAACATTTTGATTCTTGTTTTACGTGCTTTAGTTCTTCCTGTTCTGCTGGGTTGTAAATACAATAAAAATACTACTAGCCAGTTATTATAACTTAGATTCATCTTAAAAGGTACTTATAAATTTATTTTTGAAATGTGTGTTAATATATAAAAATTAGTGTCCCCATAAAGTGTTAATAGCAAAATTACTGCACCTAACTGAATGCTGTTGATTAACGCAAATGACAAATCATTTTGCAAGTAATCATCAATCTTGTAGATGTGTCACACCTTGGAAAATGCTAAGCAATCATTTGGTGGAGTGTGTCTCAAATATGGGACAAGTGCATAACATAGTCACAAGTTTTATGCTTCCATTGGAAAAAAAACTCTGGATTGATGGAAAATAATGTCAACTGCGAACACAGTCAAAACATAGTAGAGAGGATGGGCTTCATTGGAAAAAACAAAACATGGCCTTCTTCAGATCCTCCTTTCTAGTTATCATTGTAAATAGTAAAGCTTTCCTCCTTTTTTTAGAGAGGTGTGTAAAGTCAAGAGGGCCAAAATAAAAGCATTAATCTGCCCACAAATACTGATGTCTCTGAAAAGCAGATTTAGGCAAGGCTGTAGAGATTATGCTAATTGAGGAGGTGTACATCATTTTACATTTGGCATTTAGAAATTTAGTAATTATGAGTTGGTCGTAAGAACAGATGATGATTGAGAAATCAAAGTGGAAAAAGATAACTGAACTCAGGAGATATTGATGTAGAAATACAAATTTCATACAAGAAGAAATTTAAATGCATTGCTTCTATAAGAAATACAAAGTTTATGAGAACAGCCTTATGCTTATTAGGAAATATTTTAAGTTGGAGCAGCAAGATCAAGCTTCTGAAAGTCATTTGTTTTACACCATTCCTGAAAGAATTTGTGGGAGTTAGGGACTGGCAGATTCACATTATCACTGTTTACAAATATTGTAATAGAAAAGGAAGTATATACTTTCATCTGTAGAGGGTGTTTTTAATGTAATAATGAAAGAAATATAAGAATAAAATGAGAATGTTAGTAATAAGTAATAAGAAGATAAAGCCAGTGTATTGCCTTAAAAAGAGAGGAGTTTGAGAAAGCCTCATGTATTTCAGGTGGTGCACATCTGAAGAGGACAGGTGCGAGGAAGATGAAAGGGAAGTGAGGATAAGGAGGAATATTTATCAGTAGAAAGTCCAAATATTTGGGTAGGTGCAGTGCAAGGGTTAACAACAACATTTAAGTTCCTGAGGGAAAATCAATTTTGCAGCATCACTATGTAAATGCATTTAATACTTATTTTTTAAAGGCTGCAAATGACCAGAACAACTCTTCTGTCTTCTGTGTATTTTGTCCAGGATATTAGTTCCTACTAAAGAGTTAGAGATGTACTTTCTCTGATCACCTTACAGGTCCTTGTGTGAGCTACTAATCTATGCCATAGCTCTGTAGCAACCCGTCTTGAATCTTACCTGATACTTCAGTAGCTCCTTGTGTCTGTTTATACAGAGTTATATGGAGTTATAATTCTCCACTGAAGACTTCCAAGGTACAAGTCAGATGGAATAGTTTGAAATCACGTGTTTTGCTCTATTTTAGTTTCTGTTGTACTAGACATTTGACAGTACATAATCATGCATGAGCTTTGTCTCTAAATCTGACAGTCTCTAGATGATTAGGTAATATAGTAAACAATTGCAAAAGAGGAATATTTTTTTAAACTCTTGCATTGAATAAAAACGCAAGTTCTAAAGTTAACACTAACCTCTGAAGAGAGGTTATCCTTTCTGAATTATCTGTCAGGGTTCAGGGTTTTTTTAAGGAAAAATTCTTCTTCTGCCTTTTAGATTAGTCAGAGAGGTGATTTTTTGTAACTGTAATAAGGCAGCACAGGACCCATCAAGGTGAAGAATATGCGCTGCAGTAATGAGATCCGAACCAGAGTTTTGTGCTTGAGTACTAATCCTATCAAAGTAAACCCTGATTAATCTTCCATCATTGAAACACAGGCTGCAGGGAAGATTGTATTCCTGGCACCCTTCTCATTTGCTTCAGGTCACGTCGCTCTCAGAATATTGAACACTGCTGAAGCTTGAGTTGTGAATATTATTAGCTGATGTGGTGCCTGGATTAAGTACATTGCTGTGGCTATGTGATTTACATATAAATAAAGGGATGATATATACAGTGAATCCACTAGTTCTTCTTTGCTTGCTCTCCCAAAGTTTGTAATCTTTCCCACGCTATATAATGCTCTATAACACGTTCCTTATTTTACTAATTCTGACCCTTAACAGTAGACCATGTTAGACTGAAGATAAACAAGAAAGTGTACAGTGTTGCTAAAAACACAGTGATTGCCATAAATTACTCTAAACCACTTTTGCCTGCAAATTATGAAAGGCAGACACAGTTGTCATCTATCCACTAACATAGAAGGCAAACTCATTGCAGTTCCTTAATATCATTGTGCTGAAGCTGCTGGCACCAAACCTCAGCTTGGTTTTGGTGATATGCATGAGGTATCAGTAATAGGGCTTCATCTTAAGAATCCTGCCCTTGAAGTACTTCCTCTGTTTTTCCTGTTACACAATTACCTGAAGATGAATCTGGAGTAGTTTCTTGCTGATATTTTTATCTTGCGAAGAAAGTGATCGCTGTTCAAATTTTGTTTGGTACATATAGGTGGGTAGAATCTAATGTGATTCAATTTACCTTATCTTTTGCACCTTTCTTTAGCCTTTAAATACATGATTGTCTAGGCACAATATGGGATTGAAGCTAAGTATGTGTGTGTGTATTTCAAATGTGGAACAGGAAGGTGAAAAGATCAAGAGTTTGTAGAATAGGCAATTTCCTTTGGAAGGGACGTACAAGACTCATGTACAGTAATTTCACGATTATAAGCTGCACCAAGTATAAGCCGCACTTCCAGGTGTCAGCAACTTTTTGTTCTTTTGTCCATATATAAGCTGCACCTGATTATAAGTCACACGTTACAATACAGGGTGTGATAAAAGGTATCTATTCTATCACCATCTGTTGAGGGTGGGGGCAGTGATCCTTATGTCTGCGGGAGATATTCTGCTAATGGGCCATCCATTGAAACCAGGCAGGGCATTGTTCTTTATCTTTCCACAACTCATCCTTCCTCCAGCGAGTCATTTTCTGCTAATGGCCCATTGAGTCCCACTGTGTGACTGAAAAAATAACTTCATCCCATTGGAAGTTTAGAAGGAAGTTTAGGACCTTTAGAGGGAAACTGCACCTTGTACACAAGCACTGCTCCAACTGAATCACATCTGTCACTGCAAAAGGACTGCAGCCACCATTTAATGGGACTGCTACCAACACCCTGCCTGACAGGGTGTCAGGTTGTACTCTGACTTTGTCAGGG
>PYHW01010561.1:1367187-1385641 GCA_013186435.1 Turdus rufiventris
ACTGCCTCTCTAGGAAGCTTCTTCTAGCGTTTGACTATCTTCTTTGTAAAGAAAGGCTTCCTAATGTCCAATCTAAATCTCCCCTGGTGCAACTTTGAACTATTCCAACATATCCTGTCACTGGATCTGGGGAGAAGAGCTCAGAATTTCCTTCTCCACCTCCCTCCTTCAAGAAACCGTAGAAAGCAAAAAAAAAAAAAAAAAGGTTTTTACTAACAACTGAAAATTACAGCAAAAAGCAGCAATTGGGACAGTTGTTAGAACAAAATAAAATTCCACTTATTGTTTGACAACATTGTTTCACACATACATCAAGCAAGAAAAAAAAAGAAGAAACAGGCATTTAATAGACATGGGAAAAAATACCAAACCTCTTTGGATTTGGTGCCTCATATAAACCGCATATAGTAGAGCTAAAGTATATACATTTTAAAAATTACACTTTTTCTGTATAACTTATTATTGAAGGGAATTTTTCCTCTGATTTTAAGAAATATAATTCTTTAGACGAGGAGATGTTTGCAAGCCTGAAGAGGTTATGGATGCTATTAGTAAGCAAGGAAAGGAAAGGCAGAAGATGGCTGGCATTACTCCCTGATGCAAAGCAAAATTATAATTATGTCACTGCTCCTCTCAAGGTCTCTCTAGAATATGGTGTGTTAGTTTTACAGGCTCTTTTTTAATGTGGTTTATTCTCAGGCTGTTTCAGCGGTTGAGATGCTATTTTGATAACACATTAGGTATACTTTCCAGCTCCGGAGAGTGAAGTGTCAAGTAAAACCAGAAGGTTCAGGGTTCAGCCCTGTGGGGTTGAAATCCTCTTTTCCTGGAGCTTGTTGTTCGAGGCGCGGTGCTGTTGCGGGCGGCGGCCGCTGGAGGGCCCCATTCACCAGCACTGTGCGCAGCCCTGGTCCCGAGCTCATCCCGGATCCTGTCCTGGAGTCGGAGCAGCTCCTGCTTCCCTTCCACTGGCATCGGGGAGCAATGCCACCCGTGTTGTGCCTTCCCTTTCCTTGCTTGCAAATAGCATGCATCGCCTCTTCAGGATTACCAGCATCTCCTTGTCTTAAAGCATTGCTTTTGTTAAAGTTAGAGGAAAAACTACCTTGAGTAAAAGCTCACCTGACACCTTCTACTTAAATTATTTGACCTATTTTTCATGTCACTGCTGATAAGTTTGGGGAGGATTATTTAGAGCAAAGTTGTGATTTTCCTTGTAATTACCTTTTAATCATCTTCAAAGCTTCACATTTCATGTGTTTTCTTATATATTTCTGTGTACATGCATGCATGATAAATCGTGAAATTAGGAGAAAATGAGGATCTACTCTGGTAATACATTTTAATCATATATATGAAGAGGAGGAAATAATTGTTTTTAAATACCAAGGCAATAATGTGGTTTGCATAATACGTACCTCCAAGCAAAGAGAACAGGACACTAAGATTGTTTTCCTGCTGCATGGGAAGCAAGATATTGCATACAAACAAGCAGATAAACGGGTATTAGCTGATCACAACCACTGCAGGGGATATTTCAGGGAGCAGGATATGTTACTATTCCTAGAATGCCATCTGTTTAAAACATGACATAAATATACTCAGGGAAATTGTATGATTGTATTATAAAATTAAAATGGTAATAGAAATTGATCTGGTATTGGTTTGGATTGAATTGGTTTGGATTTTCAATGCTTAAAATCAATTGATGTGTTGGAGGTCAAGCTTCATAAAACCCTATTGAATATTAAAAGTGGTGAACAGGTCATTGAACCTTCCTTAGTTTAGGGATGGTATGGTTCAGATGCTAAGATGAAGGCATAGGAATAAAATTCAGAGAGAGCTGGTTTTCAGCAAATCTATACATCGCTTAGAGCCATAAGCCAGTTGGAATAAGAAGTAATAAGAAGTAATTTACTAACATAATATCAGTTGTGTTTTCAGCTCCTCATTTGTTTGCTTCCAGGAAAAGCTCAATAGGATGATTAATTTGCACTTGTTATGAGTTAAAAAGTAATATATTAAGCTTTATGTTTAACTGTAAATCTTCATAGCGCATGAGCTGTGCAGCTGAGTAAAATTTAACAATGATCATCTCACCCTTGCATTCCTAATTTATGGAAACTTTCTGCACACTTTGATGTTTCAAGAAAATATATTCTCTTCCTTTGTCTTGCTAAATACTACATTGAAAAATTAGAAATTCTTAGGGTGTCATAAGTGCTTAGCTCTTTCTCTGTATGATGTCATGAGTATGAAGGTTTGCAGACATTAAGCACAATTCTCGTAGGGGTGTAAGTGCTGAAGCAGGACACCTTTGGATGACACTGCCTTAAAATGCTCACAGTAGAACTGCATAAATACTTGGGTATTAGCAAGCACTTACTGAGAAAGAAACTTTCCTTAATTTCTTCACCGACAAGTATTTACTTTAATAAATACTAGCATACAGAAAAAGGCAGAGATGGTTAATTTTCCTGTTGAAAATTATTATTTGAACTTTCAGTTACTTCTATAAAAACATTTTCTTCTATAGTTAAAAACATATTAAAACAAGTTGGTTTATGCTTTTTCAGGCATCCTTGGCTAATTTTTGATTTTTGCTTAGATTATGGAGAATTGCAACAGTTAATAGAGCATGTCTTTGCGTTCTTTAGGACTTTGGAGGTTATATTTTGCAAACCAGCCTAGTAAGGGTGGTGATTTTTTTTTATTGTTTTCAAGAAAGGGTCACAAACTAATAATTTGAAAAATTTGGAGATGAAAAAGTTTCTGAGGGGATAAAAGTTGTGTGATAGAAGACTTGCCACTGCAGTTATTTTCCTTTCTAAATAAATTAATGCAAAATTAATTTAAAATTCAGGCAATTTTTAATGTAGATGACAATTGTCATAGACAACTTGAGTTCTCAAAACTTTTTTTTGTCTTCTTCTCCCCATCACTACCTTTGGCAGCTTTATGCGATTCCTTGGTTTCTTACAATGTTTACACGTGAGTATTTTTTTCCTTTGATTAAATGTTGTATTTCTCTAGCCTAATTTTTATCACTTTTCCAGCTAAAGCCGTTCTTAGTTGGTATGATAGGTCATTTAGTACTATAATTTGCAAGGATATGTTGTGGAAAACTCAGCAGTGCCTGTCGCTCACTTTCTGCCCTGATTTAGTGAAAATTAGTTTTTCTTCTGCTTTTTTCAGTTGTTGTTATTGTTAGATTATTATATAGTTATTCTGTTGTTGTTGTTGTTATTATCTGGGTTATTTTACACATACAATATTTAGGGTGTATTCAGAGGAAGCTGTTATCTACTGGGAAAAAATGTAATAATAGTTAAAAATCAAAACCAAACCACACCACTATCCCCTGCTGTCACTCAGATAATGTAAGAAAGAGAGTGACTTTGTTTTTGGAGATAATAATATTTTTATTGTACATTGACACACTGTTATTCTGGCAGCACTAGTTTACTGTATTTGTGCATGTATGTTAGGAAAAAAGTAGAGATTTCTAATTTGGTGAGTTTTAATCAAAGAGAACAAAATTAATAAATCAAGTCTAGAAAGCAATTAAAAAACTTTTTTGCTCAAAAATCTTAGATTTTTTCACATCATATCAACATTGGCAGATGTTGAATTTATTTTTTTTTAAGTGGCAGAATGAAAAGATCTGATTGGTTATTTCTCTGATGAAATATCAAATAACTTAATGTGAGATTCTTGATTGTCTTTTCTAAATATTTTTATTGTAAAGCATTGGTTCTTGCAGTTGTTGCTTTTTCTATACCCTTCATGAGAATCACCACATCTGGAAAACCAAGGAGGTGGTTTCCTCGAGCAAGGAAGTGCAGTAAAATCTTAGAACTATTTAGTTCTTAATAGTGTATTTTAGGAGAGCCACTTTCAGCTTTATATATAAAATTTTGCTATTTTTAATAGGCCTTTTTCCTTGTCTTTCTTTTATTCTGCCATTTTTTTTCTTTATTTTGTTCATTTTCTTTTTCTAGTTCTAAGTAGTTATCTTATTGATTAACTCATTAATGTCTTCTTATTGTAAAAAACTGATATGCATGCCTCAATACATAATTGTACTGTACCAAAAGAAAAAAAACTGCCTAATTCTTGACATACAGTAATTTCACAACCATAACGTGCACTGCACTATAAGGCGCACCGCTGGGAGTCGGCAAATTTCGCAACTTTATATACGTTATATAAGGTGCACCAGACTATAGGGCACACTTTTTTTTTTTAAGTGGCAGAATGAAAAGAACTGATTGTTATTTCTCTGATGAAATATCAAAGAACTGAATGTGAGATTCTTGATTGCCTTTTCTAAATATTTTGATTGTAAAGCACCAGTTCTTGCAGTTGTCGCATTTTCTATACCCTCCATGAGAATCACCACATTTGGAAAACCAAGGAGGTGGTTGCTGGCCAAGGCCCTGCCTCAACCCTGCAGCCATGGGCCCCCGGACCCGCCTGTACCTGGTGGGAGGGGCACCACAGGCCCCTGGGCCCACCTGTACCTGGTAGTGCCGGGGCACGCCTGCCACCGCTCCGCCCCGCCTCCCCGGGGCCAGGGCATGCCTGCCGCTGCTCTGTGCCACCTCCCCGGGGCCAGGGCATGCCTGCCCCTTTGGCCAGGGTATGCCTGCCAGGGCGCCGCAGGCCCCCGGGCCCCCCTGCACCCAGCAGCCACGGCCCTGCCTCCACCTGGCAGCCATGGCCCTGCTGGCTCCCCCCGCGGCTCGCAGCTCACACTTCCAGGTTTGCAAATTTCCGAACTTTGTCCATTATATAAGGCGCACCAGACTATAAGGTGTGATTCCAGATTCGGGAAAAGTGTTAGTCAAAAGGGTGCGCCTTATAGTTGTGAAATTACTTGAGATGTGAAAAATCACATGCTTCCATGTATTCATTAAGAAAAGAACACTGTGATTTCCAGAATAATCAAACTGCATATGAAGACAAACATGATACTAAAGAGGCTGAGTCCTCTGCTCCCAAATAAAAAAGAAATCCCTCAAGATGGGAGGGGAAGGAAGTGCCTAGGCAACTCATTAACCCTGTTAATGTGTTCATATGCTTACGGAGTTTTATTTATTGTACTTATTCATTATGCAGATGTCTTTCCTTTGCACAAAATTTTTCACTTGTGGGATACATTACTGCTTGGAAATTCCTCCTTCCCATTCTGTATTGGAGTTGCCATACTTCAACAGCTGAGGGATCGTCTTCTGGCTAATGGATTCAATGAGTGTATTCTCCTCTTTTCAGATTTGCCAGGTACAGAAAATACTGTTTCTTCCTTTTTTCTCTGTCTTCCCCAGTGTGTTTCTAAATATATGTTTAGAAATCATGGTAGACTTAGGCAAACTCACTGCCAGAGTGTGTGGATCAGCAGCAAGAATGCAGTAGGATAGTTATTTCCAGGTGGAGATTGGAGTATTTTGCTGAGAAACTTAGAACAATTTAAAATAATTCAGAAGCAACTGTTTGTAGACATGCCGCATATAGACACAATCAGTTGATATGAATTTTTTTTTTAATAGATTGAGTACGGTTCTGAATAGTCTTTTTTGTCTTTGGTGCTGGAAGTAGCCTATTTTCTAATATAATTAAACTTTTACTGTGGAAGTAATGTAAAAGCATTAGGGAAAGCAGTATAGGAAGCCATTGGAATTACTCTGTAAAATATTTCCATTTGAAACTTAATGCTTTCACAATAACTCAAAATCCTATCAGAGCCTGCATGATCATTGTGCAGACGTTCTGTGTCTTTGCTCAGTGGGAGGTGATTGACCTATCCATGCAAACTGGTACCTTACAAAAATACATTGCTATTAACCATGAAGTTTGGATCTTCCTTCTGAGCAAGTACATAGTAAGATAGTAGAATGCATTTGAACTGAGTAAACCATGTCACCTAAAAGATGTGTTTTAGTTTGTAGCAGCACAAGTAGAAAGGCTGGTGCCCTCAGAACATGCTTATGTCCTTGTTAATTGCCTCTCTCCTGCTCAGGATCTTACTAATGTAATATAGGTCTTAGGTAAGAGTTTGGCACTGTTTTAAATGTGACTTTCCTTTAGATAACTAACTTTGTGGTAATTCCTGGGCTAATTATGGATTTAGTGAGCTTTATTTGAACACCATGTGTGCAATTCAGTAATTCATAATTCTTTTAAACAAGTTGTTCTTCAGAAGAACTGAAGGAGAGAATGAATTTTGGAGGAGAATTTGAAAGGTCTTCTTAACTGTTGCAGTCTCCACTACTGCAGAGTTTACAGAGGTTAGCGGTAGTCTAGGTAGGAAGCAGATGAGGCTGAGTTCACAGTTGAATAAGTCAGTGAGTTATCATAAATAAAGCTTTGTGATTTCTTTAAATACTGTTGTCACAAATTGTCTCTCACTGTATTCCATTCTATATGGGTCTAGATTTCAAAATTTGTCTCTTATTTATTAGTGTAGTATGCACTATGCATTTGCTACTGTATTTTTCAATCTGCAAGAAATTTAATTAGGCCAGTACCTATAGTGTGGAAGTTTAATTTTCAGTCTGTATGTTTAGTCATTTCAAATGCTCATGGTAAACTTAATGGGATATCTACAGATAGCTGAACTAGAATATTGAGAATATTGATTCTCTTCCCATCCTCTCCTCCCCCATGTGTTAGCCGTATGTCCTAGTTAAGTACAGATCCATTAATGTTTAACTTATTTTCTTGCCTAAGGTCATTTCTCCATATTTTTCTTTTTCTTGAAGGGTGCTAAATTATAGATTCCAATTTATCTTAAATCAGCTGACTTACTGATAGTAGAAATACTTTATGCTGAGGTCATGTATAAGAACACATTAGTTCTTGTAATACATATGTGTTCATATAATAAAATTAAAGCACTAATATCTGCAGTGATATAATGTACAAGCATTGTGCTGGTTTTGGTTTATGACAATTTTGCTGATACTCTGGTAGGAAATACAGGTTTCTGAAAAGATTATTTTTTTTTCTTAAATTGATGGTGTCTGGTATTTAAAATGTCAACAATGGCACCTTTGAATATTTTGAGATTAATCGAAAGCATAGCATAAAATACTGCTAGTAAAACTACTAGGGGAAAAAGGAATAAGGGTGAAAGACAATCCTAGTGTGTCTTAGAAGTTAAATATCTAGCTTAATCAGTAACTTTTTCAACATATAACTCTCATAGCCTTGTACCTTTTCTTTCTGACCTGAGTCACTTCTGATTAAAAAGTGTTGACTCATTATGCATTTTGTCACCTGCATCTTCCAAACAAGACTTCTATTATTTTGGTTATGATAAATCGTGTGCCAAGGCTGAGAATTTCCTGAAAGTAATTTACAAATAACCTTCACCTGAAAGTACATCGCTTCCAGGAAGAGATTTTTGTTCAAAACATCTGCGATAATTTTAAACGCAAATAAATTGTTGCACAAGAATCTGAAACTCCTGTGATTTTTAAACTTTGAGTGCACTGGAATGGTTTATTTCAGGCTGCCAGTGAATTAACTTCCTTTCCAGACTGATAGAGGTATTTTACTGGAATCTTGAAACTTTGTGGAACACTTTTAAGATTTCTTGTTTTCATAAAAAAAGACCTCACTGCCTAATTTCCAATGCACTGTATATAACACAATTGGATTTTTTTTTTTTAAATAATAGTGATGTGAGGAAAATGAAGGGGTGTTATGTCATCATTGATTACTTGATTCTGAAATCAAAGCTTTGGCCATATTTTATCTGTAAAGCCAATACAATCTGGTAATTGCTATTTTTGGCAAAATTTCTCTGTTGGAAATTTTAATTTGTTTTTATGTTGTTCAAATAATATCCTAGCAGATTAGGAAATTCATTTGAAGATTTTGACAAAATAATTGACGAATTAAGAATACTGGAAAATCCTTTTGCAACAATGTTCATACCTTGCAGAGCTATATGAAAGGGCCATATAAGCAACTGCTAAAACTTAAATAGAATTTCATTGTTTAGGAAATTACTATCCCAAAGTGCTGGGGTTTTTAAATTTAAATTATCTTTAATTTTTTCTTTCATATTTTTTCCCTTTTTTTAAAGGAACCCTCTTAAATACAAAGTTTATTCAAACAATATAAATACCAGAGAATATTTAGGAATATTTGAGACAAACAAAACCAACACTGGAATTGTTGCCAATTTTTTCACCTGTAGTTTTGAGACTTAGTAAATTTTGTTCAGGTGATGCTGAGAGAGCAAAGACATTAATATTACCTTTGTTTTGCCTCTAAGTCTGACATGTAGCAGAATTTGTCAGGAAAATGAAAATGGTAAGGGTGACACTACTATGTTGAGATTCCTGAGGTAGCAACAGCAGAGACAGGACTCTGCTATCCAACCAGTGCTGTCTGTGCAGTCTGGATATCCCTTAACCACATGTATCAGCAGATTTACAACCCAGAAGGCTTTTAATGCCCTGAGGAACAACTGTATGAGTTTACTGTAAAGCATGCAATTTTGCTTATAGCTTAATCTTTAGAATCTTGCTGTAAGTTTGTGTGATAATGTCCATTATTCAACTCAAAAATTATGATTATTGTAGTTTGACTTGATTGCCAAGTTCGTTACCTGCTGTACAAGTAGTGCAAAGTAAACAGCAGCTTTTGTTAAGAAGCATCCAGACACATACAGCTCTTTGCAAACAGTTGAAAGATTCTTAGACTAATCCACTCCCACCTGGAATGGGTGCAGTAAAGAGTCTGCAAACAGATCATTTTGCATTGATTACTGCCAATATCTGTGCTGACATACAGAGATGAGTTACAGACCTCTGAAAACTGATAAAAAAGATGTGACAAATGTTGTTAGACAAAAGGGAAATACCAAGTGTAAACACAAGATAAGACATAAACCTTTTAGTTTAATTCAATATGCTCATCTTCTGTAGTTTTGGAGCAAGAGGAGGGTTCATTCTTTCAATGCTGTGCCCCTTAGGAAGGTAGGTGTCTTTTTGCTGACTCTAGGCTAGTCAGTGCTTCCAAAGGAAGAACCTTCGCCTCAGATGGGAAGTTCATAAAGACTGACTGTAGAAAAGCAATCCAGTGTGATGAGGAGCTACAGTGAACTGGTTGAAGTGGAAAACTGAGACACAGGCTTGTAGCTTTAAGGTGCAAGATCTGGCTGTCATCAAACCACAGACAGAAATGGTTCTCCAGGGAACGAGTTTTCTCTAATGAGGAAGAAATTATTATATCCGTTGCTATTCTAGTGATGTGCCAAAATGCTGAATCGTGTAATGGTGGAAGTCATAAGAATGCTTAGAAGGATTGCATCCAGCTTATAAATGGACTAAAGCACAAAAATAGTGGAAATTCTCTACTAATATTGTATGGAGCAATTTTGAATGACGCATTTCTGTTGACAGCAGCAGAAATGGACACATATCACAAAGCTCTACTACAGATATGTTTCTGACCCTAGATAACTACTATTTTCTTTGAGCTGATTTGCTTCCTAAAAATTCTTTGTCGGCCCACATCTGTGATCCATACGCTTTTATTGTACTGGAATTTTGGGTGGTTCAGCATTTAGTTTCTATAGCTCTGATAAGAGGAAAAAATGACAGCTGGCTACCAAGTCCACACTGAGTTTGTGGGTGTTTAGTGCCTGTTCCCATTTGTTTCACTACTCCTCCAAGGAAAATGTAACCTTGGAGATAAAAACACCACCTTTGAAAGGACTTACAGAGGTACAGTGGTTTTTCATATTCCAGTGAGCTGTAGGAAAAAAGAAAAGATAATACAGTGTTTTGATTAGGGTTTGACTTTTTTAATGCACTTTTGAAAATATCCTACTGCTTAGATTAAGGCTCTGAGGAACAGAAGTCATAACAGCTCTTCTGAAAAGAAACTTCTTTTACCTTCAGCTACAAAATTTTGACATTGCTTTGTTGTCATTCATGGAAGATGGCTCTGGAAAGTATTTTGCTGTGGAGCTAGTGAAGCTGACTACTTTTTCAAGTTACAATATAGCTGAAGCAAAACAGCACTTTGGTTTCTTTCACATAATACACATGATAATGGTGTTTTAGCTATAACAAAAATATTGATTGGACGTATCAAAAGACATCAGAATTTAAAAGGAAGTCACTTTTCCTAGTTTCCTTTTCTTGAAATATGTAGGTCAGGCTGATAATTATGGAAGCATCTTTTTCTGAACATGGTGCTCATCTTTGCTATATTAGAAGGTTTTTTGGAGATGCAGGTGTATTTCATGATGCAATTCCTCAAGATTGTTGGCTTTGGGACAGAAGCAAAGAGATTTGTTAGGGCACAACTGCTCATCAAGGCTGTCTGGCAGTGTCAGATTGTAAGACACTACATTTTTTTTACCAGACAAGTTATTTTTCCTGAAGCTGTGAATTCTTTAATTGTTCACCCTTTTCCACCTGTGACACAAAGAAAACATTTCTAGATTATAGATTCTATCCTCTTGAGACTAAAGAGAAGTGCTGGAGTGGGCAACACACTAAGGAAAAAAACCTGAAATCCTTTATTATACTCAGTAGTTGTCACTGGCAGAAGAAAATCAAATGTATATCCTTTAGCAAAGGGCTGTCTGCCGCAAAAGATGGTGCTTCATAAAAAGGGTGAGAAATGAGTTCCTCAGTAGAGCCTTCCTAGTCCATGTCTTAAAAACAGTCTGACACACCATGTATGCCCCTTGTTTCTTGAAAGTACCCTGATAGTGCTCTCCATAGTGAAAAGGCACTTCAGAAAATAGAATAATCCACCTGTTAGTCACATAGGATTTTCTACACCTTTACACTGGAATAAAATCAAAGTACAAGTATAAGAAGGTAGACTGTCAAACATACTAGGATTTCTAGACATGAACTGACAAAATTCAGGCTGCTTCTATCTGAGCTTCTTTGCTAGATGTAGTGAACTTTTTTTCCTCATTACAAAGGTGTCTTGGGAAAATATTTCCTTTTTTTTCCCATTAAAACTACAAGCATAACAACTGATTCAGGATTAGACTAATGCTTAGAAAGCAATAGTGTCCACTAGACTTCTTTCCTTTTACAATTATGGAGAACATTGCTATCAGAGCAAGGTGCTTTATAGAGTGTGTGTTTCTGTTCTTGTTATGCTGAATAAATTCGTTTACTTGCATGGTATAAATGTTCTGCTCAATATCTTTAGTTCTCTAATTAAATTGAGGAGAATTTTTCAATTATCTGCACATATAATGTAGTATTAAAAGTTTTTTATTGAAATATACATTAGCAGCACATTTCTATATGATTGTAGATATATTTGGGGAGTGTATATCTAACATTGTAATAGAGATACACATTACTTAAATGCAGACTGGAAAGCCAGTGTAGGCTGAGAGCTAGAAAAATCTTTCTGTCAAAATAAGGACTTTGAAATTAGGTTAACTCTCAGTGCTCTTATACTTTGGAATAACTGTCAATTCCCCTCAATTTACTTTCACATAGTATTTCATTTAAACTCTTCCTTTATAAAGCTGCATGAGGCGTTTACTTCTCCGAATTTCTTCATTCTTAATGTCCTAAGAGTATACTGGAGTTTAGTAGAAGTCAACAGGAAGACCAAAACTAAACATGGAGAACTAGAGCAGGGTTTGTACCTGAAGGTAAGACTTTGTTTGGTATTGGAAGCTTGGAATAAATATCAGGACTTCATTGTTAATATTGAAAGGTGAAACTTGTTCAGGAAGGAGAGTTATCCCAACTGGGAAGAACTCACATTATATGTGAACAATGTTGCCTGCATTCTGAAAGTGCTGATAAATAGTCTGAGTAACCAGCAGGAGTGTGTCAGGTGACACCTCTGTCACTTCAAAAGTTTAAGAAGTCTAAGCAAGCCTCTGTAAGGGATAGGAGGGACAGGCTGGACACATTGATTTAGCTTTAGAGCAAGGCGAGAAGCTGGACAGTCTCTTGCTAGTTCTTCAGTCTTCATGCTAAAAAAAAAAATGGCATCATTCTAAGCACATGTAAACTGATAAACCACAAACTTGTCTGCTTTTGATGACAAACATTTATGTCTTGAATGTACTTTAATGCTTCCATGTGTAAATTCAAATGAGGGTGTTAACTTATCTCTTGCACAGAATAAGGGAACTTTTTCCCATGGCTTATAAATTGGTTAATTATGCTTCAAGCTTTAAGATACAGTAATTTCACGACCATAAGGCGCACCGGACTATAAGGCGCACCCCCGGGAGTTGGCAAACTTCGCAACTTTGTAGATCATATAGGGCGCACCGGACTATAGGGCGCACTTTTTTTTTCCCGCGAAGATCCGTGCCGCGCGCAACAAAGTAACGAAATAGTAATGGAAACCCGCGATCGTGGAGTTTACTGGCAGGTGCTCAGTTTGGAAACATTTTTCACAGATCAGTGTAGGCTTTCAAAGGCAGCCCCAGGCGCCCTCCCCGTGCAGTGGGCCCTGGCACTCCCACCCGCCCCCGCTGCTGGCTGGTGAGGCTTGGCACAGCCACGGGGCTGCCTCCCCCTTGCGGCTCCATGCTGCCACGGTGCTGTTCCCCCTTGTGGCTCCGTGGAGCCGCCGTGCCGTTCCCTCACTCGGTGTTCCTGCCATGCCATTCCCCCTCGTGGCTCCGTTGTGCCACCATGCTGTTCCCCCTCGCAGCTCCGCGGAGCAGCCCTGCCACCCGTCCCTGGATCGGCTCGGCGGCCCAGCCGCCCTGCCTCCCGTCCCTCGCTCGGCTCAGCACACTGCAGCCCCGCCAGCCCCTATTGGCTGTGGCCCCGCTGGCCACGGCACCGCAGCCCCGCCAGCCCCTATCGGCTGTGGCCCCGCTGGCCCATGCAGGCCGCGGCCCCGCTGGCCACACCTGCCCCTATCAGATGCGGCCTTGCTGGCCCCTATCGGCTGCAGCACCGCTGCCCCCAGCACCGCGGCCCCACCAGCTCCTATTAGCTGCAGCCCCGCCAGCCCCTATCGGCTGTGGCCCCGCTGGCCAGTGCTGCCTGCAGCCCTGCTGGCCGCACCTACCTCTATCAGCTGTGGCCCCACTGCACCCAGCACCACGGCCCCGCCAGCCCCTATTGGCTATGGCCCTGCTGACTGTGGCACCGTGGCCCCGCCAGCCCCTATCGGCTGTGGCCCCTCGGCTCAGGCCACTGCGCACAACAGCGTAACAAAGTAGTAACGCCTCCCTGCCCACGCTGCTCCCGGTGCCTGGGGCCACCCTTCACCACCCTGCCCTCGCTGCTCCTGGTGCCTGGGGCTGCCCGGGGCCACCCCCCTGCCTTCCAGCCCACGCTGCTCCCTGTGCCTGGGACCGCCTGGGGCCACCCCCTGCCTTCCTGCCCGCGCTGTTCCCGGTACCTGGGGCTGCCCGGGGCCACCCCCTGCCTTCCTGCCCGCACTGCTCCCTGTGCCCAGGCTGCCCCTCACCACCCTGCCTGCGGCTGGGGCCACCCGGGGCCGCCCCCCACCTCCCTACCTGCGCTGCTCCTGGCACCTGAGGCCACCTGCAGCCGCCCCCCCCCCCATTGCTACTTGGCGCTCCCGTGGCGCCGCTCCGCCTCGCGGCTCACACTTCCGGGGTGGCAAATGTCGCAACTTTGTCCATCAGATAAGGTGCACCGGACTATAAGGTGCACTTCCGGGTTTGGGGAAAAATTTTAGTCAAAAGGGTGCGCTTATAGTCGTGAAATTGCTGTACTTAGAAAATGTATACTAACAAGGTTGGACTGCTGTTAGTTACTTAAAGCTATGTGAAACACAGATTTGACTAGTGGTAAACACTGAAAGTTTTGGATCTCAGTAAGTTATCTACTGCAGTGCCAAATGACTAGAGCATTTTTTTAGAAATGAAAGCAGTTTTACGTATGAGTACATAAGCAAGATGGTTTTCCTTCCTGTTTACAGCTGCTGTATGTGTGGGAAATAACATTTCAGTCCTGAGTAAGATGTTGCTTGCTCTATCAATTTGAGAGTGTTACATGGTTCAGGATGCTTGTTAGGCAGATCTAAATACTCTGTTTGTGTTTACCTTTACCCAGAAGTTTTCCATCATTGGTATGGGAATGAACAGGTCAAATTAGAGGCTTTCATCTTTTTCTCATGGCAACGAATACTCCTTTTCAGGATTACCTGCATTTTTGTCTTCTTTTAAAAGCAGAAAATCTGAGTTAATTCATGTTGTTTTCTTACGAATACCCTGAAGGCTAATGGGAGAGCTAATGCAAAGGTCTTCTACGTATGGCTCTTGAAAGTCATCAGTTTTATAAGCATTTGGCCTGGTCAGAATTTCTGACTGTAGAGTTTTTTACGGGTTTATACCCGCTACTCCTGGGAAATAACTGAAGTAGCTCATAGTTACCACCCAGAAAGAAACCTATAACAGCATGATCTCTATTTTTGAATGCTGAGTTTCAGTATTTGCATATTATTTCTGTGAAGTGCAGATTTAGGATAAAGAAGGTGAGTTTTACTAGTATTTCAAATTCTAAAACTGACTTAACAGATATTTAGCAAATATTCTAACAAAAATTGACTGTTGTTGATAGCACCACAAGTTCCTCATCTCCATGGCTTTCTCACAAGTTTCTCCTCTGAGCTGATCCCTGCAGTTTTATAAACCTGTCCTTTATGCATCTTCTGATTATTATCTACCTATGAAATAATGTTAATTTTTCTGCTGAGCTGTTTTATTTCCACTATGTATTTCTCAAGTTTTACATAGTAGCCTCCCTCTAACTATTTCCATTAGATATTGGGAATTCCTGTGCTTCTGTCATTGGCCAGTGTCCTACGCTGTGTCAGGACTGCCTCAGATGTCTGTAACATTTTATTAGTTTTTAGAAATATCATGTTTAAAAAGCAATTTCTTGTTGGAGTTTAGTTTTTATGTACAGTAATTTCACAACCATAAAGCACACCGGACTATAAGGCGCACCCCCGGGAGTTGGCAAAATTTGCAACTTTGTAGATCATAGAAGGCGCACCGGTCTATAGGGCGCACTTTTTGTTTGCAGTGAGGCTCCACACCCAGTTCCCCCTGCGCGGTTGCTGGCCGAGGCCCCGCCTCAACCCGGCAGCCATGGGTCCCCGGGCCCGCCTGTACCCGGCGGGGCCAGGCTATACCTGCTGCCCCTCCACCCTGCCTCCTCAGGGCCAGGGCATGCCTTCTGGGGCTCCTCCACAGGGCCGGGGCATGCCTGCCAGGGCTCCTCCCCGCCTCCACAGGGCCAGGGCATGCCCTCCGCCGCTCCACCCCACCTCCATCCAGCAGCTGTGGCCCTGCCAGCTCCCCCTGCGGCTTGCAGCTCTCACTTCCGGGTTTGCAAATTTCCGAACTTTGTCCATCATGTAAGGCGCACCAGACTATAAGGTGCGCTTCCGGGTTCAGGGGAAAATTTTAGTCAAAAGGGTGCGCCTTATAGTCATGAAATTATTGTAATCTATTTCTGTCTCCTTTCTCAATAAGCCATAGCATGTGGCATTTGGTGATTGACTTAAAGCTTTACTCTTTATGCAGTCATTTGGCATTCTGTGTCTTCCCTGCTCATGTCAATCCTGACACGATCATGTTTCTGTACTGGAATGCATTCTTTAGTAAACCTTTCCAGTGAACTACTGAGTCAGAGCAATTTTTACAATGACAAATAAGAAAACAATTCATGTTTGCCCTTTATGCAGTCTAATGTCTAGGGAATAATTCATGGTGTTTACTGCTGCTTCTCTCTACTACTGTCCACAAATAATGAAGTCACGCAACTGTCCTGCAATGTATAAAATAAATAATGTAAAGAGAACAGTTCTGCATTGATCTTTTCATTTATAATAACCTTCTTACAGTAATAGATACAGAGATGTGGGATAGAAATGTCACTTCTCTTCCTAGATTTGTTTTTTTAAATATTCATAATCAGTGTGCCTTTTTGTATGTCATCAGGAAAATAGAGTTTATGGCCTTTCACCTCTGTTTCTTCTAAGAGGAGGAATCGGGAGGTTGAAGTGACTGACCTATTCAGTACCAGAGCATTCATAGCACAGAGATTTTCTGGCCTGTTTATGTGGCTGTGTGGTAAAAGCTGATGTTGCCTGGCAGGGTAGTAATAAAATATTTGTTATGGAGATGTCAAATCAAGCTCATAATTCTGGTCTATTCCCAAAACACAGAAGCAGTTTATTTTGGCTGTGTTTCTTAACTGGTATCCTGTTACCCAAGGAAAAGGCTCTGGAATTGATTAACTTCACACAAAGACTTGGTCTGTGTAGATTTTCATTAGGAAAGAACCATTTGTCTTATGTTGTCCTCCATTACTTGCCTTCACTTGCTGTGAACAGCATATGCACACCTAGTTTTGCTGTAAAAATAAAAAATTATATGTTCTTTTATCACAGGTGTATTGCATTTAAACTGATGCTTTTTCAGCATCTGTTTCAAGTGCATTCTACTTCTCTCCTGTATCTATAACAATAAACCTTAAACTTACATGGCATAAAAAGCACCTATGTCAGGCTGTACCATCCTTTTCAGTTGAGGCTGTGGATAGAGGCAGGCAGCATATATATAGTTTGGCATTAAAAAAGCAAAATGAAAAGTATCTTAGAATAAACAGTTTAGTTCAGAAAGGGAGCAAAGCATTTCAGTAGGCTTAATATTAGGATGGGGCCGTGGCAAAATCAAGATGCTACAGTTAGATCACTTTTCTTTCCCTTCTCTACTCCTGCCTTTATCAATTACTGTATTATTTGCATATTTAGAAAGCCTTTTGATGCTAAGCAATTAGCTGCTGCTATAGAATTGTTTTCTGTATGGCTCTCGATTGCTGCTTTACTGTGAAATTCTTGAGCTCATTTGAGCCAAAATTCCTAAATACAATGTTTGAAAATGAAATTGTGACTGCGGTTCCTAAGAAACTTGGGTTTCAGCTTTGACTTTTTGAAATACAGGTGCTCTGCAATTTTTCAAAAACAGTTTGAATATGTACTAAGTTTTGAAATTATAGCTTATTTTTATAGTATTTTTATTATGTTTTAAGTCAGGCTTGCATATTTTCACACTTCATATTTATTGACACCACGTTATTCAGCATGTTTTCTTTACAGATTTTCCAATGAAATAATTTATCTTAAAAAAAATAGAAGGCATATCATTTTTAAACTACAAAATACCCCAGTTGTGTGATCTTGGAGAGCACTGAGATGTTACATGTGCATCTCCATGAGTGAGCATGCCTTCTTCGTGCCTTCAAAATGTTATTTTCACTTGTTGCTCACACCTGGAGATTTATGCAGACCCTGCTCTCAGAAGAACGTTCTTCTGAGTTGTTTGCTTGTGTCAAGTACTCTGACATTCTGCTGAGGTAGTCTCTGTTCATTTGTTCATAGTCCTGTGCAAGAATCTAGGCTCTGATTTGATATATTTAGGCTTCTGACATATCAGTGGTATGTTTCTAATAATGTGGAATCTCTAATGTTTTCTGGCTTGTAATGCAATGACTTGGGAATAGAAAGAGTATAGGCAGGATTAATGCTGTGTGAATGCAAAGTTTTGGGGAGATAACAAAAAATGGACATTTCACCAGAGACTGACTCATTTGTCATCTATTTCAAAGGGCATGGGATTGAAGTAGCACAGCAGACCCTTACTTATTAGCCAAAAAGAGGAGAAAAGATCTTATCCAGCAAGGGTGCACGAGATTGCATTGCATTTTAGTTTCTGACAGGAAGTGAATTTTCTTAAACTGAAATTGCAAACAAATGATGAAGAAGGGTTTGAGGGTTGCTCAAGTGTGAAGCCTGGTCATGCAATGTGACTAATAAATATTCTGTAAATATTTATACCAGTTTAATGTAGTCTTAAACTCCAGTATCCTGAAAGTAATTGGTTTTTTTAAAAGAATGTAAGTAAATTCTTTGAGTACATTCTTTCACCACTCGTAGTCTTGTCTTCCTTGTGGATGCTAGATGTTGACTGTTCCCATATTGTATGCATGTGCCTACAGTTTGCACATTGTTGGGAGGCATTTTGTAGTTGTGGGGCTTTTTTATTGTTACTTGTGCAAACCACAATTGCCTTGTTGTAGTTTTTACTTTGCATTATTGAGAAGCGGGTCAAATAATCAACAGACTGTAAATTTGTTTTAGGCTTTTAATTGACAGCCTGTAAATTTATTATAGGCTTTTGATGGCTTCCTGCAAAATAATTAAAAATTCTCTCTTGTTCTGTGGAGTTTCATTTTCAGTCAAGCCCACTGTCCTCCTGAAATGCTGCTTAGAAGAAATGAGAAAGCAAGTATTCCAAAATCACAGAACAGACTCCTATGTTTTTTACTTACACCCTGATGTGTGAGAACTGGTTGTGTTTTTTACAAACATGCACAAAGTTAGAAGGGACCACAATGATCATTGAGTCCTCCTCCTGCCTTGCAGTGATACCCCAAGAGTC
>PYHW01010561.1:1385691-1440131 GCA_013186435.1 Turdus rufiventris
GCTCAAGCCTATTTTCCAGTTCTCTGAAATGTGTTTCTTTTGGAATTACAGAGCTTGTTTCTAGGAAAAATATTTTGACCAGTTTCAGTGTTTAACACTGTCGGTCTCAATTTCTGCTTTCATAGTTTTACTGCAAACAGTGTTGCTATTCCATCCCCCAGTTGTCTGTTTTCAATTTCAGATATATGTTGGTTATTATGCCCTCTCACAGCCAAATGCTGCTCGTGCTATTAATTATTGTTGTTCAGATGTATTTTTTTTACTAGCTAAGTTCTGCATTCATATAATTTATTATAGAAGTACTAATAATGTTGCCTTAGCTAAGAGTCTCAGGAAGTGAGACTTACAACTCAATTGCAGCAGTCTCTAGAAAAAAAAAAAAAACAAAACTCAAATGAAANAAAAAAAAAAAAAAAAACAAAACTCAAATGAAACCAAACCAAAAAAAAAAAAAAATAAAAAAAAGAAAGAAAAAAAGAAATCACAACCCTGCTATAAATGTACTAAAGTCTTGAACAGAAATTATCAACTTTTTATACATAAAACGAGTTTTCAGAAATGTAGAAAAAAGTGCAACTGTAGTGATGGTGATTTTACGTGTTTTCTGAGCTTGAGGAATAATAACCAGTGAAAGGCATCTCCTCTCTTTACCTGAATTTAGAAATTGTGTGAAATTCTCCAGTTGTATGGATTTTCTTTGGGACTGGTGCTTACTGACAGCCTTCTATTCCAGTATAGTCAAAATGAAAAATTATTAGCTACTGTTGAGACTTTGCATCTCATTTATCTTCAACACCTGTTATTCCAAGCAGCTAGGCAACCCGATATTGTCTAGGAAAATTGTGATTAATTTTCACACATCCACAAAAATGTTTTTAGAGCTAGAATTAAAATTGGGTAATCCACAGTTTTTCTCTGACTTTCCAGAATTTTAGAAGCAAAATACATGATGGAATTAAAGCGGCTGCTGCAGATTGTATCCTACCTGAATACGGACCGCTTTTTGAATGGGAGAGTAATAGATCACAACTTCCAGATTTTAAACAGTCAATAATCACTCAATAATCCAACTAGATTTTTCTGCCCTAAGCTT
This sequence comes from Turdus rufiventris, assembly GCA_013186435.1. NCBI lineage: Eukaryota > Metazoa > Chordata > Aves > Passeriformes > Turdidae > Turdus > Turdus rufiventris. The sequence goes on from PYHW01010561.1 coordinate 1,386,785, forward strand.
CAATTTTCAGCTTCTTCTGTTCACCACTCTGCTGATGACTGAGGTTGCTGGAGTAGCTCCCAGACTGATGGCAAGGCATAAAATCTGCTGGTAGCAATGAGTGATTGATGGCAGTGCATCAAATCTGTTTGAGATGTACAGATGAAGCCTGGCTACAATACCTGTGTTTTCCCCATAGAAGCTGATACTTTAATCTAAATTTTGACTGTTGTAATGAATCATACAAGATCTTGAGACAGACACAAGAAGTGCCGATATCCCTGGTGTTTATCACACTAAACCAGTTTTTTCATAAAATGCAAGCTAGGATCATTTTTTCTCTTCATGAGACCACATACAAGGGTGCAAAACTAGCCAGTCCTTTTACAATGGTAAAAGAGTAAATGGCTTTTATGTTACATCTTAGAAGATAAATACATGCTGGATGCTTAGTGTTGGAAAAAATGTATTTCCAATAGGTTTACTTTTTTTTTCCTTTTACATATATGTATTTCATTGTACTTTCCTACTTTTTAACTGACCACATCTTATTTTAGGATACTTCTCATTTGATAGGTGTCAGTTTTCCTTTCAAGTTCAATAATATATTATCACAATGGCACTTCACTCTTGTAGCAAGGATGTTTCTCTGGGAATGTCTGGTTGGATTTAGGGACTGTATTGTTTGTTTGTTTGTTTAAGAATTCTTTAAAATCTCTAAAACAATCCATTTTGTTTCCCATCAAACACAAATTAATGTTGAAAACTCCTATTTTCCAGCAAACAGATAACGAGTAGGTTTGTCAAAATGGCAGATCATGCAAAATTCAATAGCTGAAAGCTTTTAGTCTGGGTCTTAGTAGGATTTAATTGACAAATAAAGACAGATGATCCAAAAACTCCTGATGTCTGTACACTGTATGAAATCTACTTTTGATGAGCTGCACAAATTTACATTGAATAGTCAATAGTTCGACTTGTAAAGACTTTACGGTGACTAGGTTTCAATTATTGTCCTGACTTTGCATTGGTTAAAGTTCTGATACACTTCCTTTAAACAGATCAAATTAATTCTTAAAATATCTTTACTAGTTTTTTAATTAAAAAAACTCTTGAATGCTTTTTTTTTTTGAACATGAAAATGTTTGAGCATCCTTTTGAACAGGAAAATGTTGGAGCAAGGGACAGAGAGATGGACAAAGATATAGATGGATATAGGTATATTTAGCAATGTCATAGCTGGGTTAGTTGGCTTTAGTGGTACTTTGCTGTTGCATTCCTGGTTGTTTCTTTGAATCCCTTGCAGAGATTGATATTGAGCGCTGCGTTCGCGAGTCCATCAACCTGTTCCGCTGGACCCCGAAGAGCGCCACGTACAGGCAGTACGCGCAGCCGCCCCGTCCAGCCGTGGAGAGCAGCGGCGCCAGGAGCTCCCTGTCCTGCTTGTCCGCCGACTACCAGGAGGCTCCTCGGGGTGACCTGGTAAGCAACCTGGGAGCTGGAGTGGAGAGAATTGCTCAGATTATTCAGGTGGCTTGTTTCTCCTGTCTCTCCCAGCTCCCGCTCTTTCAGTTCTGTTGCAACAACCCACCAATATCTGCAGCTCGCCGTCAGAACTACAAACAGGCTTTATCCGAGGAGAAAAGTGGTGAAAGAAAACAGTGTGCCAGTGAGAAATAGGTGACTGGAAAGTGATGCAGGGAGCTCTGGCTGTTTTTTCCATCTTGGCATGTAAGGTAAAGGGTGTGCTACAAGTTGCTCTTAGAGTTTAGTAGGTGAGTTATGCCTGTGTTTATCTTGGCAAAGAGTGAGTAATAACTAAAGGAATATCTGCATTAAAAAGATAGTCATTTTAGCAAAAAATATTTTTCTCCTCTCTCTCTAGGAGAATCTAATGGCTGTTTTTCTTGTCAATTGCACTATCTGAATACTGCTGATTTGAAATTATTCCTTTCCTTCCTCTCAACAGTATAAATCTAGTTAGTTTCTTAAAAATTTAATTTTATTTTGCTGGGTTTTTTTTCTTTCTACATTTTCCTACAGTCATTTAATTCATGAGCACATTCCAATAATATAGGAAGTATATATAGACCTGCTGTATCTATTTGGTGAATTGCATTCGGTTTTAGTCTTTCCATTTGTTCTTCCTAACTACTAGGAAACTAAGAAATGTTGTTGTCATTCAAGTGAATCTTTACTTTTTAGTCCTTAAACTGGAGCTTGATATTCAGTCATTTTCTTGTTTTTTATTTTGGTTTTTATTTTATTTCTGTTGTAATTTCTGGAAGCCTTAACTACAAATCCAGGACTGCAAGTGCAGACATGCAAATGAAGAACAAAAGGAAACTTGAAAGATCCTACAGGATTTAAGAAACAGTGGATCTAGAAAGGCAATGGGGAAGGAAAAATGAAATTATAGGGGAATACTGATTGTTGTCATCCAGGAATTTTAGCCTGGATGACATCCTGGAATTTTAGCAGCACAATTGCTGCTGTGCTGCTCTGGAGATAAGTAGAGGCTTTCTGAAGGAGCCAAAGGCTGTGCTTTCATAGAGTAATTCAGATAGAACCTCCTAAGGTCATCTGGTATAAGTTCCTACAGAAAACATATCCAACACTGTATTCAGATGGGGTTGCCCAGGGCTTTGATCCATCAGATCAACAAAACTTCCAAGAAACATATTCAGTCTCTCTTGGCAGTCTTGTCAGATGTCTGACAGTGCTACCAGTGAAAATTACTTTGTGTATGTGCTAGCTTTTCTGAATGTTCTGACAAAAGGGTAAAAAACTAGTTTTCTGATTTCTAAGCATTTGCTTGTTCAAATGTGTAAAAGCAAGAGTCAAAGCACTTGGATATGGCAAAGAGGGAGACAGGAGAAAGCAGCCCTGGTCTACTGAACTAATAAATAGTGAAAAGATTTGTATTTGTAACAGAGAGAAAAATCTTTCTTTCAGATCAAGCAAGGTTCTTTCAGTATTCTTCTGTTTCCTGAGAAATATTTTGAGTGTTTTTTTCCTGATAGTGTTTTTCTTTTCATACCAGAAGTTGTGTTTATTTATAAAGCTGGTAATTAGGCTCATCTATCCCACAAGTTCCAAGAAATTAAGCAAATGGTTTTGGTATGTTAAAGGGGAGATAAATGCAAAAACTTTCTCTTTCATTTTTAGTTCTGTCTGCCTAACAGCACAGACATCTTCATTTACTGCAATGCAGCTGAAGGTTTTGAAGCACAAGTATATTGGATCTTTTGGTTACTTCTGCATTTTAGTTTTTTCGTTCGTCATGTGAAAGAAAGCTGTATAGATTCCAGTATCTTTACAGAAATATAAAAACAAAGAGGAAAGTAATCTCTTTGACACAATAAAAACTATTCCTATCTTAAATTATAGTCTGTAAATGTGTTTGCTCTCATGTGCTGTATTTTTGTGTGTCAGGTTTTGAGACAGATGGATACAAGTCAAGTATGTTATGATTCAGTCAGGAGCTATAGTTCAGACTTGGAAAGTCCTGTGTAAAATATGAATCCATAATGAACTACCTCTCACTTGTGACCAATTCTGTAGTTTTGGATGTTTGTCTTCATAAAATAATACTTCTCAGGGATTAGAGCAATATTGATAAAAAAATAAATTTAAATCATTGATGAAATACACTATTTACACACAAAGGTGGTGTGTGGGGTTTTTTTTGTTTGGGGTTTTTTTAACCTTAATCCTGGAATTATCTATCTCTTTTTTCAAACATGTCCTCTGCTGGTGTTTGCTGCCATGGGGAAACTTTTTATCTATTTGCAAGGGGTGAAATCTGAATTCAATCTTTAGTACACACAGTACCTTTCAATGGATTTTCTAAAACGTCATTTCTATAACTTGCTCTGCAGTTTAGGTCTTAAAAAAAACAACAAACTGCTGTTTCCGTACTTATTTACTTGGTCATTCTTTGGACAAGTACTTGATGCTACATTTCTATCTCCAGTTTTATATTTGTGGGTCACTTCTATGTTTGAGGGTGGGTAGGGTACATAACAATTATTTGTGAAGAAAGTTGTGAGTTTGCTTCTGAAGGTAATTTATGGCTTCTTGAAGCATTAAATGTTTAGTGTTTTTAATTGTAAACACCAGCTGTCTCTTACCTCTATATTTGTATTTTCTTTCTACCCTGCTTCAGTTTGTTTCTTAAGTGCTTTGTATTGGCTACTCAAATATTTGTGGGTATCTGCACGTTACTGTGCTTTGTTTAATAATAACAGGAGAAGTATTTCCCCTCTGGGTATGCATTTTTCTCCCTAAATCAGCAGTCAGTAAAACAAAACTGCTTTTTATCACTAGCATTGCTTACTTTTTATTTTAGTGACATCTATTTGCAACTTCATAAATAGGCTTGGGTGCTCTGTTTTTTCCTCCCAGACTTGCGTGTTGCTTAATCTTTTACTCTTTCAGCCAGTAAACATATTTCTACTGAGATAAAATCTCAAGGAGGAAATAGTTTCAGAGAGAATGAATGTGCATCTTAAGTGGGTTTGCATTGTTTATTTTGAGAAAGATAAAATGTCAAAAATAACAACAGAAAAAACCTTTTAAATTCAGCACTGAATTTATGCTACAATCTACTCAGTTTTGTGTCTTTTCTTTACCAGTTCATGGTTGATTTTTTTTCTTCTTACTCTTCCTGAAAGTTACTTTCACATCCTGGAAATTCCTGAAGTGTTTTTCCTGAATGTGCAGGAGTCACAGAGACAAGTAACACTGTAATACAACAATTGTCTGCTGTATCTGTGTCTTCATTATTATATGTATGGTAGACATACACTCTCTCCAGCTACTGCCATAATTATAAATAAAATGGAGAAAATGTTGGAGCTTTTCTATCAATATCTGCTCACATGTGGCAGAAATCCGGAGACTGATCCAATAACAGCTTTGACTTGTTCTTCTACTCCCACTTCTCTTTTCAAGAGTGGGAATTCCTGAGAGACGTTGAGGAATGAAAGCATTCAACTGGAGAAAAGTCTACCAGATGATTATTGATCCTTGCACTGATTTAAATGCCAACAGTCCAGTTCAGCTTTTTTTTTTTGATGAAGTAGTAGAAATATCTAAACAGCAACATGAATTAATGGCTTGATCAAAAAACACAAATATGAAGGATGTGTTTTTATCAGAAATAGTATGAGCAAAGTTTCCTGTTAATAACTTTCCTTTGCAAATAATTAAGAATAGCTTGTGTGATAGACTTCCTACAGATGGGAATTCAGGCCTATTTGTCATATAGCAGCACTCAGTTGCTTCTGAGTTCCTGTGTGCACCTATGAAGTATTTGTTCATATAAAATATATTGCCTAGGTTTACATTAAGCCATTAAATAACTGGTGTGTAAATCCATTTATTCTTCAGAAAGAAGCATGGTCAGTAGTGTATACCAACACTTCTGTTTCAGTGTAAAAGCTAAGAAATATCTGTGTGAGGCTCATGCTGTTCATAATGGCTGTTATTTATATTCTGCCTAAAGGGTCTTCTGACTGCCTTGACCCATTTCAGCTTTCTTTTGTCTTCTGTTTTTGTATAGATATTGGTTTTGTTCCTCTTTTGTTGTTCTTGCACTTAACAGAAAGCTCTTTCTCAAATTTGTCTTTAGTTCAAATTGTGCAAAGCATTAACTAATCAGGATCCTGGTTGTACCTGCCAACAGCTTGAGTGACAAGCTGAGGTTATTTGTCATATTTTAGATGAGTTGGTTAAAATGCACTTTTTATATCACTCTCTTGTGAGTAAACAAATCCTCTGTTTAATTAGGCATATCATAAGCCCATCATATTCTGGCAAATACTTTAGGAATTTTTGCAAACTTCAAAATGTTCTCTTTTTATTGGTTAGCTTTTCAAAGTTTTTTTGATACTCATAAGCCAGGCAGCCAGTTACCAGGAAGTGGAGAGTGTATGGAAACCTCTCCTTCCAGAACTTTGGTTCTGCAGATTAAATTATTTAAAGGAAGCCTTATTTAACACCTTGTCTACTCTGACTGGTTTTGAAAATCTGTATTTATTTTCTAGAGTTTTAGGACTTTTCTGGGTGAAGATAAGGCATTAAATTTCTAGAGTGGATAAAATGCAAAATACAAGGCTCAGGAAATAATTAATGTTAAATGTTAATTTAAACATTTCTAATGAATGTTGTGGGTGTTTTTTTAATTTGTAATACAAATTGCAATTATTTAAATTGAATGTAAGCTCATTGAAACACATGTACTGCTTAGTTGAGACACAATTTAAGGACTATGTAACATTTGTGATGACCTACATACTATTTAAATGAGACTGTAATAGTTTGTGAAGCACTCACTCTAGATCATATTTAAGGATTGTAAGCTTGTTTTGCACAGACTTGGTTTTTGGGTCTCCCAGGGATTTGCTCATCTGTTTTGATTGTAAATGGGGCAGTTGGAGCAGCCAGAGCACTCTGCTGCAGCCTTAGGCTCAGGTTCTGGATTCACTGATTGTCCACTAGTCCTTCTCACAAGCCTTTTTGATTATACCCACTTTGAAGTTGAAAGCTGGGTGTATTTGACCTTTTAGACCTCCTACAATTGGGATTCCATGACTGATTAACAAATGTGCAGAAGGGGAAAGGGTAATTGTACCAGTAAAATTAATTATTTAAAAAAAAAATCTAGCTGGTTCTTTCTCTCTGCATCTTGTAAGAATATTTTTTCATTTAATTTTTCATCCTGAATTGGAAATTGTTTTAAAATCAGAGTCTAGGAGAATATTAGGAAATAATTACACACCTATTGTTTTGGTAATTTTTCAGGCTCTAGGGTTCTGGTTTGCAATCTGGCTGGCTGACTGAAGACACAGTTGTTATTTTGTTTGTTTTCATGTATTTTGTGACTGACTCAGTTTATCTTTGTGAGGGAGTGCTATAGCAAAAAAAAAAAAAAAGTCTTTTTGGCAACCAGAGCCAAACTAAAGTTGACAGTTTTATTTCATACCTTGTTAAACAATCCATATTTTATTTTAAAAAATGGTGGCCTGCATTTAAAAAAGGGAAAATGAAAGAGCAGTGCAGTGCTTATATAAATTTACTTTAGGAGAGAAGTAACAGTCAGAATAACACACTGAGTGTGTTAAAATGTGCTTTAGGACCACCACAGATCTAAATAGCTTAATGCTTTATTCAGCTTCTGATAAGCACAGTTAGATACTGCAGTGAGGAATTATCCACTTGGTGTTACATTTTTTAATTCGTGTGCTTGTAGCATTAGAAGCAATGGGATTTGGGAGAAATTTTTTAAGTCAAGTTTTGGAGGAGAAGCAGACTAAAGGATCTTAATAGTTTGTCTCCCATGCAAATATTCCCAGGTACACAGCTGTAGCTACCTCCTGCCAGTCACAGCAACTCTTAATTCCCCCTGGCAGCAGCTCCTGTGTGTGCCATACACTGCTGCTGTGAAAGTTAGGTCTTAGAGCACAGTGCTGTGCAACTGTGTTACTAACAATTTTCATGATGGGGAGGAGGTGTATTATGTCACCCTAAGGTGCCTTTTCCCCTCTACTCCTCAGTCTTCTGTCCTAGCCTATATGTTTTCAGAACATATGTCTCTGTAGGAGCCTCCCTTAGGCTGGTCTTGAATTTAGGATTTCTCACATTCTTTAGTGCACCTCTGGCCAAGCTAGGTGCTGTATATTTTCTCAGTTGAGTCAGGATGCAGTGTCATCATGATCTAATTTTATTGGGAAGTACAGTTGGAGGATAGAGAACTTTCTGGATGCAGCTCTCTTGCCTGATGCTGTCGCTGTCTTTTTGCAGATCATAGCCTTGTACAAATTGTATGGTGGCCTGTGTGATGGTGTCAACACCATCTTAATCTACTAGTAAAAGCATTACAGCTCTGCAGATATATTTTCTCTTCTGACATTATTAGGAATGGAAAATCTGATTATCAAATGTGTGAGACAGCATCTAGAAGAAGGAATCCATATTGATTGTAAAGTTGAGCCTGGACTAAACTTTAGTCATGGACCCCATCCTGCAAATATGAATGAATATATTTTAGGCTTATGGGAATAAATGTTTCTGTTGATGATGATTTTCAAAAAGCTCAACAAAGTTTGGGCCCATGTCTCTGGAATGGATGGAATGGTGCAGAAATCCAAGATTTATATGAAAAGCACATACAGCTTACAGGGTAATTGTCTGGCTGACTGTATTCTCAAAATTTTTGTAAATTACTCAAATTCACTACTCATCTTAATAGTCACTGGTTAAGGAAGAACCTGAACAGCATGTTGTGACAGACTTCACAATGGTAAATGACTGAAAGTGTCCTAGAACTGCTCTGCCATTGTTAATGCCAGTTCAGAAAACAGGAATGAGAATAAATAGCAACTACAGATGAAAAAAGGTAGATTGATTGTCTAAATCCAACTTGGTCTCTGACCAAGTGAGATAGGTGATCACATTATGAAGAAAATTCCTCTAGCAGTTGCAGTTTGCATTGAGATGTGTTATTAAATTCTGGTTGGTTTTGTTGGTTTTTTGGGTTTTTTTTTTCCTTAAAGGGGCAGACGAATCTCAGTTTCCTAAAGATTCTGTAATAATTTTTCTCAAATCAAAGGAATACAATTTCTTGTCAAGGACAGAGCATCTATCAAGAGGGATAAAAAGAGGCACTGATGAAAAGCATTCAAGGCTGGCATGATCATTCTTGCTCTTGCTTTTACTTCAGGTTTTATTGCACATTAAGACATCCTGTGAGTATTTTCAGGCACAACTGGATTATGCCTCAGCTTTGTGTTTTGAAATGGTTCCATGCAGTGGTGAGCAGCTTTTACCTGTTTTATCGCATCCGGGGCAACAACTGAGTTTGCAGCATGTCTGCCCCACTGCATGCAGGGGAATATCGTGTCTTTCCACCCTGCTGACTCAGTTTATTCACTCAGTTACGTTATTCCATTGAGAGAGGTTTCTTTTATAATGAGCTGCTTTGGCAAACAGAGCTCACTTCTGGTTTTCGTAGACATCCTACAGAGTTGTATGCAGACATTTGGAGGATGTTTATGATTGACAGTTGGCTGGAAGTTGCTTTTTGCACTTCCCGAGGTGTGAGTTTGGAAGTAGGGGGCTTTGTGGGAGAGTTGGGATGGTGGAGGGAGTGCAAGAGTACAGCCTGCAAATGGAAAAATATTTGAATATGAAGCAAACTTGAAAAGGAAGTGGACAGAGAGAGGGAGCATAGGGAAGATGGACACCAGTGTCTTGGCTAGGAAATATAAGAAGTAGAATATGATGGCTACAGAGGAGTGAATGTAAGTGTAAGAATCAGTTTGCTAGAGGGGTTGTGTAGAGAACACTGGCAGTCAAGTGCTGAAAAATTGTAGAAAAGGATTCTTAAAATCTGAAATTTTGGCTGTTCCTCTTTTATAAACAGTGGCAATTGAACATCAAAAAACACTGAAGCCTTTTTGTATGACCGTTTGCCAGTAATTGTAACAAAAATGGTGGGGAGGGGGACTGGAGAGCTTAAACCATTATCTTATAGGCTTTTAAAAAACATTTTTGTAGTCTTATTTCTGTGTACATGCATACACCAATTTCAGAAATATGTTTGCAAAATATGGAATGGCATCTTTCATGAAACATGGTCCTTCATGAAGGACCCTGATAGTTTGAATAGAGTATTTTACTTGAAATCCAGGTTTTAATTATACTGACTTCCAGGCTGAAGTTCCCAGTATATTAAATAAACTGCACTAAGTTTTGCTAGCTTCAAAGACAAAGGAGACAAGGAGAAACCTTGCATCTACTCAGATAAAACTATCTTTTCCATGGATAGAAAGGTCCTTTATAGCTTCTATGTTTATCAGATGGGACTCTTAAATTTAGATTCAGCAGAACTAAAGATCCTTGGCTGTTTTCTAAAAAAAAAAAAAAAAAGTGTACATCTTCATTTAACAGCCATGATGATGTGCTTGTAAGAGATTACAAGCTAATGGGAAAAGAGATAGGAGCTGTGATTGTACCAGCCTCGTGTTCTGGAGTGCTTTAATCTTTCTGAAACTTGATTTCCAAATTGAGAATGGCTAAGCAGCTTTAATTCCTAATATTAAAAAATAAATTAAAAAATAAAAAAAATCTTAATGCCCATTTCTTCTTATTAAGAGCAGTAAATGCGTATGGATTAGCAATTCCCAGGCCTATTTGAAAATTAATGGGGTGAGAGGAATAAGTACTTTGAAAGTAAAGAATGTAGGGTGTTGTCAGAGAAAGTTCTGGGTGACAAGGAGACCTCAGACTTCAGCTTAGGTACTCTTTCTGCTGTTGCCATCCTGCTGATTTAAACAGTCTTCCCTGACAAGCAGTTGCTTACAGCTGAATAGTCTAAAGCAAGATTCATGCATGTAGTTAGAATATGCTAAAATAAGTTTCCCTTTGCAGGAAACCAGATAAAGTGACCTAAGTAGTAAGCTCAGTATCTTGTAGCACTTATAGACTTGTGCATATATGGATGTGTGAAAATGTGAGTGTCTTTCTGATAATTTTTACGTTTCCTAAGTAATGACAGCAAGTATATGAGTATGCTCTGTATATGAGCAGTTCTCAATTTCAGTATTGTTATCAGTATGCAGTTTCTTACACAAGTTCATGACTGGCACTGTGCTTAAAATAGAGCTTTTGCCTTTTTTAAGAAAGAGTGTGGGTTTTTTTAGAAAGTATGTGCCATACCATGTCTGCCTTGGAGAAGAGTAAATAGATCACAGCAGGAAGGTAGTTGAAAGGAAGAAACAAGCCTTTTATAAATGTGATAAGTTTTTAAAGTTGTTTTAAGCTTATTCCAGTGGTTATCCTGGGTTGTTTTATTTTTATAGGGAGTCCAGTTTGTACTCCCTATAGAGTATTACTAGTGTGGGAATTTCAAGGCTGTGAAATAATCATTATGATCCCTTCATTGTTTAAAACAACAAAAAAAAATTGCAGATGATAAATTCAACAGGATATTGCAAGTAGCTGTCCTGAGATGTGCCTACCTGCCACTTAATGTAGCTGAAATCAAAATCTCATTTGCATATTATATCCCATTCACGACTTATTGGATATTTGTAAATAATTACTGAGACTGTCAGTGCCATAAACTTTTTCTGAGTGCAGCTAACCTAACTTAAAGGATTTGGTTTACAGTGAACCCTCTTCCTTCCTTCAGCTACTTTTCCTTCTGGTTCTTCACAGCTGTCTCAAGTCCAGTTTCTGTATTAGTTTCCTGCAGTTGCAAAGTATCTGTAGCAGGATAGTGGTTATGGAGAAGAGGTGTGAGGATGGCGTAGAAGGATCAACAGCTTGATGTTAGCCATGTTTAGTTTGTGCAGACCAGCAGTTCATTAGAAAATTCCTGTGCGAGAATGCCTGAGATGAAATGTAGTTGTTACCAGATACAGCAGATATGGTAATTGTTTTTAGTAATTAGCAAAATTATCTTGTAAGCGCATGCATATATTTCACTTCGCAATTTGAAGGAAATAAATTCATCTGATAAAAAAGTTGTTAGAGTAAGAATTGCAGAATCAATTCTATTTCCAGCAGGTCTTTTGAGAAGCTTCATTTTTGTTCAAAGCTTATATTAGAGATGCTGTATCTCTGAATCTACCATTAAGGCAGATCTGGACATTGTAGGTCAAAGCAAAGATGATTGTAAAATTCATAGCTGAATGTGTTTCTCCTTAATTTCAACCCAGTTAAAGAGAAAGAATGCTTGTCCTGATTATTAAAACCTATTAGCAGGACAGATAGTGTGTGCCTGTAAAACAGTTTTTAGACAAAGAGAAAATGTTTTAATATCACTTTAGGTGAATTTTTCATTGGTTTATTTTCTGCTGTAGACTTCATGCTTTCTTCTTAAGGTATCATTCTTTGCTGAGGCATTCACCCCATCAACTGAATAGACAAGAGTTGTATAAATAAATAAAGTAGTTTTATAATTAGAGTCCAACATAATATAAAGGTTTCTCCAGAAGAATTAATTCAGGTCCTCTCAGCCAATTTCACTGACTTCATTATCCAAGTATTTATTGTTACCTGTAATGTGAACCTGTTTCAAGGACTGAACTCTTTGCAGCAGACTTGCTTTCCTTCCCTCCTTGGTGTTGCTCCTCAAACATGCTCCTGAGGCAGAAGCTGTTGTCTGAGGACAGCGTAGCGATGTCTGCCGGTTTGTCATCAGGCAAATTAAGCTGTGTCAGCCAAGTGTGTATTTATGTAATCAGTATTTTTTTCTATTTTACTGCCTTTCTTGGATCTCACAAATGTGTCTGTGGATCCCCTAGACATGGGACTGCTGAATTCCTTTGGCAAGTCTGAAGTTTGTAAGAAGAGCTTGACTTTTTTCTTCCTCCTCCCTTTTAATGCAATTTATTTCCTTGGACTCCTGGGAAAATTCAGCTATTTGACTGGGAGGTGGCTTTAGACAGCAACTGGAAGTTGACTGTGCCATGTCATGCTGGTTTTTTTAATAGATACAGGTCTCCCTTGAGTATTGCCTATTCTGTTGAAACAAATAATGTGTTATCCAGAAATTATGTATTTTTCTGATTATAAAGCATCTTGACTCTGTTTTTCTGAACTTGGAAGGAGAGTGTTCAGACTGGCAATTTGTAACTTCTTCTGTTTTGAATATTATTATATACAATGGAAAATGCAGTTCCGTGTGGTAATATTCCCTGAAGTAGAATTGTTGATTTTGTTTGTAATTTTGAGGGCTTTTGGATAGCTTGCTTTACAGCAGAGTTATTTCTAAGTGCTGGATGGTCTTAGGAAGCCTTTTCTGGGACATAACCCAAAAACACAGTGTCTATGTCTCTCTGTTTTGTCTAGCATAATCCCTAAATTTGGAAGAGTCCTCAGGTTTAATGAGGAACCAGTATATTTAAAAACCAAAACTAAAGCTAAGCCTAAAGAGAGTCACTTGGACTAATAACAGTAAATCCATTTTCTTCAGAGTGCTACTCCTGTTCTCTTGAATTATGGGCTATAAGCAAATAATATTTTGGTGTGATTACTACAATCTAAAACAATAGAAGTGGATTTTTTTTAGACACAGAAAATTTTTTGCCATGATACTTTTTAAGAATGTGGAACATAGAAATTCTAGTACTTGTGAATATTTCTGAGATAATTCACAATGAATGTTCGGCTGTGAAAAATAATTTCAGGTGTTAACCATGCAGTTGCTTGAGTACTACCAGGAGTGTGGTGTTGGGTGTTGTGTCATCATCTATTGCATTCCCCAAAATAATTTTTTTAATTTAATATATAATTTTCCCATCCCACAAAACTAAAGACAGATTTTCCAAATTATTAAAATAATATACTGTATTTCTAGATGGAATATAAATCTTATATTTCTAATGTCCTGATTTGTGCTCAGTCTTTGGGGTGAGGTAACAACTGGTGTTTAAATAGCTGTGTGTCTTTCAGAGACATCCCTGCAGTTTCTGTGGCAAGTTGCAGTTGCTAGCCATCTTTTCTGCTCCAATCATGAGCCCTTTCAGTTTCTCTTTTCACAGTGTATTCTAGCCAAATTGCTTAATTTTTAATGCTAAGAAATGTTCTATGGATGTCGTGAGCCCATCAGCCACAGTGAATAATTCATTAAAAAATCACAAACTAAAATTGATTGCATGAATTGTCAAACAATTTTTCTATTGTAACAACTTCTAACGGAAGATAGAGCTATAGTTGTCAGATGGGCATTTGGCACTGCTCTGTAACTTTTATGTGTGGATAGTTGAACTCTGACTAGTTCAGAAGTATAAGAAAAAGATGTGTTTCCATCTAACTAGGTTGTTACACTTGAAGCTTTCAAATAAATAGAAGTTCAAAAGACCCCCCTTATGTCTAATTATTTAACCTCTAATATTGTATTTTTGTTTTTTTTTTCTATTAAAGTCTAGGGACTCCATCAAGTTGGATGATCTGAAGGCAGAGGTGTCCCCACGAATTTCAGCAGAAGATCTGATTGACTTGTGTGAGTTGACAGGACCTAGTCATTCCAAAACACCTGTAAAGAAAACAAAGCCTAGCAAGCCAAAGCTGCTGGTGGTGGACATCCGTAACAGCGAAGAGTATCCTTCAGATCTGAGTGCTGGCCTTGCTAAATCCTGCTTGTGTTAATTACTTTTTATGTCTGCAGACTGATGTGTTAGAATGGTAGATAGTGGAAAGAGGGATCTGGTAGAGGTGGAGTGGAAGAGCTGAAGGCTGAGGGGGTTTCAGCATGGAGAGGTCTGGTTTGCACAGCAGAGCACTAATGTATTTTTCCCTTCCCATTTTAAGTTGTGGGTTTAGTAAAATCTCTTTGTACCAGTAGCACAAGTGCTTTAATGCTACTTTTTTCTTTGTAACAGGTGTTATCGGCAGACCTTCCCCATTTAATATAACCAATATTTTGGAAAGATGTGAGGCTTTCCAATTAAATGGAAGGGAGATAGTGATGTGCTGATAGCTCATGTGTTTTACCAGTCCCAGTGGAAAATTGAGTCCTGTTGAAAGCCTTCTAGCTATGTCAGGTAATACAACCATCCTAACTTAAGATCTCTAGTAGCTGATAATCAGAAAAGACTTAAAGGTGTTTTGGAGCTGTATTTTTACCAGGGTCACTACCCTGTGTACAACTTATTTGTGTTCCTCTTCAAGTGTACAGCTCTTTGCATAAGGAGTATCTTTTTAATTCTTTGGGTTTGTTTTTTTCCTGAAATAGTGTAGTTGTAGGACTGGGATTGTTTGCATTTGGGAAGGTATAGTCCTTCTTAAGATGTTTTGGTATGTTTGGAATTTATAGTAGACTAAAATGTGCTGCCCTTTAAATAATAGATGGACTGATATCCTAACACCCATCTGGTATTAACAGGTAGGAAGTGCCATTAAAAAGGCAGCCTGGTAGTAAAATTGCCCTTGAATGTGCTGGTTAGTATATCATTTACTGAAGAAAATATCTGGTATGTAGAAAGTTATCGTACTGCCAGCAGTTGTGAATATACAGGGGAAATCATAAGAATACTGCGTTCAGTGTCCTGTTCATTCATAAGGAAATAGGATTTGTGTTTGTCACAAAATTTCAACAAACTAAGATAGGATCAGACTATATGTTTCTGTGGTGTGTGTTTTAAAATGTGACAGACCACTGTGAGATGTTTAAAAAATACAATAATTTTCTATATTTTGGTTTTAGTCTTTTTCACCATGTATGTCTGTCATGCCAAACTGTGCTTTCACTTTGTTTTCTTAATGCTGTGAGGAAAGCATGAGAGGACTTCCAACAAGTATGAGACATGCTTCATATGTCATAATACGACCCACATGAAAGTTGAGGGATTGTTTTGTAATGGATCTTATGTTGCAAGGCCAAGAGCTAGCAGCCCTCTTTCCCAGTAGACAGATTTCTAAAAGAAGGCTTTCGAATGTAAAGCTGTTATACACAAAGCACTTTTTCAGTTGGCCAGCAATCCTTCTAAGGTTTATTTCATTAAGCATGTTAGCAGATATATTGGCAGTCTTCCATTCATGTTTTGAAAGTTATAGTTACATATTTATGGTCTCTCAGTCCGTAGCACAAAATCCCAGCCTTTTTGTTAATTGTCTTTTCAATTAGAACTTTTTTTAATGACTAGGTCATGTTTCTCTAAGTGTACTCAGTAGTTTAAGTAGCTAAATTTGTCCAAAGTTATTTTCTGTCTAAATGATGGTAATTTCAGAACCTGATCAATAGCAGTGGGAGTTATGTGGTTATAAAGGGGGTTGGGGAAATGGGATTGATGCTAAGGAGTGAAGGACAGATATAATTTTCCCATTCAAAATAGAAACAAACTGAAAACATTAATGAATTTTTCATGATCCTCTTTTGTTCTTTCAAATGTTTTTATGTAGCCATGCTATTCCCATACTACAACAATGATGATCATAAAACTAAAACTATTACATAAATAATGAGAAACAAATGCTATTATTACTCTAAGTCAGTTAAATCTTACCGCCATTTAAGGCAGCTCCTTTATTTAATAGGATTCTGGGATTTAATTATAAATTTAACTAGCTTTCTGCAAGTGCAGTAATAGAGTGACTAATCTCAGGATTTGACATTGTGTATATTTTTGCAGAACTTTGCTGTTTCCCACCTCTTCAGAGCTGTTTTAGCTTATAGCAGAGAAGGAGGAATGTTCCATGCATGTGTGTACAGTCTATGAGAGTAATTCAGAGTTTTGTCAAGGTCATGGTGCACTTTCAAATTCATAAAGAGCTAGGTAGTAGTAGTCCAACTTAATTTTTATTTAAGAGACCTTCACATTCAATATTTGTTTATAAAATCTCATTGAATGATCATCCTCTGAAACTGAAGGACAGCTAACTATGATACCTCAAAGTTGTTTGCTTTTCAGTACCCATTACACACTTGCTTTTAGTGGGACTGCACATAATATACATGGTGCTCATTGTCTGGGAATCTGAGGTCATATACATTAGAATTTCAATTTGAATCAAAATAGTAGAGGACTTGTGGGGGTTGACAGGAAGTTTGAGGATATTTTCTGATAATCCCTGTTTGGTTTTGGTTCTCATTTTAAGTACTTCATTCTTTTTGCATAAAATGCCTCAAGAAGAGGTGCTCCAGCTGCTTATTGGTATTTGGCTCCTCTTAGCAGACTAGAGTTGAAGTGAAATCCTCAAAATTAGGTATAATGAGGATAGTGCTTCTTTAGCAATAAGTATTTAATTTAGCAGATCATTTTCTGCAGTGCTGTGCTCTGTCCTTTTTGAACCACTCAGCTCTTCATTCTGTGCTTGCTTTCATATGTACTGTCAGAAGGTTTTTCTCCATATGAGTAAACAGTAAATGAGGTTGGTTAAAATACTGTATCATGAAAGACCAGTGGTGGTGTATCATGGCAGCCAGGATGAAGAGCAGATTCATCCTACAGTTATTCATATACCACAGGTTTCTCTGCCTTTCTGACCTCCTTAACTGATCCTCCTAAGCTTTAACCGTGGCCACATTTCAGGCAGCATCAATGTCCCTTTTGCATCAGCATTTACTGGAGAAGGAGATCTCATCCAGTGCCCAGCAACTGCCACACTGCAGAGCTTTAAAGGAAGAGTTGTGGTGATTGTAGGAAATGCAGTGAAGAACACAGCTGCTGTAAGTATATTGCTGTAATGTATGTTTTTATCCATAGAAATACATCAATAGCATGCATATGGCAGTAGTAAAATAAATGCTAGAGTCTGGAAAATTTAGATTAGAATTTCCTTTCAGGTGGTCCGCATTGAGAAAGATGATGTTTTGGAATGAAATTGTTTAACATATTCGTGAGCTTTAAAATGTTTACTGTTGTCATGTCAGAGAAATTACATTGGCACTTCTAATGTGCATCAGTAAGAGCTTTCAAAATTGGCTTGTGTGTACAGTAATTTCATGACTATAAGGTGCGCCAGATTATAAGATGTACTTCCGGGTGTCAGCAGATTTCCAAACTTTGTCCATTATATAAGGTGCACCGGACTATAAGGCACACTTCCGAATTTCGATCAAAATTTTAGTCAAAAGGGTGTGCCTTATAGTCGTGAAATTACTGTACTTCTTGTGGAGTTAGGAAGGACATATAAGGTGAGTTGGATAGGGGTAGTTACATTATAAAGTACAAAGTAAATAAAATAAAATTCATATTCCTACTAGTAAGAAACAATGTATTGCCCAATTTTTTAGAATCACTTGTTCCTGCAGTTGTGCTTAGTGAAGAGGAGAATGATCCTCACTGGTAACTTTTGCGCGATATATTTATTGTCAGTACCTTTAGCTGGACAGAAAGAATAATCAAACATACCTATTCCTTTCTATAATTAAATATTTGATGGTGTTGAGAACTGCCGGAGTAACAAGTGAAAGTGCATAAATATTTCTTCCACTATACTTCTCTCAGATGAAGAAAGTTATCCATGTTTTTTCAGACACTCTCTTAATTACGGTTTACCTTTAGTTCATTCATTTCTTAAGCCTGTTTACACAAAGGATGTGAACTGTAACCCTGATATGACAAGAGGGGCTGTGAATTATTAAAAGGTCTTCATGTCAGAAACAGCAGAAGCATCATCCCAGCACATGATGTTCATTTAATACCTCTAGGGAGTTGTAAGTACATGGAGAAATCTCCTTTATTTACCTGCATTTCATTATTTAGAAAATTAACTTACGATATGTATCAGGTTTCTTAAATAGTAACAGAGATGGCATGAAGCAGATGTAAACCATCTCTCACATAGTTTCAGTAATGAGTATCTAGGTTTGTGTGTGAAATGCAGATAAATTCATTTTTTTTAGTGTTTCAAAATTTTTGAAATGAACATGAAATGCTTTCTTTGCTCTGTAGCTAAAGAAATCTTGGAGTGTGCTTAGTAAGTGCAAGTACTTCAGTCGTGGGAGGTGCTGTCTTATCCTCTAAACCCAGATTTTCTGCAGCAGAGGCGATGTTGACCCAGAATTGTCAATATTATAGCTTTCCATAAAGAAGAAATGCTGCTTTGCCTCTTGGTTTGCTTTTAGCATTCTTGAAATCCTAACTAAAGAGTTTTGAGCTTTAAATAGCAACAAAATACTGGATTGACCAGTTTGACCACAAATTAATTCAATACTAAAGCCTAAATTCTGGTTGGGACTCACCACCTTTATCACACCCTTAAAGTACATATAAAACCAGCCTCAATTTGTGTAGATAAAACTTTTTCTTTTGTGGATAATTTTTTAAGGCTGGTTTCAGTTTTACTCTGCACAGCTGCATAGAACTGTCTGCCACTCTTTACACCCAAGATATGTAGCTCAAGGCTTGACAAGTTAATAACAATAGTTATTACCTTTTAAATTTTACTAGGTAGTCCAATCATAGGCAAAATTAAAAAGTGAATGCATGAAACAAAACCAATTTTTGTCCAGGTTACAGAAGGCTCAACTTTAATTGTATATTTTCTAGACAGAGGTGTGTATTTTCAGATTAAATGGGATGAGCCAAAAATTGTATCTTTTGCCATAAAGGAGAATTTTTTTCACAAGTGTTCACTGATATTTACTCCACTAAAATTTTGGAGATTGGCACTGATATACGTTTAGTTTAAGTTTATATGGGACTGAGAGGAAGTGGAAGAAGTGGAAAAGTGGAAAAAACATTAATTGTTTATGGGGCTGTTAATAATTAGAAGATTGAATCTTCCAATTGTGCTTTGTATAAATGGCCTACTTGGCATCACTTAAAAATAATTTAAAAAGCAAAGTGAAATATACTGAATAGACCTGTAGAAAAAGTCTTTGTGCACTTCATTTCTGTATCTGTTTTTTGCATTTGATTCAGTGCCAGATGATAAAAACTTCAAATTGGAAAGAAAATGCTGTCTAGGATATGAGATGTGAGAGGGAAAACTGAAAACTTCCCCACAGCACTGTTCCAGCAAGAGCATAAGGAAGCCAGCAGTGTCTCATAGTGCATCTGGATCTGACAGCTCTGGCCCCAGTCAAACCCTTCCTTAGTACAGAATTAAAACAGAGTAATCCTGCGTAGTGAGCCATTGATGCTACTAACCCTAAAAGTTAAATTAGTTTATTGGCTAATGTACAAGAGCCTTACTGAATGTGCCATTAGCAGCATAAAGGTATTGAAAAAGAGGTATTGCCTGGTGGTGTTTGGCTCACACTTCTCTGGAGAATATTCTTTCCTTTGGGCTGCTTCTCACTTGGTGCCAGCATTTCTTCTAGGTTTTTCTGGGCACTTTTTAACAAAGCAAATATCTATTTGTCTCTGAAAACAGCAGGAAACCTCCACATAAAGGGCATTATTTTGTATTTAATCAGATTCTATTTTGATATTTAACTTTTGAATATGTTAAATGGCAGCATCTCCTAAATTAGTTGAATTCCCCTTTCCCACCTCCATAGACAGTTAAGTACCTTCTAAATTTTATTATGGTGAAGGGATCATTACAGTTGGGAATATAATAGTTAAATGGAAAGTTAGTGTTCAACTTCAACTAGTGTAGCTTCTTTTTTGGTCTAGGACAAACATGTCTCCTGATTTTTGTCACTTTCAAAGTCAGAGCAAGTAAAAAGGTAGATAATAGTTATGCATATGTAGGACAGGGGTTATTCTGGGTCTTTATGAAAGGGTGACATTACTTCATCTTCCCTCCTTCAGTCAGCTTTGAGGTGCTAACCCATTATCTGTTTCCATTTCAAACTTTTCTCTGTATTACTGCAATGTTGACTGAATTTAGAACAGGAGAAATACCTTACCTGACACTAAATCATTCTCTAGCAATTTAATTTTGACAGTGACACACTTCTACTTCTGTCACACGGTTGTTTAATAAATGTGTCCCCCAGTGGTTTAATATATATGCTTTATTGACAGCTAAATGCTGTAACAGAAAATAAAATAAAATATACAGGATACTTTGTCTCATAATTAGCAACTTATTTATGTTTTGCTTGGAAGAAGACAGATAAGCTGTAAGTCAGAGCTTAAAATTTAGATCTATCTTTATAGCTGGGAAATAAATTCTAATTTGTAAATTCTAATTTTCACATTGATTACTTTTTGTCTAGATAAGTTATGCTGCTATAAATATATTGTCTAGACAACTTCTGTAAGTTACTGAAGCAAAGCAGTCATTCTTATTGTATTGCAATAGCTAATAGATAAAATACATTCATTATCTCCAAAACAAAGACAAGAAGTTCTGATTTTCCATGAGATCTTTCTGACCCTTTTCAAGGCAAGAGGGAGGGGGTCAAATTCAAAATTCTTTTTGTATAACATATTCTTAGCTTGGAAAAAATTATATGCTGTTTTCTATATAAAAATAGCATATAGCATTTTCTCTTTCCTAGCACACTGTCAAAAATGTATTTCTTCTTATATGAAGACTGAGACTTCATATAGGTGAAAGTGTCTGGTTGCTACTGAATTTGTGTGATTTTATTGTCATCTTCCCCAGACCTTTGTAAAGGCCCATGCCAGAGAAGCAAGTCCTTGCATGATTTCTTCAGTTGTAAACTTGTCTTAAAACCAGAAATGGATACCTATGAAGCTTCATAGGGTGATCTGAAGATTAGGTATTGCATAGAATACTAAAGGACAAGTGCTTCTAAAGCTAAATATATTTATTTGAAAGAGGCAAATGAAATCTCTGGAGTGCAAGTAAACAGAAATGAGGCAATAAACTTTTGGAGATGTTTCCACTATACGTCTTTTGGACTCTGTTTACCTGTAAATAGTTTCTGCAGAAAAGTGGCTGAACAATTGCAATGAAAACTCTTCTCTGCAGAGCTGGAGGCACCCCTACAATTCCCAGAATGGTTTTACTGGAACCGTCAGAGACTCCTTGTTGCCTTTAAAGAGGAGGAAATTAAGCTTGTACTTTGGAAAGTTTGAAACTTTTTAGTTTATCAGCAACAATCCTTCTGGTTGTAACTCTCCCCAGTACGTGGTTAAGTCTTATTTTATTCCATAAGTTTAACTCTTTTTATTATGGTAACATGTAATGTATGCATGCTTTCCTTCATGGAGAGAAAACAGTCCTGCTGCTGTTACCAGTACATGCTCTCCACACAGCCCAAGACACTTGTACTGCCAGCCAGGACTTGTGTTGTGCTGTTGTAACTCTGCCCCTGACCCTGGCTTTGGTTAGTGTGCCCTGAATGCCTCAGGTACAGCAGTGATGACCAAAATCTCTGACTGTTCCAGCCAGGCATGAAAGAGGAAGCAACAAAATGCAAGATCTTAGGAGCAGAATTTGAATGTTCCTTTTCCTCTGAAAAAAGTGCCAAGGAAAACAGGCTAATTCTAGAACTCTAAAATAGGTTCTCTTTGTAATTTTTTTACTGAGACCAATGGCAGCAGTCATTGGAAATTTTTGTTGTTATTTGATGTAGGAGTTGTTTGGCCTGTCTGTATGCCTTACTGTGCAGAGGTTTGGATGCTTCTGGAATGAGGAATCATGGAATCCTTTGTTTAGCTATGATAATATGCCTGAGAGATGCTGGAAATCAGGATTCAGCTCTTTTCAATCATCTGAGAAATCTCTGAGGGCAGGAAAGGTGGGAGAATGGTGAACCTGAATCTCAGAGTGGTACTGCCAGGCTCCAGAGTTTCTCCAGGCACCTGTCTTGCCTGTGGTTATACTCTTCGTGGACTGCACCTCTGAAAGAGTACTCTTGTCCTTGATGGAGCTTGCATGGATTAGGTTGTATCCATGTTGCTTAGGACTACTGCATTATAATGTAGAATTTTCACTTTCTGGGGCTATTTCTCGGCTCTGAGACAAAGTTTTGTGCTACCTGGTATACCAGTTCAGAGAATCTGAAATAGTGATAACTGAAATAGAGATGGTAATGAACTACAAATATTTATTATAGGTTCAGGACCTTGTGTAAGGTTATATCAGCCAGAACAGTGCTGGTGAATTTGGCAATTACAATAGCCACGGTGCTTGTCTGGCGCAATGTTGTCTTGCTTTTCTCTGAACTGTATCTGAACCCGTCTTTGAATAGGATGGACTGACTGCTGCGGGAGGGTTTGAGTAGAAACTGGAACAAAACTTGCAGTTTGGGTAGTGATAGGAAGAAGTACAACAAATCACAAAGAAATTTTTTTCATTATCAAGTACTTCTTCGACCATTTTTCAAGATCTAGGGCAACCCATAGACCTGGGGGGAGGAAGGTAGAATCTTTCACAAAGATTCATACTTCCTTTTTTTGTATCCAACCAGCTGTTGCGCCTCTTTTCAAAACTACATATTTCTGTTCCATAACATCTTTTTTTATTTTCTGTTGAGTGGGGGGGAAAAAAAAGTTTTCTTTCTGTGTTTTAGTTTTACATTCTGTTCATCTATAATGTGTGCACTGCATTTATTTTGCTCTGTGTAAATTAGCTGTGTTATAACAGCTAAATATCTGCAACTGACTTTAATTTTCAATTTACTTTCAGCTGGGTTTTTTAATGTATATAATTTCTAGGTGGAAAATTTAAAATACAGGTGTTTACAGTTTATCACTTGATGAAATTTGGATGCTTACTCTTAGTTTCATTCTCAGTAAAACTTATTCTGAAGCCAGATATTAAATACCTGTTTGTTTAGGCTTATTTTCAAATCTTTGCATGTAAGTCCTCTAAGTTGTTTTTGCTGGTTTTTTGTACTGGTGGAATGGAAAGTGTTCCCTTTTGGCCGGGTCTACATATGGAGAATTTTCCCTTGATCTTGTTAGAGCAGTTGGTTCTGTGTTCCACCCCTCCCACCCCCTAGTATGTGTTTGCACCAAGTTGTCTTTTCTGTGTTTTTTCTTTTTAACTTCCATTCAGTTTATTATAATACTACAGCAACACCAACAACTAGGCACTGTTTTGTTTATATGGGAGGTTTTAGGTTCCTGTCTTTTCCATGGTGTTAAAGTGTTGTTTCATTTATCTGGAACCCTTTAATATAAGAAGTAGTTGACTAAAAATAATCTTGTGTACTGGATCTGTGTTGTGGAATATGGAGAGTGTTATTTAAAGAGTTGCAGACTGATCTCTTTGTTGAGCTTTCAGAGAGGTGTAGGTGAGCTCTTGGACTGAAATCACACAGCAAAACAGACTGCAGTTCCTGAGAAGTTTGCATAGCATGTGTTTACAAGTGAAATCTAGAAATAATCTTGTGGAAATGAATGAATACTACGAAATTTGGTTGATATTTCTCCTTCAACTTGTATTTTCCTTCTGAACTCTTTCAGAGTATGCTATTAATATTTATACTATGGTAACACTCTTCACAGCAATCTTTCTTTGTGTTCTGCTGCAGTATGTTACTCTTCCTTTCCTCCTAGCGTGCCCTTTAATTACAGCCTGTCACAAGAATGTCTGAGAAAGTGAATAATGTGTACATAGCAACCCTCGTGGCTGGCCTGTAGGGTGCTGGGAATGAGGCTGCTCAAGCTGTTGTGTGCTTACACTCTGTGCTGCAGACGGTCTGAAAACGTGACGTGCCTGGCATAAGACATGCAGCACTTGCAAGCTGTTATTTTGCTGCTTGGAACAGGGTGTTAGAAACATTTTGATAAATTCTCCAATGTGCAGATCATTAAGGTGCTTAAAGGAGCAGTTCTGTTATGCAATTTATATTGAGAGCATCACCAAGGCAAGGTAAAATGTTTAATATTTGCCTAAATTTTGGTACGAATTTGCTGTGATCTTGTCTGTCTTTGTATCTGCACAAAGCGTCTTAACTGACTACTTTCAAATGCAAATTGCAACTTTATGGCTCAGTTATGCTCACCAAGAAGCAGTTTTGCTTACCAAGAAGTGTTTTATGTGGAAATGATGGATGCATTAGTTAGTATCGGAACTATGTTTCCGAAGTTTTCAGCAAAGTCATCATATAGTAGTCATTAAACAAGTTTCTCACTTATTCATCCTTTCATATGTAATATTTGTTGTGAAAGCAGCAAGAGGAATTTCAGTTTGGAAGTTCAGTTTAAGCATTAAATGCAACCAGGGAAAACACAGTAACTGAACTTGGGAATTTCATTTTAAGGAAAGGCCACCTGAGGCAAAAAGTAAAAAGCTTAAAGTCTTGTATTATCCCTTGAAGCCTTTCCTCAGCTAGGCACAACTCCCATTTCCCCCAGCGAGTCTTGTCTAAATGAAAACAGAAGCATTACAGAGGAGTGCGATCATTTGGTGGTATGGGGAAAGATATATTTCAGAAGTTACATCAATGCAAACATTTGATAAATTTGAGAAAGTTTAATCTTATAATAAAGGACAGTTTATCTACAGAGATATATTTCTGTATAATGGAATTTAATTATACACCACCTTTAAGTGTTTCAATACATCTCTCTTTAAAATGTAGGTGCTTTACAGATTGCTAAGAATCGTGTAGCCCATGGGTTTATCTCTTCATCATGTTATTTTCAGTCTTAACAGCACCCTTATAAGTTGGATTATTTAGTAAACTACAAATTAATATTCAGGTGCCTGTTAGTAAACTTCTAGTTGACACTTTATGATTGCATTTATGAAGGAAATAGAGCCCCTGTATGCATTCCAGGATAGCGGATTCTGCTGTAGAAAGTCTGGGGCATTCATTCAGAAGAGCACACCTTGGGATTTTTTTGATGCATGAGATTTTGGTCTTTTTGAATCACTGATTTTTTTCCCCAGCTTTTTAGGAAACATTATTTTTTTAAAAATCTTTATTTACTGGGTTCAGGCTACTGATATTTCACATAACTAAGGGTTAAATTGGGGAGAAAATCTATGTAGCCATTTCAAATAGTCCTTCCTCTTGTGCCCCTCCATCAGTACATACACCAAAATAACACTCCCCTGTATTTTGAAAATAAAGGCTTCATAGATGTATTTTGGCAAGACAAGGTACCAGGTGGTGTCGGAACATTTCAGAAACATGGTGAACAGGTTCCTGTTCTTGTCTGACAGACAGGCTCCTCTATCTGGGACAGGGTGGCACAGACATGTACAGAGGAACAGAACTATAAAAATCTTTGATAAAGAAGACTGCTATGCCAGAAAGAGAATATTTCTAAGTCTACACTTTACCAAAAGTTACTATTTCTACTTTCAGTGAAAAAAGGGGGGAAGGCAGAAGGTAAAACTAGGAACGTCTTTAATCAGCTCAAGTCCTACTGCCGTGTTACTTAAACCTGGAGTCTTCTATGCAGTGCCTGGGCAGATAGATGTATGTGCAGAGCTCTTGGAGGCTGATAATGGGAATTGGATGACAGCTCTCAGCTTATGTCAGTGTGCCTCTAGGCCCCTGACATGCAGCTAATTCCCACAGTCGTGAGATACTGATAATAGTACATTTCCTGCTCAGTGTTTTTTCCCTGGCAGGATGTTCAGCTGGTATTTTGAACTGTATTTCAGCATTTGTCACTGAAACTAGGCAGACAACAGCTACAAGTTCTGTGACAAAAAAATAAAAAAGTTCTTCATATGGTATATCATCTTGTGCTTTCTGCCATCGTTGCTATCACCCCAGATTTTGGAGTGCTTGCTTCCCAGAGGACCTGCAAGAAGTGACAAATTCCTCACTATAAGGTTTTAAAGTAACCAACCTTGTCACATGCAGTGAAGAAAATGTATTTTTAGACATATCTTGGTTAGTAAAGCAGCTCTAAATACAGTGGGACACAGGTCTTAATGCTCAAACCCCAAGTACAAGGCATTTGTTTGTGTATTTTCTTTTAAGATTACATTGAATGGTAGTTATATTAGGGTTAAGGCATTCCAAACATTTGGAGCAGGGTTTACAGTTTATTATCAGCATTTTAAAATTATCAGCACTCAGAGAGTGGAACATCTCTGTTCACACATGGGACATTGTACTCAGGAAATTGCATGGTGCTTCCTGCCACCCTGAAGGCTTGTTGCCATTTTTCATTTCTGCTGGCTCTGAGCAGCACTGGTGTCCTATACACAGCACTGTTCATTAGTCACAGGTGGAGAGCACTGTGAGGTGACAGATATGTTCATGTGAAGTAGAAATATCTGGTAGGAGTGTTTCACTAGGAATATAAACTATTTTTGTAGTTCATGGTATGCACAGCTGAGTGCTATCTTTGTCTCTACTTTACTGTACACCACATCTTTATGGACTGTAATTACAGCAAGAGGTATTTGGACTCTGCTAATGCTGACTCTGTGCATATTACACCACCTATGTGGCCAAGAACCTTTTCCAAAAGCGTAGCATTTACTTTGCTTATGAAAGCTGACATCCACATATGGTGTAAGTTTACTGTCAGCTGCTTTGAGTGCTTGATTGCAGGTATTTTTTTATTTGATTCTTTGACTCCTGTACTGAATAACCCAAATTGATAGGGAAAGAGATGATTGAACTTCAAGTCTTCCCCAGGCAACTACCTGAAACAAATTGAATAGCCAAAATGTTCATAGGTAATGATGTAGTACATCTAATTCTGCCTCAGTATCTGTTACACTGTAACAGGTAATTAGGAGGAAAGTAAATGAAAAAAGAAATCCCATGTACTGAGTTTGATTTGGGTGCCCACAGCTGTTTTTGAGTCGGTAATTTAGTGGTTTGTGCAAAGTTAGAGACCTGGGCATCACACTGGCGCATGTTCTCAAATGGCATCACTAATTTAAAGAGTCAAAAAGGGAATTGCAAATGTTTTACACAGTCCAATAGAATCACTCAATGATTTTACAAATAGTACTGTTTTTTCAACAAAGTTTAAAGAAACAGTCTCAAAAGACTTGGATGGCAGAACAATTTCTCACAGCTACTGGAAATTAGGTGAAACTTAGTTTCTTATGGATTAGTCCATTTTGGTGTGAGGTTTTTAATGCATTGTAGTCAGTATACAGAAGGCAAGTTTGAGAAAATATTGTTTGAGTTTTGGAATTCTGAAACATAATTTTGATTTTTTTACTCATAATTATTTTGATATACAAAATATCTTTGTCAGTGTAATAATGTTTCACAGAGTGCTATGTGGAAAGTGGCAATTGCTTGTGTTTGGTTTAGGGCATGAACTGATTAATAAGAGAGGCTTTCAATCGTGGGAGGATACTTGCTGGTACTATTTAACCTCTCTGTGGGCAGATTGGTAGGAGCAGGGAAGATTAGAGATAGTCGACCCCAAATTAATATCTGACATTTGTGAGATCAGGTAGCATCAGACAAGTTTGACAGATAAGCAAATGACTGTACCCTCAAACTGTGATGCTTGTACACTTAGGAATCAACAGAAAGGAGCTAGGAGTTCAATTAATGCACAGAAAAATATTAGTTAGTTCATGCTTTGAGAGAACCTCCAGTGATTTCCCTGAGATTAAACAGTCCTTTTAGAATGAGGTAAAATCCCGCCTAAGCAGAGATAAATGAAGTTCATTGTTATTAGTGTGACAGTATTTCAGGACCACAAAATTCATCCCAGCTGTTTTAACACACTGGCCTGCACTCCTGTGTTGGACTAGTTGGTGCACAAAAAGAGTTTCCTAGGGTCTGATATATTTTGTTTAATTTGCCTTACATGACAGAAAGTTATTGTCACTTATTGACTATGATATACAGTGGGCTAATGATATATCTGTTTCAGTTTGCAGCTCATCTAGTGAAAAACAAGTAC
The DNA here is from genome assembly GCA_013186435.1 of Turdus rufiventris. Lineage (NCBI taxonomy): Eukaryota > Metazoa > Chordata > Aves > Passeriformes > Turdidae > Turdus > Turdus rufiventris. The sequence goes on from PYHW01010561.1 coordinate 1,414,939, forward strand.
CCAAGGGTCTGCATCCTTGATGGAGGGATCAACAAGATCAAGCCAACTGGTCTCCTCACTGTTCCTTCTCCCCAAATCTAAGTGACTGCAAACATTTAGGACAATCTGAAGAGGAAAGTCCTACCTACAACACAAATATCCTGAACCTAAAGGGCATTATGGCATCTTCACAAGCTATCCTGATGATCAGTGTCTTATCCTTGAGCTGTAGAGCCCAGAAGTTTTGTGTTTGTTCTTTACTGTAGAACTTCAGTTGGAACTGATCCAAACTGAAGCTTTAAGCTTTCCAAGAAACCTGTTTCAGCATTGATGCAGTGCAGAAGAGCTTGGGCAAGTCTGAACACAGAGAGAGGAACTCATCTGGCTTTTGGTATCTTGTATTCTGTGGAACAAAATTAACTGGCACTTGATGGCTCCAAGGTGCACTTAGATTTTTTTAAAGTGTTTTACTGTGAATATTGAGAGTAGCAAAATTAAACTGTGCCATATATATTGTGTGAAAAAGTGTGTTCCCTAATATTTGAAAAGTAATTGCTGTATCTTCTGACCTGCTTTATTTCTGAGAAAGTGTTTTTTTCATCTGTTTAGTAAATAAAGATGTGTTCCAAATTGAAAATCACTGTAAGAGCAGCTGCTGATTCAATCCAAAATCTATCACAACATGGAAAATTCCTTCTTCTCTGTGGTGAATTTAACAATCCATTTCTATAATCATATCAAATGTAACAATTTCTGGAACAATTACAGTTACCAGAAAATTGGGCTTTCAGCAATACTATGTCTTAGGAGTGTAAATCATTTGTTCTTAAAATAATATGTGCTTCCATTTTAGAAGCTCATGCCTTGGAAGGAAACATTGCAATTTTAATTTTCATGTGAAAACATTCTAGAATTATCACTCTTGTATGAATTGGAAGTTGAGAGTTTTCTTTGGCCCTTTACTCTTTCAGCTAGTGGTGTCAATTTTCTTGGGGATTTTTTAAGTCCTTAAACATGAACTTTAAAACTGACAGAGTGGGACAACAACCTTTTTTTTTTGAACTAGGCTGGATGCAAGTGCTGCAGACGTGTGAAACCAGGCTCCCACAAAGGGCATAAGGTGGTTGTGCAGTAAAGATGTGGGAATTACTTTGCAGTAAGAAGCCAAAAGCATTTAAAGCACCAACAGAAACAGAAATTGGGATATCTCTTGCTGAGAAGCTAAAAGTAAGCTTGATTTGGACAATCACCACCTTTCAAGAGATGAAGGGGGGAAAAAAACCCTAATTCCTCCTCCTCAAAATCCCATGTCAGGTTTGCTATCTTGTCAAGTCCATTATTCTAAAAAATAATGCTGGAGATAGGAGGAAGGCTAGGAAAATAAAAGAATCTGTCTTCAAGAGTACTCCTTGAAAATATTATGTTTAATCAAGGAAAACCAGTTATGACAATGTAAGACTGCCAGTGTGGCACTGAAATTAAATGGGAATGTGTAAGAATATGTTTTAGAAGACAAGAAAGTGTTAGATTTATAATTTTACATTTTTGAAGCTGGAAAAAAAACCTGATGCATCATGAAGCATAATAATCACCAAAGTGTGAGGATTAAAATGTATTTTTTTTAAATTAACAAAATTACTCCAAAGACCTGTTCACCTGGTTACAGTCACATATTAACTCACATAACGAATTTGACACCCTGCTCTTTTATTAGAGCATCATCTGAAACGTGGCAGTTTCCACAATACAAGCTCACTGTAGGGTAATGAGGTTTTGCTCTGGAGATGGGATTATTGTATGTCTTTTTCCAGGATTTTATATCAGGAATAGGAAATAGGTTTAATTTGGCAAACAGAACATTGCAGCAGCTAACTTTATTTTGTTTTTTTTTTTTCTGTCACATCAGGTTTCAAAATCAAAGAGTTCTGAGAGAGAGGTGGTCAGTGAAAGGCTGGGAACAGTGACTAAATCAGAGGCAACCTGATCACTTGTTCTGTGGAGTTTTTTTAGTGTTAGTGGTTGTGGGTTTGGGGATTTGTGGTTTTGGGAGGGGTTTTTTGAACTGAAACTGCAGAAGATGAGACTTTGGGAGAGATACTAAAAGAGGAAGTCTTCATTCTCTTGGTGGGGCAAGCAGAAGGTTTTGTAGAGCTCTTGAAAGATTTCTGGAGGCTGAGTTTTCTAAATGTGTGCATTTCTAGAAGCATGGTCTGTCCAGGTGTATCATTCTCTGTTTTAGACTGCAACTGCATGACATAAAGATCTAGTAGGAAAGAAAAAACAATATTAATGTTCCATGTTGCTGTCTTCTGCTACTAGCATAAAAATATCCTGAATAAATATTTCCCACAGTTGGGCCTGGAAAATGCAGCCTCTATTAGTCTGTTTTTCCTACCATTTTAAAAACATCCTGAATCTGCCCCAGCCACCTGGGCCTATAGCTTCCTGCCAGAACAGCCATATTCCCAGAGGCTTCTAAAAAACGTAAAAGGAATTAATTTTCTTCTGGCAGCCTTAGACCTATTGATCATTGTACACTATGGAACAATTGCTGCTGACACTGTGAGTGTCCTTCTTCAGACTACAGTCCTTTGAGCTTTTTATTGACAATTGCATCTGAGTTCCTTGGCATTTATTTAATTTTTACAAGTGGATATTTGTCCTGTTTGGTCCACTTTTTTTGAGCAAAGACTAAGACTACTATTTTTTATCCTAGGAACCTCCCTTCCTGCACCCATTTTGCTTCCCTTTGTCATCCTGGTTTCTCCATGCCTAGGTTCTCAGTGAACTTGGTACCTTCCCAGTTCAGGATAGAAACAACTCACCTAATGTAGCAGAAAGGAGGAAGGTTACAGTGTTTATTTCACTCTAACTTTCATTTATTGGTTTGCTTAAGGTATTTCTGGTTTGTTGATTTTGGGAAGGTTTTGTTGATTTTTGAGATGTTTTGTTGTTGTTTCAGTTTAGCATAAGTCTTCCCTTTCAAATTATGTTCTTCCTGCTGGTAGTCTTTTTTGGTAGAGTCTTTTGGTAGACTCTTCCTGGTATTTCTGATCTAGAAACAGTAACCATGGCAGCTGAGCAGACACTGGTATTCTTTCACTAAGGTAATTTTTTTTTCTGATTTCCAGCATGATCACTAGAACTGCTAAGGGCTAAATAATTTTTCAAAGTGGGTAAGGGTGAAATTTCATGAGATTCTTTCCTTGCTTCTTTTTCCCAGTTTTAATCTATCCTTAGGCTTATTGACAAGATCACTGCATTTCAATGTGTTGCCTGTGCCTTTGTGCATTCATGATGTGTAGGCATCACAGAGTGGTATGATCTAATTTCTGTGACCTTCTAGGTATAAGTATCTGTACTTCCTTTGATATTTTAGCCATAGCTAAGGAAGATATTTATTAGAGTATCTCTTAGCTGTACTTCAGAGCTGCATCACATAAAACTCAACAAAACAAAAAACCCCAAATGACATGACTTAGTTCTTCAGCAACTGCATCACTCATGTTATCATTGAAGGCGGTACTGTAAGAGCCTGTTAGTTCTGTGGCCTGAGACATACTTGCTGCTCTTATTTACAGGCTGTGAATGTTGTACAGAATATCACTTTTCAAGATTTAACTTATGTTTATACTTTTAGTAGCTTATCAAGTTCCTTCAGTTAATATAAAAAATTAGATATGTCTTTATTTAGCTTTTACAGTGTTCAGATTGAGTTACTAAGAGGTCTGGGAATTGTGTGGGACTAAGTATGGCCTTTTAATCTCCCATTTCCAGTTATCTTTTCTTTGCTGATGAGTCAAATTGGTCTCTCCCATTGTTACGTTAGAAACTTTACTGTCATCAGTCTTATCTTGCTATTTTCAATTCTTTTTGTTGGGCCCAGTTTGTGAAAATTGACTGAAAGAATTATTATTCTTTCCAAAAGTGTTCCTTTCCAGGAGAAGTAATGAAACTTGATCTGTGCTGACTTAGTTAACATCGGATTTGTATATTTGACTAGCAAAATTGCAGATTTTCCTTTCTCTTTGAATCCTAAGCTATAATGCTGGTATTGTCAATCTTTTAGATTTCCAGATTTAGTAGAAAACTGCTGCCAGCAACTGCAGGCTTGTTTAGGAATAGTGTTTCATTTGCTTTTCAAGTAACCATGAAGCTTTAAGGTTTCTACTGGTAGTGTCTTTTAAATAATAGCACCAAAATACCTGTTGGACAACAGTCTCTGTTCTAGGACAACAGGGTCTGTATTCCATTTATTTAGGTTTTTAAATTCTTCTTGCACTGCCATAAGCATGTGTGATTAAAGATAATTCAATATTGTTGTATGTCTCTCATTATATCAGCATTTAATAAACCAATGTTATACAGAATTCAAAGAAACTTTAAAAACATAGAATCAGTAGAGTGTTATTACCACTGAATCAATTGGTAAGTATTTTTTGTAAAGCCTTTTCCCAAAATTTGTTTAATCATAATGTAAATCCATGTTCAGATTAATCTCTAATAGTGGTCTTGCATATAAAGGTAGAGAGATCCCAGTGCATGCACTCCTGTAACTCATGTATTTTCCTTCCCTGCTGATAGGTTCTTATGTGCTTTAGCAGAGACACTAGGTATCCAGACACAGTAATCTGTCTAAAAGAGCAGATAGAGTAAAGCAATCTGGTAATCATTGGCTTCAATGGGAACAGTACAGGGAAAAGTGGCAGATCACTGATTTAATTAATATTTCCTAACTAAAGCAGTATTAAATGTCTCCTCTTTATTTATCTAGAATTATCTGTCATTACCTTATTTTAGAGAGAAATAGTGTCTGATGGTATCAACTTATTTCAGCTGAACCTGTCCAAAAAGGGTAAAACTGAGAGTACAGAACAGGTACATGTAATAATTATGAGGTGACATTCTTGCCATTTTGACAGTTAACTTGATTTGACTTGGTTCAGTTGCTACCCTAAATGTGTTTTTTTTCTCAAGTCCTTTGAAATTTGAATGAGCTAGTAATCTCTGATTTTAAATCTTTGTTCTATGTAATGCTGTTATTTCCAACAACATTGTTTCTCCAGCCTCAAAGGAAAAGGCAACATCACATATAGGATGTTGTCCTCAAGACAGGAACTTGTTGACTTTCAAGTTTTACACGTCCTCAGTGTGGAACCAGTTCAATGGCAGCTCTTCAGCAACTGGAATACCCATACTCCAGGTCTGGAGAGATTCCCCATGTGTAATAAGTACCTGGAGGAAGGAGCATGGAGAACTTACTTCAGTATAAAACTTTATGGGTATATATGTAGCTATAATATGTGTACGAATACAATATAGTTAGTGAACAGCTTCCTTGAAATTAACAAGATTGTTAAAAACTGCCAGCTCTTTTTGGAGGATACTCTGAACCTAGTTAGAATAGCTCAAAGAGGTTGCACTAAGTAAAATTTCTCCTTTGCAGTAATTGTATAGATCTGCGGTGCATGCACATACATGTTAAGCCAAGGACTTTACTAAACCAGGTAAGTCCTCTTGTCTCTTCAGAGAGAAACTTTGAACTTACTTTTAAAGGAGAAACCAGCAAAGTGGGCAGTTAGAACTCAGTCCTGTTGCAATATACCTGAGCTCAGTTTTTCTGATTGCTTCTTTTGAAATGTTTTCTGCCTTTTGGTCCTGTATGTGCACATATACACTTACCCTACATTTCTTCTTAAAGCCCTAGAGCTAAACCATCATTTACCTGGGCTTCTTTGCTGTCATCCTGCCTGATAGTGCTTTTACTATGCACTTTACAGGCCCTCCCTCTCTCCCTCCAGGATTTCATTCAACTTTTGGTTACCTTCCCTATTGGAAACATGTGACGAGTTTTCTTTCTCAGAGGAGTTTTTTAATGCACTCATTGTGTTTCCTGGTCTTGGAAACTACTTGTTCCTTATTAGCAAAAGCCTGAAGCCACTAACATTGAAATCTGGGACTTGTAACGAAATGAAATTGCTGCTGTGCACAACGGATGAAGGGAGGGAGAAGTGGAAAATTCCTCTCAGTGCCTCCTATGATGAATCACTGAGTGAAGTCTTCGTGGTGATGGATGTGAACCAGTGGGGGTAGCAGGAGAGAGTTGAAGGCATCAGGGATTTATTCTCTAATTACTCTTTCCTGTCCAGGTAGAATAATTGACACATAGAGCTTGTGCTTCAAACTGCAGCCTCATGCTCACTGTTCGTTACAGGAGCACCAGTCATGGACCGGGGCTGCTCTTGAATGAGCACATCCTGAGACTGTCATGAACTGTCACCTCCTCTTCTGGCAAAGACAAGGTGCCTGCCTCTTTTTTTTTTTTCTTTTTTTTTTTCTTTTTGTTTTTTTTTTTTAACTAGTGGGAAAAGACAGGCGCTGGAAAAATTCAAGCAACTCTACTATATGTGCTGTACATTAAAGCTGTGCCATAAATGGTCACAGTAGCAGTAATCTAAACACACGGATATAAGGGATCTCCATTGTACACCTGTTCACTTGCTGCAATGCTATTTTGTGCATTGTTGCTGTTGCAGAGCCTCACCTGCTCACAATTTACAACACCTTGACAGATTACTGCAGCAATGCTACAGCATTTTGCGGTTTTGTGCAGAAACATCAGACTGTGTCTGTGGCACAAGGGATGAACCAGGTCAAGTAAAGGTTATTTCATGCAACAGAAACAACTGCATGTAACTCCTGGACAGTTTTTGGAAGTCTTCAGTTACTTACATAGAGGTCTTGCAAAAAACTGAACCGTTTGTTAAAGTCTAGATGGGACTCAAGTTCCTGAAAATCAGGCCTCTGCACCCAGGGATAAACATTTAAAAATTTGAACCTGAGCTTAGAAAATTTGTCCTCAAAAAGGTCAGGATTTACATACACTGTCTGTAAAGTGGTTTCAGTGGGAAATGCTGGCAGAGCCATCCTTTCAGTGTTGTTAACCTGTTTTCCAGACCACCCATTCTGCCTGTGCAATAGAATAAGACTAAGTGAGGCATTCATTGATGGCATTTGTCCTTACTGTTCTCATTTAGTTGATTAAAAGAAAGAAAAATCTCCAGTACCCATTTTCCTTGTGAAATCTTAGACTACAAAATCCTCTTAAAGTCTCTGCTGACCCTGTTTCAGATTTCATTTTCAGAAGAATGCTTTTTAATAAGAAACCTTAAGAAGTTCAAATATTAGCAGGCATGAAGATTGCTTTTTTCACTGTTTTAGTGATTCAGCAAGATACAAAGATTATCAGAGGCACCTTCAGGTTGAAGATAATGTCATGACTCCTTTCCTTAAGTTATATGTAGGCTTAAGTTCCTTAAATGCTTTGTTCTGATCTGGCTAGAAACAATTAGCAGGGATGATCAAAATTTAAATTTTGCCTGCATCCACTCAAAGACCTGAGGGATTTCTTTTGCACCCTTTGTTTTATTAAGCCAAAAGTAGAAATACCTACTGTAGCCAGAGAGCTTTAATCACACTAAGGAATAGTTGTTAGAATAATAATAATGATGGAACTCCAAGGGAAAGAGGAGGGGGTAGAAACAATCAAAACCAAAATGGAGAATGGCCACCCACCAAAGATGTGTTGAAGGGATGTAAACAGCCATGAGAGTACACACACCAATCCTGGAACTTCTCCTGGCTAAGTAGCACATCCCATTTGCAAGCCTTTACTGTCAGAGGTTGAAGGAGCCATCCTTGCCTGTAGTGATGGAGCTGCAGTCTACAACTAAGTAATGTTTTATTTCAGGGACCTGCTCTAGGGGAGGTACTGTTGTGTAAAGCTGCCTTTACTCAGGTTGAAGTGGCATAGCTTGCAAAGAGAAAAATTATCTCATTAACTCTTGGCGAGGAAACGGTGTGCAGCCAGAATGCTCAGCTAGGGCTCAGCATGGTCTTTGTCATATTGTACAACTTGTAATTGCTGATTACTTTTTGGCTGATGTTGAAAGGCTGCCCAGAGTGCAAAACAGTAAGTAATCATCCTCCCCCATCTCCAGTCTAGTTCAGTGGGAGTTTCTCAGAAGAGGCAGACAAGTCTGGCTGAAAAAAATGCTTGTAATCTTTGGTCGTATCCACCTCTCCCAAACTATAAATTAAATTCCAGAAGAATCATGATGTAAGTAAGTTTTGTGTATGAATGCACATGTATGTAACACAGTACACATGTACTTTTAGAAGTGTTTTTTTCCCCCTCTCTCTTCTATTTTTTTTTTTTTTAACCAGCTATTTGAGTGCCTGGGCTTTGGGAGATTCTTTCGGGTGTTTTTTTTAAATATTCACCATGGAGCTTGGGAAACCATGGGATTTCTCATACAAAGTGCATCCACTATAGGGTTGTTTTTGTTTGCAGTCGATAAGTAACAATTATCTAAGCATATTTTTGGAATATTTAGAAGAAAAGCAGCATTTGGAACAAAACCCATTGTTTACTGTAGCTTTTAAAAGTGACATATTAAGGAAGTTGAAGTTACATTGTTGTCATCAAGCTGATTAAATTTTGGAAAGCTCATGTCACTGAAAAGAAAGGAGTGTGAAGAAGACAGAGATGCTGAGTAGAATAGATGTTCTACTCAAATTTGCCTTTGCTCAATCAAACTCATTCAGCAAATGCTCAGTCTCTAATCCTGTCTCTTTCTTAGGCCTGTCCTGCATGCTCCCAGTTTTAATTGGTGTGTGAACATAGGCTGTTGTTGCCTGCCTACTTCTGCTGCCTCATTCTCCAGGTACACGAAAGACTTCATTTTAACAGATAAGAATAGGAATTTAGGGAACAGTTTCCCAAACAGGGCAGGTCTGGGAAACTAGACTGCCTAGTCACAAGCTTGTTGTTTAGCTGGCTCGTAGTGGTGATTCCTGTGAAACACCAGAGCTGTGAAGGGAGAGAGCCTTGCTGATGCTGACAGGCTGGCTCACATTGAGGCATCTTATGGCAGGATGGAGCTGCCAGCTGGAGGCTGGAGTTCACGTGTGTGGTGTATGTGGCATATATATTCTGTTTTGACAGACTCAGTGCGTGGGAAGCTCTTTGTACTTTCAGGCTGTGTTACTAAGGTGCAGTGATTTATGATGATACATGGAGGGATCATTTGTAAAGGTTTTCTCTGGGGAAATCTGAGATAGCAAGGTAAATTAATGCTTTCTGTGGAGATGAATTATACAAAATTATACTTAATTAAGAGGAATATTTTACTGTAGCTAATCAAAAAATCCAGAGTCTTCAGTCTCCAAGTGGGGCTCTTAAGATATCAGTAGGGCTGGAGCATATTGGCAGTGCAAGTGGGACTTACAGTCAGGTATTACTGGAAGAGTTTGAACTTGAGACCCATTCAAAAGGGAAAAAGGAAAACTACGAGACCTGCAAAGTCAAGTAAAATGTTTGTGTAGGTGTTTAGAATGTACTGTCAACATGGTAGAGTTTTTTTACCATTAAAAAAGAGTAGTATTCTGAGTACTTCCAGGTAACAGACAGCTCCCCATATTCTATCTGTTAACCACAGACAACATGGGAGCAACTTAATATGTACAGAGAACAAAAGGATTAATGTCAAGTGTTGCTGAACTAATTTGTTATCCAGAAACTCTCAACTAGTGTGAGTCTGGCATGCATCCGTTCTCCCAGTATTGCGCTTGTGTAATTATTTGTTTAAGAGGTATTCTTGTGTTTACTGCCTTTCCTGAAGCCTGTGTTCGCTTTGCAGAGCGCCTCAGGTAGGTCTGGCCTCTTTGGGAAGTCTAAGGCCCAGTCATGCATAAATGAGGGACACGTCTCATTAGTGACCCAACAGTTCAGATTCTCAGAAGGCATCCAAAGCCATACAGAACCTTTCATGCCAAAGAAAAGATTATCAGATATACATTTATGTCTCRTGGGCAGTTGTTTAACATGACAAGTGTCCTGTGGCACACTCATGACGTAAGGGTATCCTGAGAAATGAGCAGTTTATTTTATAGAATGTAGCAGATTCTCTCTTTGGATTTCTTTGCCTCCCTGTTTCAACTCTCAGCTATGTCAATTGCTATTCATCAGAAGTAGCACTGATGTTGATTTTGTTGTGGTTTTTCATGCCCAGGGTATCTGGTTTCAGCCAACTATTAGTCCTACTGTTTTCCCCTAATGTCTTTAAGATTTGTGTACAATTATGGAGCAAGACTTCAATGTCTTCCAGTGGCAATCATTCAGCTTAGAGCTGAAAGGCTGTGTGTTAACTAGAATCTTGAAGGATGCAAGTATCCATTTTCCCCCTGTGACACAGATTCTGTTTCATGCCAGCCAGTTATTGTCTTTCTTCTCCTTATACCAACTCCAAGGGTATAAATCCTCTCACTCAGCCTGTGATCAGGCCAATTTCTTTACAGTTAGAATTGCACACAGGAAATCTGACATTAATGCAGCAAGCTGAGTATCATGCTTAGAGTAATAGCTTAGACAGCTGCTCAAACAGTGGAGTAAATCCAATAGTCCTACTCAGTGAAGATCATAATGCATTCATAGCTGGGGCCCAAGCTGGGCACTCTTCTTGCTAAAAGCATCAGTCAAGAGCAGCAATGGACACAGAAGAAGAAAAGTAAAATTAAGCAATCCAGGCTGGGTATTTGCTGGATGTGTCTCATGCCCTGTATCTTTCTTAGCATTCACAGTGAGTAAGAAACAGTGACTTTTAGGAAAAAAACTTTGAGCCCTGAATGAATACTGAAGTAATACTGAAACTTGTAGTAAATAACACTGTTTGGGCCAGAAACTTCCATACTGCACTGCAGGAGGAAATTTGACTATGTGCTCCAGTGTTTGATTTGTCTGTCATTACAGATCCTTAATACAGTGATAGAAGTCATGTTTTTTCTGCATGTCTTCTCTGTGCTGTTAGGGCTTGATTTTCTTTCATTGCTCTGATATGCAACTGTTCCTGTAATGAATTCTCCTATTATTACCTCCCTTTTTTGTTTTCTGGGGTTATTATTTTTGCCATTTCTAGGTGCATGCTTTTATGGCATTTCTTGTATGTATTTCAGGGAGCATACCCCAGTGCAAATCAGTGAGATAATATGATAATCTGGCATTTGGTAACACACAATTTTGACAGAGCTATCTGAGTGTGAGATTTTACCAGACTGGGCATTAAAGAGCAATATCATTGCAGATTGCTGGCTTTAGCGTGTTTAGCCTGGCTGACTCGAGGGCTGTTTCATCTCTCAGATGTCCACGTGCAGTACTGCAAACAGAAATCCTCTAGAACAGGGGTCCCCCTGGAGCACCTTCCCTCTAGGCTCAGGGATGAAAGTTGTAGACAGAGCATAGCACTTCAAGTTGACCTGAATTTATGGGAGGAAGATTTCTCTTGTGTTTACCAGGTGTCCAAGATGTTCACTCTCTTTCATGCTGCAGAAGGAATCCTGTAGGTGTATTTTTTTAAAAGAACCATTTTCTGAAGTCTGTTGGACAGGGGTTTTTTGTAAGGCAATTTCAAAAAGCAACCACCTTTTTAAAGTAGTTTGGGGGACGAAACTCTGCCCCTGAGCTGAGTAAATGTGAGGTAGAGAGGATGTTCATTGTGTGTTACAGGCACTGCACCATAGACAGGACTGACGGCCCACATGATGTGTCAGTGGCAGCTTTGCAATGAGCTCATGTATTCAAAGAACAGAAATTGGGAAACTGCATACAGTGACTGACAGGCCTTTTAATTGCCTTCTGTCTGTGTTAAAATATTCTTAATTAAAATAACGTTGTCCTAATGAGAGACTGTAGTGCTGTGCTGGTGGAGCAGCATCCAGGGAGCAGCTGTGCTGCTGCTGGTGAGTGGCATCACTGTCAAATGAGGTTTGGTAGGAGAGAGCTGGTGATGCCCACCTGATTTACCAAAAAAACCCACAACTGATTTGCTCAGTTTTTATTTCGGTTGGGCATTAGGATGGGAGCATGATGATAAGTACATTTCCTTTGCACTTTTACCACTACTTTCTTATGGAAAAATACACCCACTCTGCTTTTAGCAAGGAGGAAACATAGAGTAGAATTATGTTAAAGCAAAACTGAGTTTGATTTGACTGAAGGACAGGATATAGTGGTTTAATCAAATGGAGAGCTTTTCTGTCAGAGATTGAGTTACTCCACACTAGAAAATATCTTGACTTATTTTATTTTCTAATCTCTGACATTGATGGCGAAGAAGTGGAGCTCTATCCGGGTGTATCACTACTGTGTCAGATACATGGATTCAATTTCCTTTAAGAATTGCCTCTTGCTCCTTTAAAACATGCTTGTTTTCAGTTTTGTTGTTTCCTAGGTTGTTGTTTTCTCTTGAAAATGGAATTGTCAAAAGTGACAACTTTTCATCATATATTAAATGTTTTCTGTGTAGGGGTCAACTTCCCCATGAAATGTTTTTTACTTCCCAATGAAATGTTTTTTAGGAAACAGCCTTCATCAATTGCAGCAGAACAAGGAAAACTGCATTTCTCTTTAAACTGAAAGAGTCAAAGTGGACACCAGCTCTATGAACTCAGGGAAGAGCTCTCTTAAAACTGAAAAAACTTATCTGGTTTATCTTTTGCCAGAAATCTATTCAGAAGACTGACAAGTGCACGTACTGAAGGTGGGGGAAATTCTGTAACCTCCTCTGTGGTGTTAGGTTAGCACCCTGATGCCCTGCCATTGCGCTGCCCTTGTCTGCTGGAGGTGTGAAATAACTGTCTGAGTAGAAGGGAAATTAATAGGTGATAAATTTATTTTGACACAGATGAGTTGTGTTATTCAGAGGAGGAAAACTGCAGGCATAAAGCATTCAGGAAATACAGTGAAGCAGTCAAAACTCAGAAGTTTGTGAAGCATATTTAGATGTCAGCATCTCTGACAAGTCTCAATAGCTCATACTGTTGCTGAAAATTAAAATGGGCAAGTTTTTCCTTAATTGTCTGGAGGTTTGCTGGACACATTTGGGTCAGGACTTAGAGTTAACTCGATTTAATTAGTCTGTTCTAGCTTGGTAATGCAGACAGCAGTAGCTGTACTGACAGTGAAATGCTGCAAATTGACACAAACTGTACAGATAGAGTCCAACCAAGATAAACTCACATCATCTTTTAAGGCATGTGTTGGTGTTTGTCCTCAGGTGTAAAGTTCCTACTTTGGGTTAACAGATTATTCCTATGAATGTTTCCTCTTCCATTATGAACTTAATTGAATAACCAGAATGTTTTGAGGAATATGCAGACCTCTGAATTATAAACATCTTTTTGCCAAATGAAATGTACAGTAGTTACATTTCAGAGAATGTCTTTATCAGACCACACATTCACTCCAGACCAAACACTATGAGAACTGTGAAAACTTATGGGTTCCTTTGGAGAAAAAATTATTCCAAGAGGCCCAGACCTTCACTGGCAAAACAATAACAAAAATAAATATTGACAATATCGCTATTAAAGATAAATCAATTTTTAAGGGGAGGAAAGTGATTTTTAAGGAAGGTATTCTGTGGGAGAGAATTCTTAAAATGCATCTCTTTCTGGTTTTGGTGGTGAGTGACTGATGGTGTTTCTCTCACCTTCCCCAATTCCCCTTCTCCTCAGTTCCAGGCACTTAACTTTTCAGGGAAGAGGTTGGTGTTACAACTCTTGTTCGGCTAAACCTTTGCTCACAGCAATCCCTATAAGAAATATTGATTTCTTTTTTTCTACTCCATTGAGTCAAAGTACCTCAGATTTAGAGAGGATCTCTTCTGTATCAGAGAGGGTAAGAACAGAGTAGCTGAAGAAAAATCTCGCTTGCATTCTGAAATCTGACAGAATTTAGCATGTGAAAGGTTGGATGTCATGTTTCCCCACATATATATGGCAAACCTGAGGTGCTTAAGAGACCTCCCACTAGGCCATGATGGGGGAGAGTATTTGTCTTGCATATTGACCTTGGCAGGGCCTGAAGTGAAACTCTTACACTGAGGAGACAAGCACTTGTATAATGCTGAACAAAAAGAGTGCTGTTAGCAGGCTATGCTGAATTCATCTGAGTAAGGTTTCCTTTGGATGATGACACTGTACCAGTCAGGAGGGTATTGCAAGAGTCAATCTTATTTTCTTTTTAAACAGTCTTTTCACATAAAAATATCTTAAAGAAGAGATGAGAAGACTGTTTTGGTGCTTTTGTCTGTTAAAGCAAATGGCATAATAGGTGAGATTCCCCTGAAAAAAGCCTTCCTTGTTCATACACCACCTAGTAAGATCTCTCATGGATCACAGTGACACAGCATAAAATTATTAATCAATTATTGTAGCATCACCTATTTATATTATTATCACCTATCTATATTTATCATAGGAAGGCACTACTGACTTTCCAAAAGCAGGAAAAAGCAAAAGCAGCCTCTCTTTCTTTTGGAGAGGCATGGGATTCTCTCAATCAATTCTTTAGATGGTTTCTTAGCGCCCAATGCCTTCTCTCCTGCCACTTTGTGGCATTGCTTTTGCATCAGCAGAAAGGTGGTGTGAAATACACCCTGATCCAAAGCTTGACACTTGGTGTTCAGAGCATGCTGATGTTAACAGCAGAACAGTGATGAAATGCATGGTAGGAAGAGCAGCCTGGAGGCATTGCTAGGAGGCAGTAATCCAGGGCTTCTGTCATGCTCTGGGACAGTATCAAAATATCCCAGAACTGTCATGCAGGAAGCCTGGTTGCCTGGCTACTCATTGCACAGTCTGTAACCTTCTGTCATTTTATACAGTAGGGTTGGTGATACAGTTTTTTGGGGTTTTTTGTTTTGGGTTTTGTTTTTGGTTTTTTTGAAACTGTGTAGTGGAAATCTGGGATATGTAGAATTTTCCCAGCAAAGAGACAGAATACTGGTAGTGGTTGTGGTGGTTTACCATTATATGGATGTTATTTATCGTTTATTTCTTGATCATTTTTTCTTCTATTTGTAGTAGTCACAAGAGAGCGAAAGAGACTCAAGTTTGGCCTCAAGTCAGGTGATTAAGACACAACCTGAACTGTACAAAGACAATTTGGGTGGTCTCCAAGAGGAGGAGCTTCAAATTAGGCAAAACAAACCTTCTGGTTGAAGGTCAGGAAAAGTACTGCAGAGTGATCCCTCCATCCTCTGTTTACACCAGGTACCCTGGAGGTGCCAGCTCTGTGTGCCAGGCACAGCCTGGATGTGCGTGGGGCACTGCCTCTGTGCCTGCTGAGAAGAGCAGCTCACTGGGCTCTCAGAGCACGCCAGGCAAGGCAGCAGGGCAGATACTGTCTGGAGGAGTTCTGTAGGAGAGCAGGGTAGGTGGGATGTGCTATTAGGCCATACAAACTTTGCTTTCTGTGATTATTGGCTTAGAGCAGGGCAGGTGTGTGCGTGTACTATACACAGTATTTTTAACTAGTTCATGTTATGTTTCACTGAACCCTTTTTAGATGTCAAGACACTGAAGGCTTTTGTTGTAGCAAGCAGAGCCTGACAAACTGCTGAGGATTTGCACCTGTGAAATGGGGAGCACCTGGCACTACGGGCCGTAGTGCTTTCTTAGGTAGTGCCTCCCTAGGGAGGGGATTGGGAAGTCCTGCTTTCTGGCACTGATCAACCTTGGCAATACTTCTCAAGTGACCCTTCTTAACATGTTTTACCAGGATGCATAAATAGGTATATATTTTTTTCATATGTATATATAAAATACATTCCTTGTTCCTCCTGTATAAATAAATGTGTAGTATTGGGACTGGCTTCCTGCTAGAGGCATATTCAACTTGTTATCTGTTGCACTTTATTGTAGCTTCTTCAGAGGAGATTGAAAGCTAAATTTTATTTCTAATTTCCAGTGTCTTTGAGAACAAATAAAGAGTCTAGAAATTAAGACAAATCACTGGAATTATTGCAAGAAATATTGACTGGAAGGAAAAAAATATTACTTTTTTTTCATGGAATTGGCTCTTTTTTGTTGATGTCTTTTTACTGCTTCCCTTCTGAAAGCAGGTAGAAGTTGTTGATAGCCTTTTGTTTGTTTTCTCATCCAGCAGTTATTAGCATTTGGCTTTAGGGAGCTCTGTAACCCACCACCTTTTTTTCCCTTAGCTTTGACATGGAAAAAACAAAATACATTTTGTGATTCTGACATACATGAAAATTGAATGTAATTTCTGACTAAATGAATAATGCTGGAATTCACGGGCCAGAATACCAGCTGATGACAAAACAGCATAGTTTGAGCTAAAACCTTTATTACTGATTTGCTGCCAGCTGAATTGGCGTGACTGTACTTTCCTAGTGTAGCAGTAACACCCAGCTCAGTTGTGCTGTCTCTGCAGTGTGAGCTCCAGGAGAGAGGAGACACGGGTGGGCTGTACTGATGGGTGAAGCTTTGACCTGTGAGTGTCTCTCAGTGTCTTGTGTTCATCACCTCCCTAGGACAGAGGTGGACACAATGAGTAGAGGGAAAAGAGTATTAACATGCAGGGGGAAAATTTTGAATTTAAAAATCTGCCACTGCCAGTTGTGGGACTCATTATGTGTCAGAAAGATGGGTTGTGATTTGAAAAAGACTTTTGTCTAAGGGTGTGTTTGCAGTAGCAGGAGTACGACAAGATGCAAACCAGAGCCGTGAGGGGTTGCTCCAGTGCTTGCCATGTCTTGTGGCCTCACAAACGTTGCCTCAGGCAGCAGCAAGGGTGACACACGGCTGCAGACTTGCTCTGGCAGGTAGAGAACATGGCAAGAGGCAAAAACTTCCTCATAAGGGGATGTTGTGCTGCCTTTTCTCTTGCCTCAGGCAGCAAAAAGGTGATTTCAACATAAGAAGATGGCCAGAAGACCAGAACATGTAAAAGGATGGGAAAAAAAAAAAAGAAATGGGGTCAGGATCTAGGAGTGAAAGGTTGATTGCTTGGGAATGCTCTCCCCCAGCATGGACCATGGGCAAGCAGAAATAAATTGTGGTTATGAATAGAAAATAGATGCTTTTTGAGGAGTTTAATTGAGGGTCCAGACGATGAAATCAGGAAAAAGAGGTATTTGTCCTAAATTTAATCTTTGTTTATATTTACATAGACTTGGAAAAAATGTTCTGCATTTTATACCAGAGAACAAATACAGAGGAGAGAGAACAACTAAGTGCTCTGTGTCTCTGACTGCTATTTTAACGAGAGGTCCCCATGCTGATATGGGTTTGTATCATCATTGGCTAAGGATTCTGTGCTTTTTTAAAAATTACTAGCTAGGTCACAAACTCATTTTACCTGTCATCTCCTGGATGAAGGAAACAGTATGATTGTTGAAATGATTGTTAAATGGCTGATGTTGGTGCCTCTTGGTCAATCTAAAATACTGATCTAACATTTTTTAGGGTATTGAGAGTGTTATTACATGGATGGGCAACAGTTCTTCACTTGAGTTTGGTTCACTGTTTTTGTTTGTTGAAACACTGGCAAAAGGTACAGTTTTTTTATTTTCTATTTTTATGATGCAGAAGGCCCAAGTTGTAACATTCAGGACATGGACTTTTTGAAAATACGATGGAGTCTTAGGGCAGGAACTAAGTTGGTTTCCTGCCAGATCAGAGCTGCTGCCTGGGGAAAACAAGCAATAGAGGAAAGGCTACTAAGAGAATTTTTTTTTTCTTTTGACAGCTGCCTAATCTATCTGAATTTGGGAGGTCATAGTCAGAAGGCATATAAGGAGTAATAATAGCAAAGTGTGTTTTAGAGAATGCCCTGCTGCTTTATGGCTATTAGGAAAATACCACAGGAATGAATTTTTAAAAATAGCTCAGTGTTACAGGCACAAGGGGTGTGACTGTGGCTGCAGGAAAATGTTCTAGTTTCTTTTTTCCTAAAGTAAAAAAATTCCTGTTTGCTTAATATTTATCTCGAGAAGTAAATTGGCCTCTCGTGCCAGAGAAAACAGTGTTTGGGTTCAGCAAGTCCTGAGGCAAAGAAACTTTGTTATTGTTTGGGCAGGATCTGGAAAATGCTGCCAGGTGCAGTGCTTGATACCTAACTTGAATGTTCCTTGTACATGGGGAGGCTTGAACTTAAAAGTATGCAGCTGAGGAGAAAGGCTTTGATAGCCTGTTTTTCATCAAAAGCTCAATACCACAGCAACCCAGAGAGCTAGAAGATGGACAGAAAAAAGCTGAGGTCTTGGAACAAACTGGAGGGTAAAATGCTTTTGGAGAAACTCTGAAAGTTTTGTGAGGAGGAGGAGGAAGAGGAAAAGGAAGTGTTGGGGAGATGAGGGACACAGAAGGTGGGAAGCTGTACCCCACATGTTGTGCTATGGTGAGCACATGCAGCTCCAAAGCACACAGACCAGCAAGGTAAGAAACACTCCAGTTCTGAGTTTACAGCCCTGGCTGCCTGCTGCTTAATCAAAGACTTGGTCATGCTTAGAAGCAGGACCAGTGCCCACTCACCTGCTGTCAGTCCAGTGCACCCTCAGCATCCCAGCTCCTGGGCTGCCCTGGCACTGTGTGCCTGTGTGCATTCAGGAGCTTGTTCTTCATGCACTGCCCTGCTGGGAAGGCTCACAGGTAAATGGGAATTCTTCCACTTCGATTTGTGGAGACTTGGTTTGAATCTGTTCACACCTGGAGGCTCCAGCCCTCAGTGAAGCTGGGGCAGTAGAGGCAGGATTGGGTCCTGCCAAGAGTCAGAGCCTCAGCTGGGGCTGGTAGCAAGCAGCACGACCTCTCCACCAGCCCAAAGGGTTCCAATGACTGGAACTAGAGGAGGCAGCTTGAGAAGGCATTTTACAGCTGAGACTATAAACACTAAGTGTAGTGTTTATACAGTTGTTGGCTCTCTGTTGAAGAGCTTTTGATAGGTTGATTTCACTGTGGGCTAAACTGGAAGCTATTACTGGAAGTAGTAGTGTCCTGAAATGTGAGGCTGCAAGACCTCTCCCTGCACGTCCTCACGCTGCTCTGGTTTGTATTGGTGCAAATGCAGTGTTTAAAAGTCTTTGAATGTTGGTAGCTTTGTTTAGTTGAAGAAGTTGAAGTTTAGTTTCCTCTGGGGCCGTTACAGTGGTCTGCATGTGAGATAGGAATGACATGGTGTACCTAGGTAGGATGAAAAACAGCTGTGGTGCACAGTAGAATGTGATAGAGAAGGGAGGGATGTTGCATTTCAATTCTTTGATGTGGGCAAAAAGGATTGTTCATTTTCAGAGACAGGAAATATAGGATTTTAAACAATATTTCTTACTTTGAGTAAAAACTCCATTTACAGCATCGCCTTTGAACTGCTGCTTGGATGTTTGTTTCTGGAGAACAGGCAGTGAGTTTCCCAACTGCTTGGCAAGGAACAGGGGCCTGTTAAAAATTAACTAGAAGCTGAGATAAATCACATACAAATAGCTCAGGGGGCATGGTGAATTCATCAGCATCTGATGGACTTGCTTGTCTTACGGCCGCCCAAGTTCCTCTGTAACATGTTTTGGGTTTCTTAGCTTTGAGATGCTCTGTCTAGCATCTCCTTCAGGAGAGAATGTCAGATGTGTTTCTTTGAGCATCATTTTAATGTCTTGCCTGACTCTGATGGTGAAAAAGGGGTGAGTGAAAAAGTTCGAGGCTTCTGTAAGTCAAAGATCTGTTAATAAAGTTTCTCCCCTGCAAAAATGCTGGATAACAGAGGCTTTTAATTTGTTACTGCTTTGAACTAGCTGCTATTGCAGGTTGACCTGAGTCTCTGTGGCCGAGCATCGGGAGGACAGTGTGAGGCAGGAGGATTTTTGAGTTCAAAGTGAAAGGCACTTACCTACTCTAGGTGCATTTGCTCGCTTATCTGTCATGTGGGTGAGTTTATTCACCTTTCTTACAGCAGTATGAAAAATGGTGTGGAGAGGTGCACAGAGAAATTACTACTCATCCCTTGAATGTGTTCAGGAAGCTCACAAGCAGCCTGACTCCCTCCACTGAAAGGCTGGTGGGCAAGGCTTGAGACCACTGGAGCAGCCTGTGCCTGTTCTGCAGCAGCTCTGTGCAGTTCCCTTATGAGTGTAAGATGTTTCTCTCCCTGAAGGGAAGTTGGAAGGGAAGGAAGTTGTTGCCACTGAAACATGAAGCAGGGGTTGTCTGTATTGAGTGCGAGGAGAGAGCCACCATTCCAAGGATATTTTTAATAGTAAGGTTTGAAAATCCTCCTCACATAATATTTTGCATGCTGCAGGATTACCTTGTAGTTGCTGTTGGCATCCTCATGTGGTTTGGAGATGCTGTGTTCCCAGGCTGTTCCAGTCTGACTGGCTTTTGGAAACTCACAAGTCTTTGTTAGTTCAGGGCCAGAAATGGAGTCCAGTTGTTTTGCAGTTGTCCACTGCTGAGTGCAAATTGCAGGATTTYGTGCATTCCCCATTTGTGCCTCCTGTACTTTCATGTGTAGCCACTTCTTGAAGCGTCCCAATTCCAATCTGCCTGCTGCATGCTCAGGATATTGCCTTATCTGCGGTGTTTGTGTGGTTTGTTACCTGCAGACTCGGACCCAGTTGTAGTACACAGGATTTCAATTGGAGCATCAAGTGCAGAGGGTGGTACAGAATGGGTCTCCTCTGGTGAGGGTCTCTCTTTAGGGAGCAAGCAGACTTCCATGAGAGGGAAGGAAAAGCTCCTTACCTTAATTAGGGCACATGAAAGTTTGAATTTGCCCTGTGTCTATTTAGTAGCCTCGCTGATACCTCTGGCAAAACCTGAGAGAAAAATGAAGAGAGTTCTGTGCATCAGGGACCACCTGGTCACAGCCAGCCACAGAGAAGGGTAGTCATCATTTGTGTTTGCTGCAATGCTAAGCACACTCTTTGGACAAGTGGTACCCTGGGAGGGGATGGCTGAATGAAAGTTGAAGAACAGTGTCATGAAGAACTTGTGTGAGAGATTGTGGGCTGGAGCTCTGTGGCCCAGCTGTAGTTGAATCCTTACAATTCCCATCTAGCTCTCTAACTGCCAATGTAATCTGATCAAAGGCCATATGGTGATGAAGGCATTCCTTGATGTACCATGTACTTTCTCTGCCTGTTTTTTTGTATTAATGTAGTATTTTTTCAAGCCTGTCACATATTTTTATTTGGCAAGCAAATTACTCCGAAAATACCTGGCAGAGTAGTTCACAGTGAATTTCACAGTGAGTGTGGCAGGGCTGTTTGCTAATACACACAGATAAGTTGCCAGAATGCCGAGGTCTCCTAATCCCCCAAAAAATTGCCCGATGTACCTTGTGAGTAATTAAACATCACTCAGTTCTAAGAGGCAATCCTCAGTAATAGAGTTCACTCAACTATAATATCTTTAAAATCAGGATAGAACCAGTGGCATATGACAGGAGAATGACTGAATTACTCACAGTTTAATGACCCCTCTGACTATACAATAGGGGTTCCTGGTTCCTATGCAAACTGATGGTCTCCATAGAGTTGTAGACTTTATTATCAGTGAGCAGTTCCAGTGGCTTCAAACCCTATGCATTCACAAATGGCTAAAGAAATCCCCTAGACTATTAGCAAGAATCATGCACATTTGAGAGAGAACACTCAGCTCAGTGAGACATGGAAACTTTGAAGAGCTCCAACAACTTTGGTCCTCCAACTGATCCAGGAAACTGAGGTAAGATGACAAAATTCTTTGAGCCAACTCAGAACTTCAGAGGGAAGAAAGTCAAAGTGTCTCTCTTGAATACCCCTCTGAATTCCTCTTAATCAAATTTCTTGCAGTTATTTTCCTGATTTAAAACATAACTGGCACTGCTCACTACTTACTTGAGCTTGGTTCTCTACTCATATTGTGCTGGATGTCAGGATGGACTTTGCTGAGGATTCTGGTGGTGTCATCACCAGCTGAGGTGACATGCATTGCATGAGCTCCCAAACGAGGAGCTCTTGCTTTTGTGCTAGACTTGAACCCAGGGGTGTGAGAATCAAAGTTAACTTTTCAATGAAGGCTTTTTTTTTCTGTTCTTTGCAGTTCAAAGACAGTGGTATTGAACTGGAGTGTATTCCAGGTGTTTGTCAAACTCAAAATGAATATTATATCGAGAGTACTCAGGAGAAGTCTGAAATGAGAACATGGGCTGCTGAAATGCATGGCAAGTTGAATCCTGGGAGAAAAGTGTGACAGGACTATTCCTGGCCTGAAGAGAAATTCAAAAGTATTCAAAGTATTAAGTTAAAAAAATTATTGGGAAAGTGCTGTAGTAACTCATGGTCAGAGGAAAGCAGGATTTGGCTGTGTCACAGAGAGAAGCATCCTTATCTTGTGTGCCAGATGGATCTTGGCTTCCTTGCTCAAACACTGAATACAGGTTTGGAAGAGGTCACACAAGTGCATAGGGAGAATTGGTAAGAGCAGAGCCACTAGAATGTGATTTAATTCATTTTGGACTTAAAATCCTGAAACCTTATGTGGGGCTGATTTCTGAAATCTAGAGGTGGTTCAGTCTGTACTGTTGAAAACTTCTCTTTACGCACCCTGATGGTCTTTGGTCTGTTGGCATTTTAAACAAATGGAGCATTACAGACATTCCAAATGCATTTCCTCATTTATTGCTAGGTCTGCTTGATGCAGTAGGTGGGGGTCTGAAAGAGGAATCTCCTCAAGCTTTGAAAGTTAATGCAGTCATCTTTCAAATCATTGCTGAAACTTGCTACTAAAATGTTTTGCATTTCTTTCTAGAGTTGCAGGTTTACACCAACGCATTGTTCAATTTATTTTTTTTATTTTTAATTGATGTGGAAAATCTGAAGTTATAAAACACTGTGTGACTATGGGATGTCAGGATTAAATAGCAGGTAAGAAAGCATTTTTAACACCAGGAAAACTTCTATAATTTGTTGCTTAAGAGATAGATCTATATAAACAAAAATTTGGATTATATTTAACTGGACGTCACTTGTTAATTAACAACTCTGTATGTGTAACATTCACAATTAAAATTTTAAAGACAGCTATAGTTTCTTGTAGCAAATTTTTAAAGGGAGATTGAACAGCTTTCAAGGTGAGTGTCACAATGCATTGCTGAAATCAAGAGACTTTGGATCAAGCTATCTTTCTGACAAATACTGTGCTTCATTATAAGGAGAAATAACTTCTAATGGGGTGTTATGTAGATGCCTGGCACATGGGTTGGAGGCAGCTGCTACTGTGGTAGCTTTTCTCCAGCAGAACAGAACAAGATGATGGAGCCTGCTGTCATGAATGTTCTTCCGTTCAGGGTTGTTTTATTACTATCTGAGTCTTATGAGGGCAGTTATTGTAATCTCTAGCTATGGTAAAACCAATGTTGACCTCCATGTCTCAGGTAATTTATTGAAGGAAACCTAGGGAATCTTTTCTTGATAATTAATTTGCTTCACTAAAAGCACTCAGTAGTGATTTAGTGACATGGCTCTGGTGAGAGATGCAGGCACTGTATAGAATGGAATCTAGAACCAAAAGTCTTGTCTTGGTCCCTTCCAGTCTGCTGATTTTGATGTCAGCAAATTCATAAATGCACACTGCCACTGGTCCCCATACCTGTCATTTATAGAGAATCTTATTTTTAATGTCTTTGTTTCTGTTTCTCTTTCAACATGTTAAGAACATTCAATTATAAACTGGCAAGAGGTTACACATTTGATAAGTATTTTCATGTTAATTCAGTGTAATTTCTTTTGCTTGCTTAAGTATCTAAGCAGGAATTTCTATTATCTATTTACTAAATCCAGAACTATAATCTACTTCATAGGAAAACTTCAGGTTATATTTTCATCCCTTTCTTGAGGCTCACATGGAAAGGACAGTCCTGACTGAGGTGTGTGGCTGGAGGGAGCTGCCTGAAAAGTGCCTGGAGAGCAAGACCTGGAGAAGGATCCTCACAACAGAACTTCTGAGTGACTTCACCTTGTCTGTTCAAAAGATGGAGAGAAGGCAGCACACAGAGTCACAGCACAACCAGCTTTAGAGGTGAGTGACCTACAGCCACAACAGTTCCCTCAAAGCTCAAAACACTGCTGGTTCCTATCTTGTCCTGCAGCGGTCACAAGGCTTTACAAGTCCATGTTTTATTGTAGCAATGAAATGCATTGATAAAACAGAGACCTGGATCCTCCTCCTGTCACCTGAGCACTTACTGCTGTCTACCTTCTGAATTATTTCAGATTCTGGGTTCTAATGACCATTTGTAAAAATGGCAAAAAGCTCTTGACAGTCTTGCATCAACAGGGGTTACGTTTTAACCAGGGACTCTACTCAGAAAGCTATAGTAATATGATGAACAAGACTAAAATGTGTTAATCTTACATTCCTTGGCATCTAACAGCAGTTTGTGTCAGTTGAATCAGAGTGAGGAACTATGGTAGCTGTTCATTCCTCTAAAATGGACATCTAATATTGCAGCAGCTCTTAAATTACTTGTGAAACCTCTCTTAAAGTTGAAAATTGTCATTCTTCCCTTTGAATAATATAGTACTCTCATCATATTATAGTGAAATCTATTTTGATTTTTAAAACTGGTAATAGGAGCTATTTCACTCTGGGATTGTCATCTTTTGTTTCATTTCACTGCAATGAAAACTGGGACTTTCAATCTAGAAATGAAAAGAAGATTCCCAATTAGTAGCAAGTAACAGTCTCTTTTACTGATTAAAATAAGGACAAGGTATTTCAACTATTCACAGATATTTCTGACATATCACAAAGCAACGTAAGAGGAAAAAGATCATAATCAAAATAGTTTTAAATTTAATGCTTACAAACACATTGCTTTTTTCCTTTTCAAAATGTTTTCTGCTACAGTTTTGCAGGAGACTCTCTGTTTGGTCACCTATGTTTCTGCTCTACACACCATGTTTTGTCCTAAGAGATGAATGGGAAAAAATATTTTCAAACTGGTTCTTTGTCAGGAACAGGGATTTGGAATATGACCTCTAATGGTCTTCCAAATTTGTATCTTGAACTTTGTACAAGACTGAACATGCTATGCAGCTGACATTTATTTTACACTGTATTCATATTCAAAAGAACTGATGTTTTGTTGGGTTTTTTTTTTTTTAAGCTTTAAGGCTGCACCAACAACATTTTATCAATCTCTTGTCATTTTCTTAAATGTTACAATTACAGTAATTTCACAACCATAAGGCGCACCAGACTATAAGGCGCACCCGCTGGCAGTCAGCAAAATTCACAACATGTAGATTAGATAAGGTGCACCGGACTATAAGGCGCACTTTTTTTTTTTTTTTTCCTTCCCAGCGAGGCTCCACCCC
>PYHW01010561.1:1440599-1455973 GCA_013186435.1 Turdus rufiventris
GTCGTGAAATTACTGTACTCTGTCAATTTTAGAATTGCTAGCACTGATGATGATGCCCACTTTAAAAATTCCAAACCAAACAGAAGAATTCCCTGGGAAACTGCACAGCACACACATGATACATAACTAGAAAATTAGTCTAAAGTTTTGATAAATACTTACTTCCCACTAGAGCTAATAGTTTTTCTACTTCTAAAGAATAAAATGCTTATTATATACAGAAGATTGGCTGGAGTATGGACATTTGACCACTCAAGGCATTTCACGGTCTGAATTGTTTGTACAGTGTTAATGCAGCTGCCCTTTTTCCTCGCGCATAGGCTTGTGCCACCTGTGGGAAGGGATCATTCCTGGCAGTGTAAACAGGCTCATCCTTACAAGATCCAAGTTTATCTTCTCCTGGCTGCTCAGTGTTCAGCTGAACCAGGAACTTCTGGCTGGACCTTGTGAGCTTGATGCAAATTTGTACAGCATTTTCAGAGGCCAGTTTCCATCAGGTGAGCATTTGGTCTTTTGGTTTCAGGCATTACAACATGAAAAACTGTACCAGCGTTTTTCAATGAGCACCATTAACTGACTTTGAAAATTTGGCATGACCAGCAGTATTGAAAAAGATGCTGAACTCCTGTCTTGTACAAAAAGAAAGTACAGCTGCCAATTACCCTGCAACTACAGCCTGTAAATACTAAAAACATAAATATGTTAACCATACACATATACACAAAACACAGCAGTAGCAATATTACAGGATGCAATGCCTACTCTCTATAACTGGTTTTGGTTAATGCAGATGCAACAGCAAAATAAATGCTATTTCATATATGAAAATCCTTTCTTCAAAGGTCAGTGGCAGTAAGCCAAAGTTCAGGTCAAGGCTTTCACTAACCCAGTATGACTCACACAAATTAACCAATGAAAGGCAGCGCTATGGCACAATAATAGTTGTCAGTTAACACTGAAATTTTGAGATGGAGCTTCCTTTTGCTACCATTTTAATTAATTCTCCCTCTTTCACAAATGTTTTTTCTCTGTGAGTACACAACAGACTTAACAGGGGACAAAGTTATTACATAAAAAAATATGATTTAGGGGTAAGGGTTAATAGAAAGAACCAGCCTGAGACTGGATTTCTTCAGTCCTGGGAGGTGCTCTCCATGTATTTAAGTGAAATTTCCATGAGATTGCACATAGCAGACCACTAAGAAGTTGTTGCTCTCCCACTTTTTCTTCCTTTCCATGCAGTTCTGTTTCAAAGTTTGGTAGGAATTGCATGAGAAGGGCAAAAGGAAATGCCTGCTTGGTCCATTGTCTTGGCTAATGCTCTTCAGAGCAACATCCTCTCCTCAAGACCACATCATCTAGTCCAATATCCCCAGTTCTTCCTTTCCCTTTCTCACCTCTGAAAATAACCTAGAAAGAGAAATAGAACAATTTAAATGGAGGATAAAAACCAGAGATAATTCATGAAAAAGTGTGATGAAGGATTCTAGTCTTCATTCAAATTCTCCTCAGGTTTCCAGGAGGCTCTTCCAAAATCACTATAATTTAGTTGCTTTTAGGTTTTAATTAGCTAGAAAATAAAACTTCCACATTTCTTCCTGATTTCTCTTTGGCAAGGCCTTCCCTGCTTAAGGGTTTTCCCTCACTCCCTGATCTTTGGATAAGTGTTCCAGTGGTTCACCCCTGGCAGTCCATGGTGGCTGGAAAAAACCCCAAACTCTAGTGTGGCATGAGGCAGCTCCAGGCTGTGGTGCAGTGGATGATAGCCCACGCTGACAGCTACTGCCAGGGGGTCAGGAGAGGCAGGGGACAGTGCAAAGGGGGACTGCCAGAAGTGAGAAATTTAGAGAAAAAAATAGGTAAGAGTATAGCAGCATACTGTTCACCTGTTACAAATGTCCTCATTCTCAGTCCAACATTCATTTACAGTTAACAAAGTCAGGTGTCTTTGCTACTGTTGCTGAGGTAAATTTTCTAGAAAATTACCTGTTGTAATTACAGCCTTAATATTCATTTTAGAGCTAGACACTGTGTACGTCTTGTAGCCCGCTCCCATCGTGAACATTATTCTGTGATTATGATGTGTGAGCTTCTCAGAGCACCTGGTATTTGTCAGTGTAAAACAGGCCCTGAAATACCCAAGCCACTTCTTCAGATCTGAAATAAAAACTACCTTCAGAGGTTGAAGAATAATATTGAGCTTTTGATACCAGTTAATCACACGCTGTTTCTACAATTTCCAGGTATTAAAAGATACTCCATGGAACTTCAGGCAGCTTCTTTTGATTGCACTAAACCATTCTGTGTTATGGGCATTGTTAGGTCATTATTCACCTCCGTGACCCAAGCAGTTGCAGGGATGCTGAAGGGCATAAAACCACATGCGATTGCACATGTAATCTCCCTGCATTACCAAAAATTACTTATTTTCAGTATCTTTGCCCTGGTTTAGCCAGCTACTAATCCACAGGGGATGATTCTTCTTATTTCATGGCACTGTATTATACGAAGCATTACTCATGAGGAATCTTGACACAAGCTTTTTTTGAAACCTCTGTAGAGTATGCCTCTGTCCATGAGGCTGCTCTTTACTAGGTTGTGATTGTTTTAAAATGGGCTGTACCAGGTAGCTCAGGAAATAGACTTATGACACAGTAGCCTGTACTATTTCTGTAGCTGGGATTTTTTTTTTGGTGCATAAAACTACTTTTTAAAAATGCAAAATAACTCTCAACTATAAGAGTTGTGATTCCACTGGCAGAGATCAAAGTATTTAAACAGAGTCAAACTGAACCCAGAAGATGAACACTGCAGTGCTGCACCATTTAAGTGTCTTCAGCTTTTCATGCAAAAACCCAAAAAGCAGTACAATCATCAGTACTTACACTCTTGATGCCCAGTCCTCGTAGAGTTATGTGTGTCTGTCTCCAGCCATGGCCACCATTTCTTCCCCAAAGAGCTGGGCCATGAGCACCATTTTTCCTTACAAAGACTTGGAGGGCACCAGAATGCAGCCCAGACACCTTATGCCTAAAGGACAGGCACAAATCCTCAGCCTGAGCCACATGTCCCAACGGCAGGATAAGATGTGCTACTCTTCCTTCTTTGCCCTTGGGACTGGAGATGGTAAGGTACTGTCCCCCTGCAGTGGAAAAAGCAATTAGCTGGTGCGGTTTGTTTGGTTTCTTTACCAGGTTGCAGGATCAAATGCACAAGAGTTATTAAAAATAAATAAAGTGGTCCACAATATCCAGAGAGTGTAAAATAAGGCATATAGAACCAGAACCAGTGCATTTGCCTCCTATGGCGTAAGATTTATAGTGCTGCTCTTCTCTATACATTCGTACCATGCTGGGTGTTGCCCATCTAATTTCTTTTTGGCATAGTTAACAATACCCCTCTCAAAAACTAAAACCTCATGTATTCTGTCATTTCTGACAACCCCTTGGTCACTGTATGATTTTAAACCCACAGTGATGTTAAAGCTACTGTGCAAATTTATGTACCTTTCAAGCTGCAATGTTTTGCTGTTGGAAGGACAATGGAGACCAGAATAAATGCTATCATGTAATTGAGTTATGGCTCTGTCCCTTTCCTTTTGTTTGGGAACTGTATTAACAGGGTAAGTCCCAAAGCATATCCTTTTGCAACCCTGATAGCCTCTTTTATTTCACTATACTTTAAACTCTTAATCTGGATTAGATAGAGAAAGCAAGAAGCAGTCAGGCTTTCCACATGGCTGTTAACCCTAAATTCCAACAGTAGGAAGTTGCCAGTGAACACACATGCTCAATTCAAAACCCCATTATTATCTCTTATCATGTATGAAGTAAAGGTGCCTTCCAGAAAACACTCTGAACATGAGAAGCTAAGGATCTCAGGTATGGCAACATCCATTAAACCTAGAAAGAAAAAAGGCACCTTCCACACTGACACTCAGAACTACGCTACATGAGATTTCACATCTTGGAGAAAACCCAGACCTGTATGAGTTGTTTGTACTTTTCATTAAAACTTTTGCGGGGGCGGGGGGGGGTA
Organism: Turdus rufiventris; assembly: GCA_013186435.1. Lineage (NCBI taxonomy): Eukaryota > Metazoa > Chordata > Aves > Passeriformes > Turdidae > Turdus > Turdus rufiventris. Next base: position 1,444,638 of record PYHW01010561.1, read on the forward strand.
AAAACCTTTAATATCTGAAATTACCAAAAGAAAAAAGGTTTTTAAAAAACTCCAAAAAACTTACCTTATACTGAATCAAAGAATATTTTTTCTTTATGTGATCAGATTTTTCATGTTTATTTTAATTTTAAAATGCCACCTCCACCTAAAGTTTATTCAGAAGGTGGAATTTTTCGACTCCATTGTTAAAACCGTAGATTTAGAAATACTTGTTTGTAATATTGTTGACGTACACAGTAAAACAGGATAGAAAAATATTTTTTGTCTCTGTGCTACTACTCAAACAGAGCATTATTTTTATAAGCTTCTCTTTGAAAGTCACAATTATTTCCCTCAAAAGCTGTAAGATTTGATTACAATGTACCAGGGCTTGTCACACACTTAAAAAGAAAGCCAACCTTGTCTCCCATTCACTACTTCTACATAAGTTTTAAAATTCTTTGGTCTGAATGAGATTTAACAAAGCAAAGTATTATGCTGCTATCTGGGCCCCCAAATCACCATTTAGCCATGAACTGGGATCCATCTGTCCAAGGATCTGTTAAAGCCTCTTGGTGGGTATTTTCTCAGGAAGTTGGGGGTTTTTTTTTTCTTTTTTTAAAATACATTGCTTTTGTAGCAAAGTCACTAATTGCTAAAATAAGCATAATAGAGTTTAAATAACCGTACCTGTTTGCTGAAGATACAATTATACACTATGAAAGTACTGACTCATTAAGTGCATCATTTTCAGATAGTTACTGTGGCTGAATCCAATCAATAGGAAACAGATTTAGGTAAGCACAAAGCAAACATATCTGTAGGCAAGCCCCTTCAGGAAAAGGTCCTCTTAAATCAGCATTTTCTGCATGCAAGATAATCTTATACTGCTTCAGCGCAGCACCTTTCGAAATGCAGATTCTGATAAACCAATACATTGCAAACTTTGCAAGGTGAAAGCAAGCAGTCAGGAACAAGCTGTGAAAATAAATCCTTCAAACAAGGCATTCCAAAATAGGGGGGGGTGGGGAATGGGTGACTTCAAGGGACTCGTTTTAACAGGTTATGTCAACAGCAGCAAAACATACAGAGGAAATAAAAAGCTGAACTTGTCCCTGAGTACTGGGAAGCAATACAGGAAAAGAGTTTGACAAAAAAAGGAACCAGTTTAAAATCACAGTTCTTCATTCTTAAAAATAATCCTTCTGGAATTTAATACGTATTAACAACAATTTTTGAGTACAGATAATAAATACGCGTTGTTTCAAAAAAGGTACGAATGATATGTAATTTTTATTTTTTTTTTTAAGTGCCACTGCAGGCACGACAGCCTGTTTTCTCATCTGCAGGAGTAAGGAGCTCTGCTCTCCTAGTCATTCCCAAGGCTTTTCAAGTGTCACAAGAGCTCCCGAAGTACTAGAGCAGCCTGTCTGGGGGGACCCCTGCCCAGGCAGTGAAGACAGCACTGCCACAGAGCCAGCCAAACAGCCTGGAAAAGGTGCCAGGTCACCTGCTGTGGTGGCAAATGACTGCCCCATCAGTGCCAGCCTAAGGCCAGACAGCTCTGACAGGGTGGTGCGTGAAGAAAATGGCTCTCAGTGCCCTCACCCTTCCTCATCTTAGCCTGCACCATTGTCCTGCCCGAGAGAGCATTTCCTTCCTTAGGCTGCCATCCCTACATAATGTGAGCTTTGTGCACTTCAAAGGCTGCTCCTTGGGGATGAAGTAATCCCATCATTACAGGGAGCCAGGGATGTGTGTCTAATCCCAGGCACTGTGGGGGGAAGGGTAGGCAGGCAAGGGGAGCAACCTCCCAGTGCCACACCAAAATCAATAGGAGACAAAATAGATCCTACTTCCTGGGACAGCAGAGGTGGGAGATAGGGAAGGGCTGCTCCTGTGGCTGACCACCAGTGTTGACGCCAGTCTCTTGTCCTGCAAGCAGCTGCTACACACTCGTCTCTATTGCCTGGTGTAATGTCACTTTTTATTATCCCAAATAATCCCATTTTCAGAAGCCTCTGTGTTTCAGCATTTAGCTTGTCTGCCTTCTAGTTACTTAACATTTTTCCTATATACAGATGGATTTTATCAAATTCTACTCCAAGCTACAGCAATCTGAGAGGTTAAACTAGAACATTTTATCTGGCAACAAAACAAAGACTATTTCCAGCACTTTCTATAATTTTGCCAGTGATAGGGAAATAAAAGTTGTTCCCTAGTCCACTTTTTTTTCAGATTCCTTTAAGACAAACTTGGTGACTACATTTACTATTCCTATTTTAAAGATGTTAGCAATTTTAAATTGCTCTTTCACATTGGGAATCCTCAATTTCACTTTTTATACATAAAAGAGGCATAGATATGAAATATATCCCAGAACTAAAAGGAACAGAAGCTGTGTAATTTGTTCACAAGCAGGAACTGTCATCATCCTCAAGCCTGAGTAGTTCTTCAACTGCAGGATGTGACTCTACATAGATCACTTACCTGATGCATCTCTCACTGGCTCCCAGTGCAAATCATCATCTTTGTCCTTGATCCATCCACACAGTCCACTGTCAAAATCACAGCTGTGCACCAGGATACCTGGCAGAACACAGCAGGAGGTCACAAAAAAACCCAGAAGTGATTCAGATTGTTTTGGTTTTCAATTTCCTAAGTGGCTGACCACCAGCAAGTAAGTATGAAAATTAAATGTAGGAGTCCTAGGAAAATAATCTGCAAAAATACTAACCAATAAAAAGGACCCTTGAACTACTAACAATTCATGCTATTCTGTGGTGAATTTTTTTTAGGAAATAAAAGTGAAAGGTTTACATAGGCAAAGGATCAGTTTTACATGGTTTTATAAAGCATAGTTTAAAAGAGGGGCATAAGATATAGGAGTCCTGAAAAATGTATAAACCCCCAAGAAATCTCAAAAAATCGTAAACCCTACATCCTGAATAGGAGACATGGTCTTTACCTGGGTCATCGTTTGCTTCAAATTCATCAGCTGTAATCCCTCTTTCAATTTCAAGTATTTCAAACAGATTATTGCTGACTCCAGGCTGGCGTGGAACTGTGAAAAAAAATGAATGAGATAAGGAAGTAGGTCGCTAACTAGCTTTATCTCTAACAACAACCAGCAAAGCACCTCTGGGCATTGTGCTTTTCTTGGATGTTTCGATATATTTAATTATATTTGACACGAAGACTCATAAACTTTATGCCCACGTGATTTACGGTTTGTGCTGTAATATTTACCTAAGCACTGTAAAAGGTGATTCCAAATCTCCTGAAGGCCCTTTGAATGAAAGCTCCTTTTTAAACCAGGGGGAAAGCTTTAACCTTGAAGAGCACACTATTCCTCTCCAAGTGCATTTTCAGAGAGAGTGTTTTCTCAATAAAATAAAGCCACATGAAAGTCCTCAGTCAAACCTTCCACAGATGTTTATAGGAGAACCTAGACAGGAGGCAGCAGTACTTGGGAGAGGTCCCACATGCACTTAACCTTTGAAATACAACAGAAGGTATATCCATCTATCTGCGAAGGATCAGAGCTCCCAAACAATTATCAGGGTTGTACTGGGAGTTGAGAAGGAAGAGCTCTAGTGGAAGCTGGAATTCAACTGTAATTACACCTTTTGCTTTCCAGCACAGGCTGTCCTTCAACTGCTGTTCCCAGCTGCAAGGAGAAGGAACAGCTCTCGCTGATTAAGAGGCACAGAGGTTATTAGACACTCAGCATCCAGGACAACCTGAAGTTCATGAGGTCTTTGTGGGAGTGATGGCTGCCAAAGTCAGGTGGCAAAAACTGACAAAGACTCCCATGTGTTTCTGAAGATGCTGTGCTAGTCTGTGTAAGTTTCACACAGATTTCTTGCCTGATGGACACCTGTCAGCTAGAGATAAACACAATGCACTGAATAGAGCTGCCTCAGAAAATTTCTCTTTTACAGGCAGGTCTAATGCATAATTCGTAACAGTAGTAATGTATTTCAGACAGGTCCTCAGATTTTATAGGCAGCTCTTACACCTAAGGTATTTGTAAGGATCTTACCTATTAAAAACTTGACATGTTTTCCATTTGCAGTGCTAAAGCAACTATTAATATCACTATACAAAAGTGAAAACAAGAAGAATTAAGATAACTGAAAGGACTGTTGTTCTCAGAAAACCAAAGGTTAACAAAGAACTTCTTTTGCACTAGGTCAACATGAAAACAGCACTGCTTCAAGCGCTCCTCTAAAGCCACAAGACAGAAAAGAAAAAAAGTTGAAACTAGTACCAAATAAGCAAACTCCAATGTATTTTTAAAGTACTATTCTAGGCTAGAGATCTTGCATAAAAATTTTATACAATAAAAAAAAGTTAAAAAGCTCAAAATCTGTACAAAACTGATGAACTCCTAAATATTAATATTCATTATTTGAATCATTAAGTCTCCCTTTTTTTGTTTACTTTTTAATCCTTTGCAGATTTTAGATTATGTCTATTTGCAGTCTAGGGTATTAATGCTCAAAACAACTTTAGACTTAAGGCTGACTTGAGTATTAGAGGATTGTTAATTTTTAAAGATACTTGATTGTAAATATTATTTTTGCTGCTTCGTTTCACCTGGGCTGTTTTCGTTACATGATTACAAACCTTGAGATTTAGCATAAAAGAAAACTTACAAATGTGCACAGTCCACACGACCTAGGCCAGTAACTGTCTTGCAGTACATCTACACACAAATACTGTACTCAGGCATATAAATCCATTGTTCACCCTGAATTATGTAGGTGGGGCAGTTGAACGAGCCCATCTATGCTGCACACCCAGGGAGCACTGCCTTGCCTTTCCTCACCTCACACTGTGCCAAGGGAAGAAGGCACTGTTTGCTTTCTATACCATGGGGAACAAGCCAGCAATTTGCTTCAAAACTGCTGAGCACAGCACAGCAGGCACCAAAGGCTCAAACCACAGACAGGTTCACAGGCAGGTAATTCAGTGTTCTAAATGAGCACTGTGGCAAAGAGCATGAAGGAAACTCTCTGCCATCCTCCAAGGTTTGTAGGATACTCAGGGGTCACAGCTTTTAGGTACATGTCCTGTGCACCTTCCTCCTAGTCTGTCATAGTCCTTGTTTATGGAAAATACTGCAAGAAATATTAGGTACTTATCCTGTAAACTACTTCAGTTTACTTTTTCAAGTACCATTTCTAATGCCCTGATGTTTTCTACAAACATGAGTTACATCTGTGCACACATGCAAGAAATCTCCAAATTCAGGTTGATATATCTGCCTATAATTAAAGCCCTGCAAAATATTTTTTCAAAAAATTCCCTCAAAGTCCTTTTGAAACTCTTTTTTATGAATTTCTAGAAGAATGTGTTGCAGTGCTTTAATACAGTCACTTCAGTGCTTGGACCTAATTACAGGAATGTTCACCCAATTTGAAACAAGGGTTACCATAAGAGATGCAGGACTCTAAATATGACCCACATGAACACTTCTTTTTTGCCATGACAACCAATATGTTGAGTGGTGATCGTGGGAGAAAGTATTTGGTACAATTATTTTCTGCAAGCTTTCCAAGCCCTTTCTGTGTACTTTATATAGTGTATCAGTGTGCTTTTCACTTAACTTCAATGGTTTGATAAAGCTTGTTAAATAGAAACTTGGCTTCCTTTACTTAGAGAATTTTATAAGCTCTGAGCAAGCCAATACATCAACACTACCATATTCCCAAAGTTCCTGAGCTGACTTCTTCATAGATGCACAAATCTGGGGGGAAATATTAAGTAACTTTGATTATTAAATATTAAATAAGAGAGATTTCTTTTCAGCTTTTTTAACCTTTGGGAAAACAATACAGCTTTTTTTAAAATTTACTTGCTAATTGCTGAGATTGGGAGTATAAGAAAGTACATATATATATATATGTCAGCTTGTTTGCAATAAACTGAATAATTGCTGTTTTGGTGTTACAAAACCAAAACATGGAGTGCAACTTTGTGTTATTAGTAATTGTTATAACTGTTAATAATGCAGTTCTCTGGCTTACAGAAAAAAATGGTTTTGCACTGTAAGGACAATTCCACTCCACACAGTAATCATGACTAAGCTAAAAACAGCAACAAAAAAGTACAAAGATTTTTTTGACTGAATTTTTACAACTGAAAGCCGTTAAATCCCACTTGCAAAAAAAACCTCCCAAGTGATGAGATCTCACACACAACTAGTAGAAAACAGCTAAAATTAAGCGTAGTCTGGAGGTCAGATGGACTGAGAAAACAAGGAAGATTTTGATACATGCTGAACTAAAAAGAAGAGACAACAGGGAGGTATATTTCACCCTTTTATTCACACACCCACAGTGTCCAGGATATGTTTCTTAAAACTCTACAAAAATAATTATTTCAGGAAGTGCTTTCATGGACTGAGCCACCCTCTTCAGCACTATTTATGTATGAAAGGGGACACAACAGTGTCAGCATCCCACCACTCTGAAGTCCAATCTTGAATTTCTCAAGTAGTTACAAGGCTCATTAAATTTTACCAAAATCATGCATCTTGGTATTCATCTTTGCAGAAGGTTTTCTGCAAAGTGACCTGTCTGCTTTTGTATGAACATACATTCAGCAGGTGCAGAGTGCCAAGTGAGTTTCAGGAAAACACAGCTAAAACAAGGAGTGTACAGAAGCCTGCATTATCAGATCCGGAGACAAAACTGGCTGAAAAGCTGATTGATGGTGAGACTTGTAAGATTCCTAGATTTCATGACTGAACTCCAAAGTACCAACAGGAACAAAGCACCTATCATAAATGCTTAAATATAAAGACAAAAGCATTTTAAAAGGCGCCAGAACAGTGAAGACAAACGAAATGCTGTTGTAAAATAATGGTACTCTAATGATATCAAGAAATAGCAAACCCTCTATTCTTAGCTTTTATTATTTCCCTTTTCTCAACAGCCTCAAGGATCACAAAACTGCACTTAGAGCACTAAGGACTTTGCAGTCACTGGAAGGAAGAAAAGAAAGAATCCAGTTTTAATCCAATCTTTACATTTTTAATAGCTGTTATGAGAAACATTTCCTAACCCAAATCTTTTCAGTTCCACTAAGGGCTAAGAAGGAAAACTGCTGAACTATCTTTTAATACAGATAAGGAGGTTTGTTCTTGGTATGCTGATATCTATTATTATGCTTTAAGTTTATGCTTTTAGTGCTTATAACCCAGATCCCAATGGTAGCAGAAATTCAGAGTTTTATTCAGAAATTTGTTCTATTTGTTAGAGACTTAAAACCAGACAAGATTCTTCCGTACTACACTGTAGTTTGTATCAGTGCTGAAATAGTTAAATATTAAGCTATCACTGCATTCCTCTCTCATTGCCGTTCCCCCCATATCCATATCAGGAGAAGATTATCCTTGGTGCCAGATTCCACTGTCTGCATCTGACTAAGTGGTTCAAAGGCCAAGTGCAGGAATTCCATGTTAAAAAATACAAAATTTTTGTTCCCTAAAAAAACAGCTCCCCAAAGTCAGTACAGGCCTTTTTAGAAAAGGGGTAAAGCATCTAAAGAAAAGAAACAACCCAATACCTTTCAAAAACTGCAAAGGCATTTAAATAACATTATCAGCATTTTTATCATTTGTGCTCTTTGTCACTGCTGAACAGAGCAATTTCTCTGATCCTCAACTCATTTCAAGTTGAGCAGCACATTCAAGAGAGCTCTGAAGTGAAATCCTAGGTCAAGTTTACTCAGTGTGTGGAACAGCATGTCAAATAACAACAAAGGGAGAAAACAGGGAGCAAGGAGTCATCAAGGGTACCCCAGGAAAGCATTAACTAACAAAAAAATAGAATTTGAGAGATGTTTGCAGAAAAAAAGTACATTTGCCCGAGCATGTTTCCTCTCCTGAGCACCAGGATTTGCAGGATTTGGTCTAGGACATCCGTGCAGCAGCCAAAGGCCCCTTTGCCACAGATTGCCTGACAGAAGTACCACCCATTCGATGGCAGAGCAAAGCAGCACTGTTTCTTCCAAGTCTGGCTAATGCTGTAGAGGCACATGGGAAAAAAAGGAAGGGAAATGTCCACGCATTACAAGATAACCTAGCTGAAAACACAACTTTCAGCTTTTTAGCAGATGCTAAAGGTTGCAAGCACAGAACCACCAGTGGTTGCTGAGTACAGTGGTCTCTGGGTTTTGCCCATCCCTGTGTGATAAAACATCACCTTTTGTGACTTTTGGAGTACAACAACCCTCAGAGACACAGGAGGAAGCAACCACCTAAGATAACACAAACTCTTTTAAAGATTTATAAAACTGAAGTAAAATCCTACTTCATGACCTGAATGGATCCAACATCAATTTTCTCCTCTGTTTTCCAAGAAAATAAGAGTTACAAGACTACTAATTGCTGCCTGTACTCTCCAGTAGGAAACAAAGAAAGGCAGCAAGAGCAAGGCTTTTTCTTCTCTTTCCAGGCAGGCATATAGGGACTACAGTGCAAATTAATTTTTGAGAATTGGCTTCTTTACTGCCTCAACTGGAGAGCAGTTATTGTGGGGAAATGAACATAAAGAAGCTCAGTATCAGCAAAACAAAATTAGCTCACATCCACAACCCAGGAATACTGCAAAAATGTCTGATGTAGGTGAGACTAAAACAGAAGTAGATTTAAAGAAGCTGAAGGAAATAGTTCAAAACTCCTCTTCCCTGAGGAAATATAGAGGCAAGTGAGAAATCCACAAATGTTTTTGGAGGTGGGCAGGGTTTGGCACATCCTCACAGCAATTAAGAAGCAAGTCTAAGGTTAGCTAAATGCTACTAGTTATTTCAGTTTGAAACCCTTAATTGTCTTACCACCATGGTTGTTAACATTGTGTCTTATTATTATTAGTTATTATTTTGGATTTATTTTGGACAGGCACTGGCTTACACTGTGTGGGAGGGCTGCCATTCTGAGCTCACAGTGCTCCACACCGAGCAGCTGCAGCCAGAGCCAGGCACTGCTGTCCCACGCACCTGGAGCAGGGGTAGGACTGGCCTGCAGGAGCCTGAAGCTCAACTCACCCTGCCCACACAAACTCATGTGAAAGGTATTTCAGCTAATGCACCTCACCTCCCACTTGCCATGGACCAAGAGCACTCATGCAACCAGGTCTGCAGCCCAGCTAATACCCAGGAATGCAGCATCCAGCATAATGCTCCATGCTGCTGAACCCCTGGTGTGATGGCATCTGAGGATGTTCAAGTACCTCTGTGCTATCCTTACAAGCACAGTCCTGAGGAGGCAGACCCCTGCGCTGTGCATCCCACTGTAGTAATGTATGTGGGCTATAACTTTTCTAGCTGCTTTTCTGAATGTCCCGCATGAGGAAATGTAACTTCTGCTCTTCCCCACAAACTTCTCCAGTAACAGGATTCAACAGGTAAAGAAACACCTTACTCTACAAGCAATGCCTTCTTTGAGAAAGCAGCACATTCTTCTGAAACTGAATTGTTTTGCATTCCACTATAGGTTTCAATCCTTAACAAATGCTTTTGTCCACTCCCAACACAAACGCTTCTAGACAGAAAAAATAGGAGAGGACTCCAGTGATCACAACCTAATACTTTCAAAGCGTCCAGAAGAGAAATGAGAGAAAAACAGAGCAGAAAGCTGAGTGGAAAGGAGAGAAAAAGACAAGAGAGAAAAAAAACACACCAGCTTCATAAAATCACACTACTAGCATCATCTGGAACACAAGTGGAGTATTCTTTCAGTCACACAGTTAGGTCACACACATATGTGTATTGAGCATGTCTCTAGCAGGGAATCAAAATAAGTTATATGGGATTGAAGACAGACATCTGTTGACTTGATCTGAGGACTGTGTGTCCCTGTATTACCTGCTGAGGCCAGGAACAGCTGGTGCTTGACCCATTTCAGTCCTGCTGTGCTGTGCACTGAAGCCTTTGAAGTTGTGTATGTGTATCACAAACCTCAGAGTGTGGCAGTTGATAAACACTTTGCAAAGGTCCTGTGTTTGTTACATGTACCATAATGTAAGCTGCAGTCAGACCAAGCCAAACTTAAAAGGCTTTTACTTTCCTATTTTCCAAACTCCTATATCTGAAGCACATGTATTGAAAGCATTAGCTTCAAAATCTCTCTAGGGACAATACAGAAAGACTAATGGTAAACAATAAGTTTTATACAGAGGATTGTTATGAGTTCGTGAAAATAGCTGAAAACTACCCCTCTGCTTTAGTATTCTAGAGAACACTTGCAACATGGGAAGCGCAATGCTGGAGTCTACAATAATTTCCACAAAACTACATTTTAGTTATTGGTTCCCATTTTACATTAAGCTTCGTAAATCTTTATTATATTTCCTTTTAGAATTTCACTTAAACACATCTCTCTATTTTTAACTGAATATGAAGCCCAAAGTACACTCTATTAAGCAGTACCAGGATCTGCCTTCTAGCTTTTGTCAGCTTCACTCTCCATTTTCTGTCTACATCACATAAAATGTCACAGGGAAACCTCTTTTACAAGGAACAAAATATTTCACTGAGTAATGACCTAGAACAACAAAGCCCAAGAAATTACCACACAGATGCCAAAGCAACCAGTAAAAGACTCCCACATTGCTTGTGCACCTGCTCTGAGACAGCAAACTTTTCCTCCTACTACATTGCTTCAGCAGCTGTATTGTACAAAAAGCTGAAGAGTTGATCCAACACACCCGCCCCATCTCTAAAATTAGCCTCAGAACTAAAGATGAAATCGGGTGTTGAGCATTTCTTGGCAGATACACACAGCTCTGTAAGTGCCAGTAATGTCTCCTGTAGTATGCACTAAAGCTGGCACAATGGTGCTGTAGATTTCAGAGGAGCTCTTAAAGTTACATGTGTTCATGCTATGAGAATCTTTACTATCTTCAGTTTTTCATGTATCCCTTTACACAGACACGGTCCATAAAATTACCCTCTATGCTATTTTTATGCATTTTTCCCATTGTTTAGTCATGAACATCTGAGACTATTTGAACCCATACAAAATAGGTCACACGTTTTTAGATAATCAGGCATGATTTCTTTACCATTCTTAAAGCTATGGTAATACTTGTTTAGGAAGGACTCTGAACTCTCTGAATTTAAACCCATTGACTGACTACTTTATGAGTTATGCTGCACTTCAATACTTCTCAATAAAACATCTTTCATTTCCTTAAAATCTTCCTCTGAAAGCATGATTAGGTACTTCTACAGGACAATATGCTCAATAATTTCAGGGGAGAAAAATAAACACTTCTTTGATTAATTGATTCAGAACTTCCGTCCCAAATTTTTGTTAGGTAATAAAATCAACTACAGTAATTTCA
>PYHW01010561.1:1456826-1468120 GCA_013186435.1 Turdus rufiventris
GATCTACAATGTTGCAATTTTTGCTGACTCCCGGGGGGTGCGCCTTATAGTCAGGTGCGCCTTATGGTCGTGAATTTACTGTACTTGCGCAGCTTTACCATATAATAATTTTCAGATTCACTTCTCTGCTCTCAGTGGTGTAGTGTTCCAAAATCCCAAACAGTATAGTGCATGCTTGCATCTACAGCTTTGATAAACAAAGGCATGTGGAAAATTACTTACTGAACACATCTCCTCGGGGTTTCTGAGGATCTGGCTGGATCCTGTTGTCATCTATAACTCCTTGGGAAGAAGTAGTTTCAATAGGAACATGTGAAGGCTCTTCAGTTGTTACCAGAGTACTCTGTGGTGGTAGCGTAGGTCTTACTGTCATAGGCTGAGGTGTTGTTGGAGGTGGAGGCTTTGTCACTGATGTCATGGCCAGGCTTGTTGTCACTGGCACGTATCTTGTGGTTGGCTTGGGTGTCGGTCGAGTCGTTGTCCTGGGTGTAGGTTGAGTCGGCCCAGGTACAGGACGAGTTGTTGGCCCAGGTATAGGACGAGCTGTCGGCACAGGCGTCGGATGAGCTGTCGGCCTGGTCACTGGCCTTTCTGTAACAAAATCAGGTACATGCAGCAGCCTGAGGAGTTGTGCTCATTTTACTCATTATACCATGCCTCCCTCAGGGAGAGTGCAACTGGCCTTGGATATGTGATATGGACCAGGTGGTTCAATCATAACAAGAGGAATAACTGCAAAGAGAATCAAAATGGGACCAAAACAGACATCTCAGCCTCTCACTCCAGAAACCTAACAACCTATTTCATTATGACACAGAGGAACTTGGATTAAGTAATTTTTCTTGCTCTGAAGGTTTCCATTAGTTAGAAGCATACTTTAGCATCAGCACTGCTAAATTATCACATCCCTTTAGGTCGTACTTGGCACTGCAGCAGTTTAGAGATAATTTAGAATGATTGAAGGTCAAGACACTTCCATTCCACCTCCTCTCAAGTATCAAGTCTCTTTCACAGTAGGCAAAACTTGCACAAAAACGCTCCCGGTTAAAAAGGCATGGGTAGGAAGCCATGGGTTAAACAGCCCTCTAAACTGGACAATCAGAAGTGGAAGCAAGTTTAGTAAGACCCCCAATGTTACAACCATTTTAACCACAGATGGCCAGATAACTTCGGCTTAAGAAAATTCTTACAGACCTTTCCTTCTAAACATTTCTCTCCTTGCCAATAAGCAGTAATCATTTTAGAGACTGAAGCAAGCCAACCCTCATTTAGATTCTTCCCTTTGCTAAACACCAGGAAACAAAGTAAATTACACTTTTCAGCCTTCACAAAAATGAGGTGGTGGACTGAGCAGCACTTTCACCCCAGTGACAGTGCCAACAGTACCATCTCTTCCAATGTTTCATAAAGAAAGGACAACAAATTTTCACTTAGTTTCACAAGAAGAGTTTCTGAAGACACGAATCACAAAAATACGTTTTGTTGTTTTCTATTTGTTAATAAGCCTTTTATATCTCACTGGAGATTTTAAAAGGCTCAGTAAGAACTCTAGTCACATATTTTGTGTACAAGCATTTCAAGTATAACACAGTTAAAATGAAGAACTACTGTTTGTTAAACAGTGAATTGTTTGATGATAGCAGGTAAAAAGGTTTTCCTTCTGGCCACTTGTTTATTACTATCCCTTTCAATACCCTGCAGTTATGACATTTATAGTATATTAAAATATAAAACACCCCTTAGGATCATATCCCATTAACACACATAAAATGTGCCCACATATACTTGGAAGCACTCAGGATGTGACAGAACACCTTTTCCCATGACAGCTACAGCCAAAGGGAAAAAATGGTGCTGCTCTTTTAAAGAGATCAGTGAGTCACCAAAGACCAGGTCCCATAAAGGAATGCAGGATCAAAAAGATCCAGCAGATGTCACAGAGCTGCACAGTCCTGTGGGACATCAAATATGGGAGAGCTCCAACACCTTATTCTGTACCAAGAGGATAGCTGCTTCTCTCAGGAGAAAGGTGGCCAAGGGAATTTTCCAACAGCAAATCTTTCCAGAGAAATCCTCCTTCCTGGTTCTTCTCACATCTGGGAAGCAGCAGGGAATGGATGGGGTGAGCTGCTGAAACAGGCCAGTTGTGGAGTGTACATAACAACAGGGTATGAGTAATACGCACTGTTTGATCCCACTACCCCGCTTACTCAGTTGTCCTCATCCTGAAGCAATCTCTAAAATCAAGCTGTAAAAATGGGAGAGGTGAATTTCTTTCTAATTATGAAAATGTCTCAGGGAAAGATATTTTTACCAAGGCGTGCTATGACCTAGAAAACTCCTACATTCCCTGGCTGCTTATTTAGTATTAAAAATAGGTAAGAGAAACTGAGTCTGATAGTCCTGTACCTTAAAGTTTACCAAATGGGACACATAAGCTTTCAGAATGTCTATTTTTAAAGTAGCATTACATACGTATGCAGTTTGTTCCATTGTCTCTGTACCCTTCTTTACATTTGCATTTGTAGGATCCTGGAGTGTTGTAGCAGTGTGAATAACTACCACACTGATGGTGGCCAAGGGAACATTCATCTATATCTGCAACAGAAAATTTACATTAAAAAATCATTTGCTTCAAAGGAACCTGAATTTCTGCTTATCCCTGCAAAAAATCCCAAACAATAATACAATTTTGATCATGAAAAAAAAATAAAACTTTTGCTAGTGGGAAAAGAAAAATAGTCACAAATCAATGTGGTGATGCAAACATTAGGGAAAATAGGAACTATTCAGCAACTTTGGTATTGCTCAGCTTTTACCTCAGCATCAGCTTCAGACATGCCATAGATAGACTGCAGTTGAGATCACTAAGATTGCAATTTTAACAACTACTTCTTACAGGTGACAGAATAAGAAAAAAACAATGTAGGAATATGCATGTTCCTAATCACACAGATATTAAACCATTTTTTCTTCATAAAATTCTTCCTATATTATACATCTGCATAGATGTTTCTACATCAAGCAGAAACAGCTGGAAATGTTTCATATGGCATATCCACTTTTATTGTCAGTGATACAAGAAAAAATCCCCAAATTCCAGCTCTCTGAATACAGATTTCTCTGGAAAAAATTACTTAAGCAATTAAAAAGCAATGCCTCATTATCTCCACATGATCTTTTTTTCAGTGGAACAATCATAACCACTTGAGACCCTGTGAAACTAAGGCAGAGAGACCTGAGAATATCTTTGTTGAAGGGCACACACCAGCTGCATTCCAGTCTCATGTCCAGACAAAAACAGGTTATTTCCCAACTCCTGTCTCTTCCCCACCTGTCTTCAGGGGAAGGAAAGCTGGGCAGTCTGGGTTGGGAGGAGCTAGGGTGAGCACATTTTCTTATCCTGGATCTTGGGACATGCTATGGAGCACACCAGTGTCACAGCTCAGACACAGCCTAAGCTCACACACTGTTCCAAGCCTACAACTGTCAATGACAGTGAACCCTGAGGAAAAAACAGACTTGGAAAGAATTCCTGGGGTCATCAGCTCTGCTCTCTCTAGTAGTTTCCACACAAGAACCAGCTACAAGAATATGGGTCAAATATATGCCTTGTCTTTCAGAGTTTGTTTCTATAACCCACCCTTTCTTAAAATACTAATGCAGTGTAAAACAACCTGCCTCCACTTTTCAGCCATAATAAATAAACATTCCTCTTTGAGCCCTTAATTTAATTTTTGAATATGCAGCTCTATTACATGCATGTGAGAAATAGCTTGTTATTACCATGGCATTGGTATTTGCCTCCGATGTACATCAGATCAAAGCCTTTGTGACACCTGCAAATGTAGCTTCCAAAAGTATTGATGCAGTGCCTAAATCGTGGGCAGAGAACCCTCCCAGTAGCACATTCATCAATATCTGTTGAAACAAAGGAACTGTATTATTCTTAGTAACAGTTAGAATACAGTGTACACTGTCCAAATGAAACTAGTTTCACATAATGGAAAGCTGAAGAACAGCCAAATTATTTTTCATAAGGGCTCTTGGTCAGCCAGCAGTAATACCTGAGCATTTCTTCCGGTTGTGTCCTCTAGTTCAGCTCTGGGTCACAGGCAGATACCCAGGGAGTAGCTGATGCTCCCCCACTGCTGCTCTCCCTGCCTGGGGAACTCTCAGACGAGGTCAGGCTGACACACAAAAGCTGCTTGTGCTCCCACTTGCTCTGTAGTCCTTGGACACTGAGCTGAGGCTGCTGAGTGCTCAAACAATAATTCTCCATTAAGGTAAAGACCTGCCATGCACGGCTGCTTCTGACGCACGCAGCTCCTTGTGTTTGCTGGTTATCTACAGGGCACAGTTCAAGCCTTTGCTCTGCAGCTCTATCAGGCTCTTGATCTATGGGAAAGCAAGATTTTGCTCTCTGCAGTTCTTTTCCCAAAAGGACCACTTCAGCTGACGATGTCAAGAGTGCAAAACAAAGCCAAGTGATTGATGCTCTGCTCTCTTGTGAAAGGGGCCTGAACAAGGCAGAGTCTCTTCGACTGCACAGAAAAAATGTTACCACAAAGCTGCTGGTTAGTTAGCGCAGCTACCTGAGGCAAGGGAGACGGAGCTTCAGCTTCTCTCCAAGCTGTGTTCCCACGGTGAAAGAAGTGACTTAAAGCCATGAATTACTGGCTAGATGGGTTGTCCCAAGAAGCTCCTGCTGGCTGTGTCCCACTCGTCATGAAGAATTAGTGAGGACAGCAGGGATTCAACCCCTGAGCTCCCACCGTCCTGGACTGCCTAGATGCTCTCTCTCCATCAAGAGCATTGCTGGAATGGCACAGTAAAGCCTCAATCAGAAAGAAAACAAGGCCAATACTGGGCACCTCTCCACATGACTGAATCTTCCTATAAATCTGTCTCTGTTAACATTTTAGGTTTTGAATATGCTAATAAGTTTTACAAACGCTACCATGTTTCTTATTATCATTTAATCAGCAAGTCACAATTTTCTACCCTGCATTAAAATATTATTTCAAGACTGCAACTTCAAGACTCTTGATTACTAAGAGATAGTTGTGTTGTTGGTTTTTGGTTGGATTTTTTTAAACCACAGCTTCAAAAAGTAGTTCAATAGGAACAAGATTAGCCACTGAATATACTTCATCATGGCATGGATCATGATCTTTAAAAGCCTAATGTAGCACGCCTGCTTTTTCCTCCGTACATATTCCTATTAATTCACATTTTTGCAAATTCACATAAGGCAGAAAAATATGTTAAATTATGGCAGCAGTGTAATGGTAGGCAGTTATATGTCCTAGAGATACAGGACAGAACTGTTAATCAATACACTGCTCAAAACTGATGCAAAAATATGGAAAAATGTAACAGCCTTCCACTTGCATATAATGAGAGGTGTGTGGATGCTCATTGTAGAGGGGAAATCCACTTTTTGATCAGCAGCCATATGATGATATGAAAGTGCTTGTGATTAGTTTCCTGCAGCTCTCAAACATTACAGTGACTGTGGCTTCTCAATCAATCCACATCTGGACCGAAAGGTGCAGAGCTGTTTCCCTTTGCCTGCTGCAATATGCTGTGGTTCATACCTGCTTCCTATGGAAATGAGGGTATGGGGGAGTGACCTGGAGTCTCACCTCAGCACCAGGGAGCTGCTCCAAAGGCACATGAGGCACTGTGATGGTCAACACCTAATGAGTGTGATGGTGTCCACCAAAAAAGCAGAATTGCTTCTTTCTCTTGCTGCAAGTATGACAATATTTACAACTCAAGCACAAAATAACCTGAGACTAATTTAAAAATAGTATGATTTTTTTAAGTTTACAAGGCTGTATTTTCAATTTTCTAAACACACACACAAAGGAAAGAATTACTTTTATAGTGAAAAAACATTATTTTCAGCTCCCAAATAATTTCAGAACATTTGAAGCTGAAATGTGTATACGGCTCATTTCATTAAATGAAAATCCCAATCCAAAAACCTGGCAAGACTGATTGATTTATTGATTCAAGAGTCATTAATCAACTGATTAGCTGTTTAATCTACATTTTCACTGAATACCTCACTGAATTATTTTTTCACTTTGTTGTCCTTTAGTTTATATGATTTATCTTTACAGCCAAGCTGGTGTCTTTTTACTGATGGTCTGAAAGGAACATTTTAAACAAAAGAATGATCAGCAAGTCTTAAACTAAAAATAGAATAACGCCCAGAGGAATTTCCACTTGTGCTAAAAGTAGGCATTGCATTCCCAGCTGTCTTTCAAACTCTCCTCAAACAAGGACATCATGAGCTGTAGCCAATGCACACTTCAATTTTCTTACCACAACCTACACTTCTACTTGTACTGTAGCATTATCCAGACCCTTCCTGGAGTCAATAACTTCCCCAACAGTGAAAAGCTTGTACAAACACAAGGAAAAAGCTTAGCCTTAGTCCCAGGTAGCTTCAATTCTTTGAGGTATTTACTGCAATTCAAACTTGATAGAGAAGTAACACAGAAAGGATGCATGTCACAATCACTTCTTACCAAAAAAAGAGGAGAACAGCATGTTACGATGCAGGAAGAACAGACATCTCTTGCTGTAACTATTTTCTCTGTATTGTACAAGGCTGCTCTGAAATTCTTGTGGAAATTTTAGAAGTAGATTTTGAGGTCATTCTGAATGATGCATAGCCAACTAAAATGTGGCTACACAGTTCTTTGCCTTTCTGGGGGAAAAAAATAGTGGTTTTTTGGAAACTGCATTGAAGAACTCAAAGAGCTTCGCAGGACTGGTTTGAGTGCTAGTCTTTGGCATTAAAGTACACTTCATTTATTTCAAAGTATGACGTTTTCCTGAATAGAAAAATGCACACTAGGAGAATGTTGCAAACATTTTTTCTAGCAAATTTCTCTACTTGGTGTACCTTGCTTGAATTTGTACTTAAAATCAGTCAGCTCAATATGGCATGGCACAAGTATTTTTCAAAGATCTCTCTGCCATAATGCGCGTACAATGGGATTTATCACAACTTAATCCCTTCAACATGTAACAATTGTAGGTTTTTTCCTCCCGCTTTTTTCAATTTTTTTTCCATACATAGATATGCCAATCATGCACTTTAGAAAGCCTCTGACTTGGTGTGGAGCCTGCCCTTCTCATCAGAAAATCTAATCTGTCCCCTTCTCTGCCAACAAGTTCTTGGTCAACATGGGTCAGGCACTTGGAGAACCACCCACCCTGTGGACAGCCAAGATACCCAAAGGGATGATTAGGACATCCCCATTTTCTTACACTCTTTCAGTGTTACTGGTTATGGAATTGTAGCACTTCATAGAATACAAATAATAAAATCACTGGAGCATCATATCTCACTCAGGATGTATAGTTAATGACTGATGAAATCACATGTCACACTGTTCTTCAGACCACAGTAGAGTCTCATTAACCACAAACACCTTTTACATGTTCACAAACGTGGGAACAAAATATTTCACTTTTATACTGTCAAAGTTCCTGTGTTTATTTTAACCTAGAGTTTTCACAATATGGAAGAAAGCACATTCTATCCCACTTCTACTGGGAATATGTTCCACCTTGCCCCACTACAATATCAGTGATTTTTACAAATCATCCCTCTACCCACTGAGCTAGGTACCACCTTGTTGCTGTGAGGGAAAGCTTATCCCCCCATTCCTTTTTTTATGCAGGCAGATATTCTGGAGTTAGCAATAGTTTAAAATGATCCAGTAGCTGGAGTGGCAGGGGCTGAGGGTTGGATACTAAGGAATCTGCTAGGCAGACAATGAATCTTGCAGGACAGGAAGAAAACACTGGCAATCTCTGACACAAGGGCACCTGAGCAACAGTCGTATGACTGTTTTCATTATTAACAACTTTAAACCGCCTGTTCTATGCATTCTAAGTACATCTGACAAACTCTCTTAAACTGCATTCTGTGTAAGGATAAAAACATTCTGGAGAAAAAAAAAAAACAAATTAGATCACCATCTGATCACCTACCTACACAAGTCCTGCCATCAGGCCCAAGCTGCAGCCCAGGAGAAGGACAGCGGCAGCGCACCTCCCCTTTCAGTATGTCACAGCCATACTGACAGTTTGCCATCAGGCAAGAAAGGGCATCTGGAGAAAAATAATTTAACACATCTAGATAAAGACTATGATCAGCACTAGAAAATGACTGAAAACTTTGGAGAATTAGACATCACATATTTATGATAAAAGTGGGGAAATGCTTGTTGAGTTTCACAGGTATCCTTCAAAGAGGAAATACATCTACTAGAATGTACACAAACTACAAACTACATCTCTAAGAAAATTAAAAAAAAGATTAAAAAGAAGAAAACCACAGTTGTAGTAAGCAATGTTATTGAATGCAGTCCCCAGAATATAAAGACTAATATGTATAACAGACTCTCCTGGAGAGTACTGCCATTTAAAAATGGGGCATCTCTAATTGAAGGTAATTTCTCTCCCTTTCTCTCTATCCAGATATTCAAAGTAACTGTTTTTATGGGAGCAAGTAGCAATCTGATCTCCAGAGAGGGCAGTATAATTTTTATACCAGTCAAACAACCAACATCAGCACCGTTAAAGATTTTATGTTCATAAGGCCATAAGGCAGCAGAAATGCAGGTGTCCTGCTGCAATGAAAACTGCAAGCACTTGTCCTCAAAGGCCAATTAACAATGATTTACAGCACTGAAGAATGCTTTGGGGGAAACTTTCAATAAAACTAATAAAATCAAAACAATTGCTTTTGTTTTTTTCAGCCTAATTCAACTAGAAAAAAAAAGGAGCTCATCTTGCATGGCTGCCTAATTTCCAGCAAGATTAATCTTTCACTTCAGGACTCATCTTCATGTCACAGAAGTTTTCTGGGGAAGCTTGAGCAGGGATTTTGAGAAGCTGGAAAAGAGCAAGCACAAGGCTGGCCGTACTTGAGCAGGTTCCATCTGGCATAAGCATGTAGCCGTTCAGACAGTAGCACTTGTAGCTGCCGTAGGTATTCATACACCGGTGCTTGCACGGCCGCGGCTTTAGTCCACACTCATTCAGATCTGAAATCAAGGGCACAGGGAAGAGGGTGGGAAAAGAAAACACACAAGGCATGCATGGCAAAACCACCAGTTCAGGCTGCTGGAGAAGGAAGGAAAAACATGGCAATTAGCTTTTTATAGGCAGTTCAGCTAACAGCAAGCATCCAAAACATCCTGCACAAAGTGCTGTTCATCCCTCCAGCCAAGCAGCTTATTTGGCTTGGTTTCACAGATCTTTTAAAAAATGTCAGTATTAGTATTAGATGAAGTGTCAACTGTTTCATTAGACAACACACAAGCTCAGGCTGCCCACATCTTGCCTCTATTCATGTTGATGCCATGTCCAGGACCAGTAAACTTGGAAGAAGGTGGAGGAGAAAGAAAGAAAACATCACTCTGCAATCACTATCAGTGATTCTGATAGCAATTCAGTGATTCACTATCATGCTTCAAAATTAGTGGTAGAGGAAGGCAGGAAAGCTGATGCCAACTTACTTTAAATAATCTCACAGAGAAAAATGTATTTCTTATCATTTAGAAATTACTAGAAGAAAGCATCTGACATCAGCTATATTTGTCAAGGACTATCCATGAGGGCTAGCATTTCAGATTTACAATATAACAGAGAATTCATGGCTTGAACTGAAAATATGTAGCCTACTATTTCCATATTAGTAGACAGAACTTCAAACAAGAAAATTATTTCCTTCAGAATTCTCTTCAAAGAATGTGTGTTCATTTTGTCTGAGTAAACCAGAACAATTTGTTAGTTATTATTGTTGTTAGTTATTTGTACAGTGATGAACAAAGATGACAACAAAGATTAAACTAATAAATTTATTCATAAATCCAGCCAGCAAGAACTTAAAAAAATGAGTTACCGGCTGTCATCTCTGATACTGCACCATGCTGTCTGCAGGTCTTTTGCAGACAGAGAATTGCCATTTTTTCCAGAAGTAGTTTTCATAGAGCCATCTCCCAGTACTAAGCACCATCTTATCAAGTGTCACTCAATCCATGTAGCAGAAAAGGAAGCCCTGAGGCTCCCATCTCTCTCTCTCACACACATACACACACAAAAAGTAGCCACTTCATGAAATGCCAGCTGAGGAGGTGACAGATGCCTCCTGTGGACTAGAGGCAAAGGCTCAGGGTTAAGATGCTGAACCAGAAAAATAAATACACCTCTGTTACAATGAAGTCAGTAATTCATTGATTGCTTTTCAAAAGTAAAGAAGAAAACTTAACTGGATCTATGTAGTAAATGGAATTTAAAAAGTTGCATTCACTGTACAGGTGAAGTTAAGAAAGCATTGATTCTAAACAACTATACCTGGAATTTTAGAAGTTGTTAATGTCTGAATTCTAAATTTGTCCTGAAACTCTGTAATCATTTAGCTTTTGAGAGTAACATTCTGCATCTTACTCTTTTCAGGTAAAATATTTTTAAATGGCATTCTAAAACTGAGAAATATATTCCCTTTCAATTTGACTGGTAAAATGCAGAGCCATCAAGAGAAAAAGACATGTATCACACTACAGGTCACTGACATAATCCAAACTCAGCTGCAAGGATGTTGCCTGTTATGCCACTGCTGTTCCTGAGAGCTCCCAAGAGTGTTTATGTGCATCATAAAACTTGCTGTCTTCTGACCTACTTAGTTTCCATCATCATGGGACTGAGGAATAGCAAGCATCATGCAGACATGGCCCTCTCCAGAACCCTTCCCTTTACTTCATTTTCCAAGGTCTTGGGAAAAACAGCATGTTTAAGGACAAGAATACTTCCTGCTCCCCACTTCTGCAAGAGGGTAGTGGTAAGAGATACAATTTTCCATTTCTTCCTGTGTAAGGCTGAACAAGATGTTTCCAGCAAGTCTGAAGGGGAATATTTTCTCCTCAAGTGGTGAGGAAGATTAGGTGAGCCTAAGCAGGACTTTGATGAGGAAAGATTGCCAAAATTAGGGCTGGATCTCTGCATGGTAAAGAAGGAGTGATGACCACCTTCACAGTCTTCCTGAGGATCATGTGCTGCAAAGGCAGCACCCCTTTTCAGCTCTCGCTCTTTGAGAGTTGTAGGACGTTTCAGCCTTGCAAGGAGAATATACTTCTCACAGCAGGCACCAATGCCACATTCACAAGAAAGTACCTGCTGGGTCCAAGAGAAACAGCTGCAGAAAAAGGTACATTTTGTCATGTGAAAGCAGGATTTTTTGCTAAGACTTGTGACTGTAAGTA
>PYHW01010561.1:1469744-1481148 GCA_013186435.1 Turdus rufiventris
GGAGGGCTGGAGCAGCGCTGGCAGAGATGGGGCGGGTTGGAGCAGCGCTGGCAGAGATGGGGCGGGCTGGAGCAGCGCTGGCAGAGATGGCGCGGGCTGGAGCAGTGCTGGCAGAGAGGCAGGGGGCTGGAATAGTGCTAGCAGAGAGGCAGGGGGCTGGAACAGTGCTGGCAGAGAGGCGGGGGGCGGCCCCAAGCGCCGGGAACAGCGCGGGCAAGGAGGCGTTACTACTTCGTTACTTTGTTGCACATGGCACGGATCCTCCCTGCAAAAAAAAGTGCGCCCTATAGACCGGTGCGCCTTATCTGATCTACAATGTTGCGAATTTTGCTGATTCGCGGGGGGTGCGCCTTATAGTCCGGTGCGCCTTATGGTCGTGAAATTACTGTATATACCTAGGCCAAATGGAAGTGCAGCAGATGATTATGCTAGAGGGCAAGTACAAGTTTTCAACCTCTTTGTGAAAAAAAGCTTTACATAAAAATCTCCAATAATAAGCAGATGAAAGCTCACATTTTGAAAGGCAAACTTCTCTTGCCAGCACAAAAAAAAAGTTACTTTTTCTTTTTTCTGTAAAACATACCACAAGTAAGTAGCTCCTGACAGACATTATAACTGTATTAACATATTTATTACTCATACAATGTGTCTGTTAAAAAAGTAATTGTTACATTCAAAAACACTGCTAGCATTTGATTTCAATTCATAAATGTATCCCCAAAGAACCTGTAACATTGAATATAATGTGGTTCACTGACAACCATAATTTTAAAATAAGAGGAAAAAGAAATTCTCTTAGTCAAAAATATCTGTATTCTTCCTCTTTTCTACAAAAAGCACCACTTTGCAAAATAAAGGCATAACAGAGCTAAGCATAAAAGTATTTAACTAGAAGTAGGGACAGAATATGGAAAAGTAACACTGAAATTAAATTGACAGGGCAGAATTTTAACAGTGCCTTAAGTTCTAGTGTTTAAATTCCACTACACTTCAGCTCCCAAGTTTAGATACTCCTGACGACTTAAGAATTCTTGTGCACTTACTTCCAGAGTTATGACCATAGACTCAAAGTTGAAAATGAGAATTTATGACTGTTCTGATTATATCATCCTGCACAGAGTATAGATTATATTATGAGCCTTAAAATACTGGAACCTTCTACAGGACTCTGAATTCTACACCACCACTTGATACAAAGTATTCTTAATACAGAAATAAATGCTCTGGTACTGACAAATAGACAGCTATTAGTAACATACTATGGGAATAGTATTAAGTGCAACACTATTAAAAAGTTTAACAAATCCCTTGAATTTCATGGTGGGAATGCCCACTCACTGTCCTGCATTTGAGGATTTCGCTGTTCAGCCTTTTAATTTCCCATGTTGCCTACAATTGCACAGCCAGTGCAAAACCAGCATTCTTGATTGCAAAGTAAAACAAGGCAGCAGAGTACATAAAAGCAGACTGACTGTTTTGGCCACTATGGAAAACAGGTTTATAACAAACACAAGCTGCTGAGCACAAGTATTTTATATCTAAAGAAATGAAACGAAATGTGAGTGCAAGGGAAGGACAAGAGTGTTATGCTGGCAAACCCGAATGTGATGCCTTTGAGTGCTGGGCTGCACTACACATGCTCACGGACTGACTTCAGTGCACACCCAACAACGGGCCAGTCATTTCCAGACAGATTCAATATACTCACTATTTTCTTTTCATTAGGTTCTGCAGACTTCAGCACCCAAGACTTTTCTGCCTTTTTTTGCCTATCACCTAACTCAGATCAGGCAACACTGAAGTTAAATATTCAATACCACATTTACCCAACTCTGAAAATAGACAGCCAAAGACCAGAAATCAAGTAGAAAAATTAAACTGTTATCACCATAATATAAACAGTAGATCAGCTTTCATTTCCAGCAATTGCAATCACACTACCATGTCAACCTCATAAGAGATTTGTAACACCTGAAGAGTTTTGTTCACTTAGTCTGATTAATCAGCAGCTGCCAAATTCCAAAGCCTCATTTTCTACAATTTTCAACTTCATCTAAATCACATTTTTGTCTTTATCTAACCTGATAAACAATTTCCATCACTGTCACTTTACAAAGGAACTCAGAAAAGAAAAAAAGGCAAGCTCTCAAAGAAGAGCAGAGGAAAGAAAAATGCAAATGACAACCATAAGTTATGGTAGAGAGTCAAAACTTTCCAGAATACACACAGCAGCACCAGTGAAATACAACCAATTATTTGCTCTGCATGCTAAGGGCACTGCTGGTTCAGCTTTCACATCCCAGCCATTGAGGGGGTCTATCAGCCTCCATCCCCTTTGCAAGAAATTGCACTCCTGTTTGAAGCCGTGCAGAAAGGAGGAACAGAACACCTGAAACACAGGACCACCTCACCCCTTGCTGCTGCATTTCTTGCATGATGATCCAGGGGGTGGAACACAAAAGCTTCACTGCTCTGACCAAGTGGACTTGTGTACAGCTGCACATCTCACAGGATAGGGAGAAGGCAGAATAAAAATATGGCAGTATGGATAACTTCATTTATAAATTAATAAATATACATATATATCAAGTGCTGACAAGAATTTCAAGCAGTGAACTTTGCATCATTTTCCTAGAACAAACAGGGTAAGAGAATAGGAAGTTACAGAAAAGCAGCTTTAGATTTTCTTGGATAAAGACAACCCTTCCCAGCCAAAGAAAGTTAGCCTGTATGTGCTTCAGATTGCTAGCAAAAATTACAGTTATTTGTATTTGTCTTACAGAATATTATTTGTATTTTCTTCAAGAGCAGCTACCAATTTTCTGATGAATACATTCTGAAAGTATGAGTTCTGCTATTATCACTATAAATTAAGAGAGGTGGCAGAGGGTATTTTTGCTCAAGTTGCTCTGTTTGTTTCTTCACTGCTTACAGCTGTAAAGCTGGGATCAAAAAGCCAGAAGGGAAACACTAAAGCCATTCAGAAGATAGGAATGCTGTAGGGAGAACATATGGTTAGCTCTTGTGCAGTCACTGCAATTTGACTGCTGATGATAGCAACATAATTTAAAAAGCATCAGGTAGTCTTAACATCTGAGTGATCTAAACAAGCTATGGATTGTCACAGCAGCTGCAGCACCACTGGAAAAGGACAAGCATCTAGCATCATCACACAGTCAGGGCTAAACAGTTCTGCTGTGAGGCTGGGTCGAGCTCTTGCACCAATCCCAGGAACACAGCGTGATCCAAGGGGCACACAGACAGATGAGATGTAAAGCGTGTTTATCGGAGCTTGTACTCAAAGAATGCCTTTCACCAAGAACATAAGCATACTTTATAGCCCAGAACCATTCACACATCCTGGAAAGATTTCCATCTCTGCAGGAAACTCCAACATTTCCTCTGCCAACATTATTGCTTCTGTTACTATTCTAGAACAGGATTGAGAAAATGGCCCTGAACAGGCCAGGTGCTGTATTAAGGTATAGTAACAGAGGTCACATTTATCCTGTGGCATTTGAATCTCCTCCCAGCAAAAGCAGACTCTGCATTCACTGTGCACTTTCAAGTCTCATCCAAACACTGAATCAGCACATGGCAAAACACAAATCATGGCCCCAGGAACAGCTCAAGGGTCTCACCATGTAGTAGAGCAGCAGCAGCCAGCTGAACTGGTGCAGATTTCAGCACCAGTTGGCATTTCAGAAAACCTCATCTACATCTGCCAGGGCAGCTTTGTCAGCAACACCATGCAAGAATATTTCATCAATACTGACCAAAGTGCTTCCTTTAATAACCTATCATCTTTTTTCCTTCCTTAGCATCATTTAGTGGCAAGTAAATAGTTTTAGTTCAAGACTGAAGCCTCCAGTAATTTGCAAAGCATTCTTTTGATATGTTATACTATTTACTACATAAAAAAACCGCTACACATACCTGCAACTGTTAGCTCACTGCACTGTTTTCTAAAAAAGTTTTGGTCTGATTAAAGCACATAGAACAAAATTGTAACAACACATCCTTTAAAATATCTGACCAGAGTAAGGGGCGGGGGGGAAAGACAGGAAAATATAATAGATCACAGAAACTTTTGAGACAACTGAAAAATACAACACACATTTCCACATCAGTTTGGGAAGGCTTAATAAATCTGAAAATAAATATGCATCTATTTTTATAGAAAATAACTCAGTCTAAAAATCAACATGTCATAGGAAATTTAGCAACATCAGGGTACATCCTTGAAGAAGAAAATAATTCTAAATATCATACTCTTCTACCATACTTCCTCAGCACTTAGAAAATGCATGATTTTTCCTGTAGGCTGAGACAACTGCAAAAGAGAGATAAATGAGATATCTTTGTATGTGAACGTCTTACTCATCAAAGTCTAAAAATCACATATTACGATTCACTCATTTTTTGTACTCTATGATCTTTTTACCATTACATGCTTTGGACATAACTTTGGAGGAAAAAAAAACTCAAACAATGAAACCTGATAAACCAGTAAGAGAAACTTCATCTTTATACCAACACTTTTGTAGTTTAATGCAACTTAGTTCAGGATTACAAACACTAAAATGAGAATGTGTGGCTCATGGGGTTGTTAATTAAATAAATATTATTTCACTATTCAAACCTGAAAATTGTGACTTTATAAAAAGAACAATCCTGACTATAAGGTTTAAATAATTTTTTTTCTGATTAAGGAGAGCAGGTAACTACATCCTATATATTAATCTTATTGATTTCTTCTGAATTAAAGCAATTTTTCCCTGTTTCCACTGCAGGCATCAACCTCTCTACAAATGTCACTCCAAATATCAGACTTGCTGCAGCAGTAACAGACCTGGTATATGAGTTCATTACTCTATAAACACAGAGGAAACACACAGCATTGGTGGGGGTGGGGAGAGAGATAACAATACTTCCACGATTTCAAAAATAAATTCTTTCTCACCTTGACTGCAAGTTTTTCCAGTGTATCCTGGGTGGCACTTACACTTGTTTGGCCCAATGCATTCACCATGTTTGCACCCTGGCTGGCATATAGCTGCAAATAGAGGCATACTCATCATTTTTCCACTCCAGTCACAGCTGACAGTGCTTTACTTCGAAATAAACAGCAATTAGCGAACAAATAGTGGTTCTTTCTATGTCATATTCAGACTCCAAGAAATAACAGAAAGCCATTTTTTGGCACCTTTCTCAATATGACACAAACAAAATTCATTAAAAATTTTTCAAAGCTTCAATAACAAATAAAAAAGCATTGCTCTTGCACAAGTATGTGCATTCACGCACCAATCTATTTTTGCTGATGTAGGATTAGCCAACAGGAATATTCTCCTGCATAACTAAAAACATTTGACAAATGAAAATTTTAAACAGCACTTCTAAGTCTTTTTCTTTAGAAATGCTTTTCTAGTATTAAACCTACTTTTTAAACCTACTGGAAAATGCAGTCTTTACTACGCTCTAAGATGATGTTCATCATTATATGACAAAATGCCGATACATAATCCTGCTGAGCTGTCTGCTAAAGCAAGATAGACACAAAATAGACAGAAATCAGATAGTAGCATAACCTGAATATCCTGTAAACAGGATTGATCTATTTACCTTAGCTTAAAATTAATTTTAAAAACTAACAGTTTCATTTGGAATTTTCAAGTAACTAATTAGATCCAGCTGCAATATTAATCTGACAACAAGGGGTTGTATCGTAAAACTAGATGTATCATGGTTGTAATTTAACAGAAATCTGCCAGAACACACTCAAAAATGTAATTTGCCTTCCAGCCAAGCTGTTCAACAGGCCTGAATTAAAAAACATTTTAAAAGAAACAAGACACTCATTTTGGTTGTGGAAGAAAAATCCAAATACATATTTGGTGTTCTGAAAATCTTCTCCGTAAGATTCAAGGCATCCAAAACTGGCAATTCCCACGAATACATCCAGAGAAGTAAATGTTAGCACAGAAGGAGTTTGTTCCAGTTTTAAGAGTGTCCTTATTAAGGACAGTTTTAGGACTCCCTTTATTGTCAGGCATGTTTTTTTTTTAAGCATAGTGTATACAAATAATCAGTGATAGATCCTGAGACAATAAAACCTTGTTTTAAATCTACAGTTCTGCTTCTGATGGATATTCCTAGCTTGATGGTAAAGTCTCTTTCCAAACCATTGTTAAGGAGTATCTTAAAAGGCAACAGAAATAAAAGATTTTGCTTTTCTCCTCAACAAACACCGTCTGGAAATAAAGAAATGAGTTTCATATTTAGAAATGGAAGTGTAAGGGAAAGGAGCTTCTCAGACTACTAAAAGGGTATGTTTCAGGAGGTATGACCTTGGGAAATGGACAGATCTGACTGAAGAACAACTGATCCATCATGAGACACTTCCAGGACATTGTACTTGGAAACACTGGTTTTTTTTAATCACTATGGCCATAAAGAGGAAAAAAGGATCTCCTTTGTTAGAAGTTCATTTAGATGCCGAGATTCTTCTTGGCATCACAGATTCGGGTCTAGTCAGAGGTGATGGTGGCAAACCAAAAACTATGAAGACCAACTTAATGATTTCAAAGCAACCAGGGAAAAACAAAAGTTGTGATCTAAACTACATTAGAGAAAAAGAAATTACTATAAATATGTTTTGAAAATTTGTTTGAATTTTCAACTGCACTTTAGAGAAGATCTCTATTGTGAAGTAGGATACGTTTAATTAAGAATTTATTTAAGAAACAAGAAGTACTATGGGATCAATTTGGTGTAAAGTGTAACAGTTCTGTAGCTGAACCTGTGGCAATTTTAGTTTAGCTGAGTTTTTAAACCTTTCATCCCTCCCTCAATTGCACAGACTGTACATTAGCAGCAGCTCAGAGAAAAAAGAAGACCTCATACTTGAAGACAAAAGTCTCTATTACTCCAAGGGAGGCTTCCAAATGGGTAGCAAATCACTATCCATAAAGTCAAAGTCATTACAAAATGCTGGGGCTTTTGCACATTAGATGGGTATTTGCTGCCAAACACTGTTCTTGAAGAAAACACATTTATTAGAGTACATTCTATGAACTTGGGCTATTTCAGCATTATCAATCTTATTTAAACACAGCTGAAATTCAATACAATAAATAAAACTGAAGAATATCTATATACAGGACAAAAACTTAGCAGTAAGTTTAGCAACATCTGTAGTTCAGCCAACACCACAGATAAATCTGATAGCATTTCCTACGAGGAATCAAGCCACTCGCAGGATAAAACTTATGTGTCTTCCTATCAACTTTATTGGGGGCTTTGCAGGGTGCTCAGGACTAAAGAATCAGATGGTTCAGCAAAGTCTGGATGCCTGGCTTGGGTCCCCACTGATCCCTACCAGAGTGACCAGGCCCAGAGAGGTGAGTCAGCTCCAGCTCTGCCATCTCCAGCATGAAAATCCTTCAAAGGAGAAGCTGCATATACAAGGCAGTAAATCCACTCACTGACTCCCAACAAGCTCTATCTGAAACTAGCAACAACGAGATGCAGGTACAAAAATAACCTTAAGCCAGACTTTCGGCATTTCTTTTAATAGCAGACAACTATTTTCAGCTGTTTGGCATGAGTCTGAGCATACACTACATGTGCTGATGTGACTGGGTGTTTTAATTCTCCACTCTACTTGTTTTCTTGCAAAGCTCCAGATACAACAGAACGGAGTATTTAGGTCACTCCGTTCACACACAGACAAATGGAGTTTCTCATTTTTTGGAAAACAAGTAGACTCACAAGTAATGAAGAAAAAAAGGTCTCCCAATTACTACTTTTTGCCTCTTGAAAACTGAAAAATTCCTCCACAATCAATAAGCCATCATTTCCTTCCAAGTGACCCACACTTACCATTACTGAAATAATCCATGTCCCTGGATTTCAGCCTGTTATGTAAGACTTGCTTCCCTACTAGGGAAGAAGGAAATATAGACAGAAGAGCTCAGGCTGAGAAAGTCACTCTTACAAACACAGGGGAGTGAAATTCAGAAGACTCCAAAAAGAGCTGCCAAAAATCAGCAAAAACTTTCTACTCTTCATAATAGTAATTGTTGTAAACGAAAGTTAAAATTGTACTTGCATAGCCAAGTGCCACTCTAAATGAGACTGCTAGTTTACTGTTGAATCAGTAAAAAAGACTAACCACATCTCCAAGGATTACTCTGAAAGCTGTTAAGCTGCATTCCCATTGGGTAGGAATGTGGACTGACATAGACAGAAAAAAATCCTAAGCACAGGAATTTTCATCTTCAGTCAAGTCTTGCTTTTTTATCTGTGCCATAGAATAAACTGTAACTAAACTTTGCTTTTCACTTTATTGACCAATTCATTCATGAGATAATCAGCAAAAAAACACCGGTCTCATGATTATTCATTTCAGTTGGATCATTTTAAATACTTTTTTTTTGGGCCAGATGTGAAGATTTGCTCTCAGTTCCCATTAACTTCATGGAGGTATCCCAGAGACCTTAATTGGCCATAAATCTCACCGAGTACCTATTTTCCAAGTTGGCAGGAACTACCTTTTTCCTCCAAAATAAGGTGACAAATACCACATTTTAAGTCTCACTTCAACTTCAGGACAAATTAATCTTCCTGTAAAAATAACACAAGGAATTGAAATGTGAATGGGTAGTTTGGGTTTATGACTGGTTGTTTATTTTTTCTTTTTTTCAAGTGTGGGAGAGGGGAAGAAAGAATTTCTGGTGAAATGCACATGCTCTTAGCATGTGTTATGCTTGTGCAAAAGCCAGAAGCTACCCATCTTCTGAGCCACTGCTTGCTGTTGGTGGTATCCAAGCATGACTCAATCATTCTGAATTATTGTTTCTTACTTGTTGCATAAATAAAACAAATGAAAAGCACATTCAACAAATTCATTATGGGTCTCTACTTACGGGTTTTTTTTAATTTCATCTGTATTTTCTCACTGCACACAGTTCCCTCAGAACTGCTTTGGAAGTACCCCTCAGACAGTTCTCTGCACTAAGCTGCCCACTTTTGACAGCATAGGTGACTACCACATGTTCCCTCAATTCTTTCTGTTCTAGAATTTTAACATGATCGATTTCTTGATCACTAAACACTGTTTGGTGGAGTCCTAGCCAGAAGATTCCACTGCCTGGTTCCTACCTGACTAATTCTTCATATGTGGCCAACAATGGAAACCCCTGAGCTTTCTTAATGGAAGATCTCTAGCAATTAAAATCTCTTCGGTTTCCCAACACTCCTAGCTATGTTTTTCATTAAAACAGCACTGAGTATAATTCTTATATTCTTTTTCTCTGCTTTGCCTCCCAATTTCTGAACTTTTTTCATCTCTCTGAAGTCTAAAATTACGCACAGAAATACCTGCATCTGAAACAAACTACACTGACCATCCGCCTGAATAGCCTTGTTTCTGCCTTCTCTTCTCAAGTAACACACAGCCCCCTATTTATTCTGACTCCAGATCCCAGCTCCTTAAAATTCAATTTGCTCCAACACAGCAAGTAATTTCTGCAGCAGCCCAGAAATGATTACATAATGTATTCATCTTCACAAACCTTTACTGGATCCTCTTACACTGCTGATTGCAGAACACATTTCCTATCTTCAGATCGTTTCTTACATTCCTGCCAAGCTTTCTAACAAGACTTGCATGTTAGTGAAAGAATTCTTCCTCTACACTGCCTCCCTCACCTGAAGCTGGCTGCCTTTCTCCTGTGGTGCTCACAGACCACAACACCAAGTTCCATAATATTTCTCTCCCTCAGAGTCAGCTGCAGGTCACATCTCTCTTTTTGTTTACTTTTTGCAATTCTTTGTAAATCATGCAATCACAAAATGATTGCAAAAATGATACTGCCTTATTCAAAGTAATTTTGATCTAGGATCCTGAAGGTATGAACTAATTTGTAAAATAAATAATTGTAAATCTTCCAGAGTTGTACATGTCTTGTTCAACTATATACTTCAATTATTCAAAATGGCAAGAGAATGCATAAAGTTTACCCTGCCCCAAATTTACTAGACATTGGTAAAAACAAATAATTCCCATAACTCACATTAGAGAATTACTTCTGAAAAAGTTACTTTGCTTCCCAAATAAATATATGTATCACAGAATATATCTCTGCAGAGATAATTAACAAGGCTGACTAGGGCAACTGGGTCTTAATTTTCAGAGAATTTCATCTGCCCAACACTTCTTACTCTATTTTTTTAAGATAATAAATGCCCTTAACCAACTTTTGTAACTAGAAACTAACAATAACATCAGACAAAATGGTAGTATCCAATGCCTGAATATTATTTGCCCTTATTTGCAACCTTCATGTTGTCAAAATGCATGCTTTAGTTTTTATCTGAAACACACATTCCATTATGTAAGCAGCTCTTTATTTTTCATGCACAACTCCAACACCTGCCCGAGTAAATCAGTTACTCAGCTTGCACATATGCTTCTGGTAACTGCACATTAACATGACAAACAGCAACCAGTGTGGACCGTTCACTGCAGTAAATTTTTGTCTTGGCTATGACTGCTGCCAAATGTGTTTCTAAACTACATAGACAAATCCAGACCCTGGTTTATGAATGCCTTGCTATTCAGAACAGCATTACACAGCACACATAACTTAAGCATGGGTAACACTGAAATGAATAGGATTTAATGAAGTCAGTAGAGGTTAATCTAATGCTTATACACTTAAATACTCTTTATTAAAAATCAGCAAAAATCTCATCTAACCAACGCAAAATTAGAAAAACAAGAAATATTTCATGCTTTGTCAAGCCTCATGTTTGCATTTCAAGTGGTTCATTAAAACTGCTTAAAGAATGGTGCTTATCATCTCAAATGCCTTTTTGTTACCTGAATTTTTCTATGTCTATGGAATTCTAACAGGTCGAAACAGGATAGCATGATTGTCTCTGTGGTGAGAGAACCCAAACTGGGTCCTACTGATATTTTGTTTATTCGAATATAAAACATTCACTGGCTCCAGCAGGGTAACTTCCGTATCACAATAACAAAGTTGGTTTCACAGAAAGATGAATGGCTGAGCGCTTTGGTCCTCCCTGTCTGAGACTCCTGCCTCTGCCACAGAGATATGCAGAATCACACAGAATCACAAGGTTGGAAGAGACCTTCGAGATCATTGAGTCCAGCCCATGCCCTAACATGTCAACTAAACCATGGCACCGAGTGCTACATCTTTTTCTAGCACATCCAGAGATGGCGACTCCACCACCTCCTCAGGCAGACCACTCCAGTACTTTATCACTCTTTCCATAAAAATATTTTTCCTAATATCCAACCTATATTTCCCTTGGTGCAGCTTGAGACTGTGTCCTCTTGCTCTGTCAGTTGCTGCCTGGTGAAAGAGAA
>PYHW01010561.1:1484628-1503652 GCA_013186435.1 Turdus rufiventris
AGCAGCAGCACAGACACTGCAAGAGCCTTCCCAAGGGTTGCAAGAAGGCAGCAGCATGCACAGTTCCCAGCAAAGCACTCAGTCATGCCTGCATCTGCTATACATCAACTTCTACAAGCTCCTCTCTCTTACAAGTCCTCTTTAGAACATCCTGCTTTTTTTTTAGAACATCATAGGCTTTCTACTGTTTGGCTAAATCTAAACACTAGCCTGACATCCTTCAATTAACACTTTTTAAATGATGTAAAGCCAAAGGAAGGTGTAAACTGATGGTGTAACTTTATATATTCTTGACTGTTCTGTCCCTAGGCCTTTAAGTCAGTCATGGTGGGAAACTACTTTGTTGACCTATTCTGGCTTCCTAGGTAAAACACAAACCTCAGCATGAGGAGATAACCAGATGGGAGTTATAACCAATGGGCTCTGTGAAAGAGCACACTCATCTTCACCACCACTTCTTGAGACAGACTGCGTAGATTTTCTTACTATTTAAGAAGAATTACCCATAGAAATGTGCAAAGTCATCAAATATCACTGCTTATCAAACCCATGTTCAGTTAAATTTTATTCCTGTTAAGCATCTTCTGTTGGTCAAACTTCCTATCCGTCAGACAAAATCTGCTGACTCAAAGTCACACAGACTCCAGTCAGCAGAGGATCTGACAGACCTGCATTTGTTTACAGAAGCTGAAGATCCAGTCTTCTCTACCCATGTTAACCCAGCAAAAGGAACCATTTTTGCCATCACCTCTAGCAAAGGAGTTGTCCAAACTGTAATGCAGAATGAGAATTCAAGCCACTTCATATTGCTTTTCTTTTAAAAATCCTGCTTAACCTTTTAAATCTATGTTAAAGTATTACCTCTTTCTACAGTTTTTTTGCTGTGAAACTGCAGCTAAAATTTTGAAACAATCTGTATATCTGTAGTGTACTTTGACTACATATAACTGGTGTACAGATCAATTACAGACACACAGCCAAGTTCAAAGCAGGAGTACTTTGCTTGTGAAAGACACACGCGGAAACCATTTTTATAGCTTTTGAAAGAACTACAGAGATATTTGTAAGCCAGCTAAAAAAGAGGCAGACAGATCATTAATTTTAAGAAGTTTTGAGGGAACCTGGATAGATGAGTAGCAAAAATACCTAAAAAGAATTATTTTTTGCATTTGTGAAAGATGTGTTCAAGGACACGCGTCCTGGCTTGGTTTTCCCTGTGTCCTTTAAAACCCCTTGAATGGGCTCTGGGTTAGGACAACACATTCAGTACCACAGAGGCACTTGCCGTACAGTGTAAAACCACTCTGGAATTAAAAATGCACTACTGATACCTGCTTTCACCAAAAATACTCTGACACAGGAAGTCAGCTCCCCTGCTCTGAGATAAGAAATCCAGAAGAAACCCCTTCTACACTCACTTCTGCTCTGGGTTATCACTCAGCTGCGTGCACAACAGTAAGACAAAGCTAGACAACAACCCTATTTTTAAACATATTTCATCAGGTATTTTATCAACATACCATCTTTCACAGAGGTAGGCTTTTGTGTGATTACTCCCACTTACAGCTATTACTCCCACTCCTACCATTTAAAGTGTGAGTAAATCCCACAGGCTGGGCAACAACATTGGATTTTAGGACTAATTTCAAGTGGGATATTTAATATCTGACTTTAGAGTATTGATATTGTAAGTCCCTCAGTGTAAAGGATCAGCTCTATCAATGATGAGGGCACTTCATGGGAGCTAATAGCTGACGCTTAAACATCATTTCTGCTCCTTCCAAATTAGCCTTTTAACAAACTATGTTCAACTAATTAATCTGGTTTACATACCAAATCAAAATCTAAGAAAAGCTACTTAGTTATGTTAATGATAGAGGATATGCATAGTTCTAAATCTAAGCCACTCAACAAGTGTGGATGGCTTTTCAATTTACAAGGATTAAGCCATGCCAGTGAATTTGAGTTATGTTTGTTCAGCCCCCCTGAAAATATGCCTATATTTTTATCGATCTCAAAATACATTTAGCTTCCTAAACATAGATCTCATTGGGCGTTCAAAACCTGCAAGAAAGAAAACAAAATCCAACTTGTTTCAAAGTTCTTGATTATTTCAGTTTGAAGGACACAAAGTGCATTTACTGGAATTTGAAAGGGCATTTGGGAAGGGAATTTCACGTCACTGCAGAGCAAATATTTCTACTGGTTGAGATGTTACAGCTGACACTGACAGGCTCTGGAAGCAAGTTTGCAGACAGATTAGACCTGAGTACGCAAGTCTTGATTGGTGTAAAGAAGAGACAGAGGATGTTGTAAAGAAAGAAGTGTAAATTAAAGGAGGGCCCTATTTCAACTTCTTCCTACATGTTTATAAGAGCAGAAGTCAGCTGAGCTATGCTGAGTGGCGTTGCTAAGCAGCACTAAGCATGATTATGCTCCATGTACACTCCTTTGCCAGACAAAGGGACATAAAAGGAATAAGTTCACAGAACCAAGTTTAGCTAACACAGTTCAGTTTCCATTTGCAACTCTTTGGATGGATTATGGATGGAAGATGAGGAGCATGGAATCACCAAGGCTTAAGGCCCTAATGACACTCATCAGCTGTGCCACACTCCTGCTCTGTTAGTGCTGACATATCCAGGCTTAAATGTGTCACAATTAAACCATTACCTTAAATCACACAGCCAGTTGAAACAAACACTTTTTTTTTCTCTCAACAGCTGTGGGCAGAGGGCATGCCCACACAAGCTTGATTGAGCAGCTCAGCTGGACAGCAGAAAACATATCCAGGTATATTAGTGACCACTTGCCCTTGGCTCATCACAGTTCAGAGGTCTCTGCAAAACTGGGGCCATCCTGTCACATATCTGTGTGCCTGCTCCACTTAGGCTCCAGCAGGGCTCTCATCCTACATTTGTTGTCAGAAGGATAAATTCAGAGATCATTAGTGTCTGCATGGTAAATTATGCATGAGCAAGCAGGTGAGAGTCCAAAGGTGCTGGAGCAGTTGCAGGCATACCAAGGATGGCTCAAGTTGGTTTGAAAAACAGCAGTTCCAACTCACTAATAAAGAGCTCAGCATTATTGCCTAAATAGTTGAAGCTTCTTTTTTGGAGAAATTTATAAATTTGACCTCACTACTAATTTTTAAGCCTGACTCCATACTTGTTTTCCTTGTGCAAACCCAACTTATACTGAAACACCAAAGAAAACATTGAACAGAGAAAGTCTGACATCTATTTATGCCACTCAATTTGGGGACAGGGCTAAGAGTTTTACCTTTGACCAGACAGAAAGCAGAAGAGATAATCATGTTCTTGGCTTTTTGGACAATTTTCAGGAATATTCCTTTGTACAGTAAAATACCCAGGTTTTCCTTTGAGGCCAGGAATGTTGCCTTCTGTGCCAGGTTAATCCTTCATACTGGGTGCCACATTCCCAAGGGAGAGAGTTAACTACAGATTTTCTATTTGGCTGCAAGCACTAGAGAGATTCACTTTCATTTAGTGTAATCTCCTGCTTTGTGATATGCCTGGAATTTTCACCGCCCACAACTGGGGCAGATTTTTGTGTTTGATTTTGCCAATAGTTTGTCTCCCATTTAAAACAGAGAAGAAGCTGCTGATAGTTTTAGCATAATTTTCACCCAAATATCTGAGACTCTTCTGACCCAGCAATTCAAAGATTATCGGTATGTAAAGAAAAAAAAAGGGGGGATTATATAGAGGATATTATCACCTAGGTGATAATTGTATTCTTTTGGCAGTCTGGTCCCAATTACTGGAGATGATCCCAGAAAATACGTATCTACACATCCTCTAAGTGTCCATGGAGAAAAATTAGTGAATAACGGACTAAAACGCCGTGGAAGGAGGTGAGAATTCACCTACCTTTAGGCTTAAGGAAACAAAAAAAATAAGCATTTATAGTATTTGGAAAAGCTAGGACTAAAAATTACCTTACTGAAAAAATTAAAAATAAAAAAAGAATTTTACTTTCTGTGTATTATAACTTTTTTCTCATTTCCAATTTTTAATTATGAATCTTTTGGTAGTATCACTTTATGCTATTTCTGTCTCCCAAGATCATAAAAATGCAAACACAAATCAGATTTGGAAATTATGAGAAACTGACTTCCACCTAAACATGAGCTGTAATTTACGGTCACTACATGGGAGACAACTTGTCTAAGAAAAGGGCCACAGTGACACAGCAATCTGGATTCTTTTGGTTTTTGTTTTGGTTATTTTTAAAACAATGCAAATTATTGATATTTGCCTTCATAGCCTCAAACATTTAAACACAGAATGATTTTAAAATAAAACTGCATCATGAAATGCGGACATAGTTTCTATTGCCTCTGGAGTAGCCTCAATCAACCTACTACATATTCTTCTTCCTTCTTCATAAATACTCATGCCAAGGAAAGGGCTACTTGTTACTAATTAGAGCCCAAAAAATCAAAATTATTCATAGTATGGCCTGAGAGGTATCAGTGAACTCTGCATCAAAGAAGCAGCATCAGGAATGTTGTATTCCAGATGTATTTTCCACAGTTTTTACGAGTCATCTAACATATATATTAAACCTTGTGGACTTTCAACATACTTGGGAAGTGAGAAACCAGCCTTTCTGTTTACAAATTTGAACAAAACCTTTGCTGAGAGTTGCATTTCCAAGGCTTTTCCTACCTTTTGCCAAATATTTGCCCCACAGACTATGAAACTTACACCTGTTTTATTTTGAAAATGGTTTGACAGAAAATTATGTATGTTTGTGTCTATATAACAAAAATTAAAAAGCTAAGTGTTTATAGGCTTATTACTGCAAAAACTTCAGGATGTCCCTCATGTCTGTTAAACACTTGAGTAAGCATCCCCCTGATCAAAAGCTGTAATTCTAACAAGCTGGGGTCTCTACATCACTCCTGACAATTTTAACTTCTACACAGTATACTAGCTGTCTCCACAGAATTCTTATTGAAGGTGTAGTTAATGAGGAATACTTATCTACTGGGTTATCCTGCAGTCATATCAGAATCTAGGTAGATGTGAGAATCTCAGAGATGTTTCTCTTCTCGTGTGACCCAGTAAAAGGATGCTGTCAGGCAGTTTTATTCCCTTAGTTTAGGGTTGCTGAAAGAATGCTTGAGCTTAATACTTAATTGGAATGATTCCATCAATTTTCTAAGGGGAATAACAGTAATTTTGGTTTCCTTCTTGAATGAAAATATCACCCTGCAGTGCCTGCAGTGTGACACAGTGTAGTTACACCAGGTTGTACGATCAGAGCACAAAATGAAGCAGAAACCAAAAACGAATTTCCAAATTCTCATTGCCCTAACTTCACTTCACCTTATTTGACTGCAATCATTTTTTTAGCACTGCTAAAGACAGACAGAATTTCAACATGACAGCATCCTTCTAAGTCAGTCAGGCTCACACGTGCAAAAGCCTAGCCCTGCACTGTAAGGACACGTTCCATTGTAAGGAACACATGAAAGACGTGACTAGGTGTGTACAAGCTTTCTCTACAAGTGACTAGAAGCCCCAGCAGCAGTGATACTCACGTTGGCACTGTCCCCAGGCCACTCGGGCCCAGCCCCAGCAGCAGTCAATTCTGCTTCCAAACTGACACAGTCCGGCAGATGAGACTATTTGTCTGGGCCACCTGTACGAGACAGTTCAACAAAGTCTGGTGAAACTTTCTGAGAGCAGCTAAAATCCTCCTAGAGTAAAAAAACCAAAACGTACCAATCAACACCAAAAGACAAAGAACACAAAAACAATTCTCTGGCACAGAGATACATATTTTTTTATTACTTTTACTGAAGAGAACTGTCCTCAGCTGAGACTAGGATATTTCTATCATTAATACACTGTTTACTTAAAAAAAATGCAAATGACAATAGGTGAAGAGGGGAAAAGACAATTGGGATAACTGAGCAAAGCCTGGAAAAGCTGACATGCTTTGCAGTACGCTCACTGCTGCCACTCCCAGGCTGGCACTGAACAGAAGTTCAGAAGTCYGAAACAGAATTTATGGTATGGAATAAACGCCATCATAAAGTTTAGGCWTTGTTTCAGTTTACAATATATGGCAAAATTTTCTCACTGATATGGCCAACCTTTCTCACTGAAACACTAATGGGAAAAAAAAAAAAAAGAAAACAAAAGCTTCTTGGACTGTTAACAGAAATTACATATAAAAAGAGAGCTGTAGTCTTCCCTTGTTCCAAGGAAAAGATACCACGGCCTCACGCAGTTGTAAACTATTGACACGAATCAGTAATGCCTTTTAACGACAGGCTGAAACCCCCTGAGAGCTGCATTTGAGTAAATCCTTATTTTAAAAAACCCAATAAACCGTAAAAATAAAAAAGGGAACCCTGGGGAGGGCGGGGGTCGCGCTGGCCGCTTGCCCCGCACGGCGCAGTGCCGGCTCCTGCAGCGCCGCCGGTCGCGACACCTGACAGGACACGACACGACGCGACACGGCCCACGGGCACACGAGCCCCGAGCTTCGTGTCAGGACTTGAGCCGCGATCCCCGCCGCCGTCTGTTCGGAGCGCCTCCGGGCGTCAATAAACTAATTTTATCTCTACAGCACGCGATGCGCTTTGTTTTTAATTCTTGCAGGACGCAGCTCCGCGAGAGCAATGAACTTATCTTGCACCTAAGCCCGCGTTGCGGCTGCCGAGCCAGGCGCGGCACTCGGGGAGGGGAGCTCCGTGCCGGGAGCTCCGGGAGCGGCCCGGCGCTTCCACCTGCGGCCCCGCTGCCCGCATGGGGAGCGCCACACGCGTCCCNCCGAGGGCTCCGGCCGTCCCCGCCTCGCCGGGAGCCAGCCCCGGTGCCAGGCAGGAGCCCGGGGGCCACCACAGCGCCGCGCGTCAGAAAGAGTAGAGCCCGGGCTCCCCGCGCTCTCCCTAAGGGAACGGAGCCTTCGCCTTGCCCGGCCGGTCCCGGCCGCCGCCCTACTCTCCCCGCGCCTACCTTCTGTCAAATTCCCCGGCCGCCCCCAGCGAGAGGCAGGACGCCAGGAGCAGCCGCAGGGAGAGCTCCATGGCCGGCGGGGGCTCCGCTGGCCGCCGAGGCGGCCCCGGGCGGGCGGTGGTGGCGGAGGCGCTCCCGGGCGGGCGGGGGTCCGGCTGCCGCCCAGGCCGGCCGCGCTGCCACGGCTCCGGGGCGGCGGAGAGCTCGGCGCCCTCCCGTTCCCTCTCCCGGTCCCTGCCCGGCTGGCAGGCGGAGGAGGCGCGGCGCGGGGAGCGGCAGCGCCGCCCGACCCCGGCAGAGGCGCCCGCGGCCCGCCCGGGGCCGCCCGCCCTGCCAGGGGCACCTGGCGTGCGTGGGACACCTGGGGCGGGAGAGCCGCAAGGAGCTCGCTGCTGCGGACAGCGAGGCGCAAACCGCGCTCGGGGGGCACTGGGGAGGGTGGGCTTCCTTGTCAGGAGCTTTTGTATCTTGAACTTCCTGAAGGAAGATGGTTACGCCCTCCTCTCTGCAAGGCTCCCGTCGAAAGCCAAGAGCATTTCGATTTGGCTTTTTATCAACCAAACCTTCCCAACAACAAAGCTTTTTAAAAGGCTTACAAGGTGTATATGGTTTTTTTCTGTCTCAAACGCTCCTATTAACAGCTCTCAGGTGTTAGCGTGTGTGACAACAGGTGTCCCAGCCCTTGTTCAGAAGAAAATGTGACAAGTTTAAACACTAACAACACAGCATGTAATGTGCTTGCACCATTACCGACAGCAATGACTGCATCTGTGCTCGCTACTAACATGTGAAAATACAGCCCTTATTTTTGTTTGGTTTCTATGAACTATGGCTTTGGGACTTAACAAAGGACACTTCTAATAGCAGCCTGTCACCAGTCGGTCCGAGCTGTTCTGAGATCTCTCTGAGTACAGACAGATGGGGTCAACCACTTGGACTGGGTTACAGCATTTGTTTGATTTGTGCCTACATCAAGGCTAAAGCTCATCAGCTGTTCCTGCAAGGGTCTGGCTGCAGCTTAGAAACAGTAAACAAGGATTTTCTCTGGTTTGTGCTGTAACACAAAGCCAAACCCTTCAGGAAGCAGTTGGATGCCAACCACGACTTAAAGCTTCAGATTTCAGCTGGTAGGTTCTGTGCAGAGCATTTTCCACCCTCAAAACACTTCACAGATAATTCAAGTAATACTGCACAAAGATGGCATTTTTTTGCACAAGATACATTGTGCCAGTAAGCCTTCAAAAATTACACCTTTTCTCAGAATGGTTTTACCACTGTGCGCTCACATATGTCTGCTCCAATGCTCCTTCCCCGCTTCTTTTAATGACCATACAATCCCCATTATAAGCTTTCTGTCCACAGCATCAGCCCAGAACTTTTCAGACATGGAGAAAAAACAAATGTAGAAGCTCCAAGGGAATGATTCTGCAAGGTGCTCAGATAACATGCAAACCTCCTCAGATGACTCGGATATAAAACCTGCACTGAGGACCAAACTTGGTTTCCTCCATTCGCATGAGAAGCTGATAACCAAGCAGTGAATGCAATGTCACGGTGCTGTTTGGGAAAGACAGAAGAACATCTGGCTTGTATTAGATCCCTGCTGAAATATGGAGCTGATTGCCAGATCTTGACTGATTGATAATTGGGTTTTGTTTATTTTTTTTTTTCACTTGGATCTGTGATGTGGTATAACAGACCATGCATAGTGAAATCACTGTCAAGATTTAATGGGCAGAAGGGGAGATAACCTATTTGTGA
The DNA here is from genome assembly GCA_013186435.1 of Turdus rufiventris. Taxonomy (NCBI): domain Eukaryota; kingdom Metazoa; phylum Chordata; class Aves; order Passeriformes; family Turdidae; genus Turdus; species Turdus rufiventris. The sequence goes on from PYHW01010561.1 coordinate 1,493,388, forward strand.
TAACCACAAGGATTTCTTTCTGATAATAGCATCTGCATGTGCCTTTCCAACTTGTAGGAAAAAAGTGTCCACAAATTACACCACAGCTAAGTCCAGGACAAGTGCCAAAACCAACATTTGAACATCACTCTGAATTAAGGTCTAGGGCAACCTGACACTTTCCCTCTCATGTCCAAAGAGACATATCATAAAATCAATTCCTTTAATGCAACACTGCATAATGGTACTTAATGTAGACATCAATTTTAAAGCACACACTATTCCTTTAAAGCATGCTCACTCACAAATGGCAGTAAGATCATTTAATCTCTCCAGACTGCACTGAGTATTTAAGACTTCCTCAGCAGCCTGTTTGACTCTCTTGTGTGTTAATACTAATGTGCTAGTCAGACATGGTGCCTACTCTGATTATGATTGTCTGCTCTTGGTTAACTTCTGCTGCCTTTACAATTTGTTTTGGAACATCAGCCCAAAAATCAGTTAACCAGTCACTGAAAGATCACATATTACACATTCATACCCATCAGCGAAACTGAACATCCACTCACTTATGAATTCATTTGTTTTGGCAATGGTTTATCATCATTAGTGGAGTTTTCTTAACAAGGTGGTTTCTCTTATCCATAGCAGTAGAAGGATTACTGAGTGAGCTGTCAAAGAAACAGATCTCTTGATTATTAAAGGTGTATCAAGTTGTGTGGGTATGCATCAAGATGCTATATAGAAGATGGAAGTGGAGAAGTTGGCAGTATGACAATAAAAAGCACTTTTGAAATGCACTTTTGTGCCCTATGTTTAGTGAAGCAGTTGAAAGTCTGGCATAATGCTGATGTCATCAGGTAGGATGACCTGATGTGCATCAGGACTTAACTAACAATAGAAGTCCAGCAACTGTGCATAAAATACTCAGATGATTGACTAGAACAAGTGTCCAAGAAAGTTTCTTCAAAGATATTGGTAAAACACTTGGTTAAGCGTAACATGATAGTCAGATTTTTAGCTGCAAATTAGCAACAATGAAGCAGAAACACAGAGGAAGATAGTATTTGAACAGCAATGCTGCTGTCCTTGTGTATGAAAAAGTCAAAACTCATAGGAAGGTGAATTTTGCCTGAAACAGTGTTCAATTTATGCTAGCATAGTGATCCTGGGTTTTTCCACTCTTCTTCATTCCTCCATAATTATCTTTATGTGTCTTGTGCCAAAAAGCCACATTATCAGTCATGATCTTTATCTCAGACTTTTAGTCTCACCACTATATTGAGCTCAGATTGAGACCCCTCTATGCAAATCAAGGCCCTAAACTTGATAAGATACACTGTGTTGAGAGCAGAGAAAGAGCCAAAAACACTTCCAGCTAAAAATACTTGCAGCTGACCATGCCATTAGCAAGCCCATTAGGTCCTAAATTGTCTATAATTTTCCAGGGAATGAAGTCCCAGGTATACATTCTATTCCTGTATGCTGCAGCATAAGTGATGAAGGCACATCTGACTGCATAAAAATCTGCATCCTGGTGATAAGGCATCAGAGTGAAGAAATACTTTGAGAGAGGGGCTTGCTAATTCTGCTGAAGGGAGGGTAAAGGTGGTGAGGGCAACTGCTGCTTCTGGGATGGCAAGTGTGACAGAGTGACATCTGGCACACTACAGTTTAACAACATGTGCAGGACTGCTCAGGACAACAGTGATGTTTCAAAAATCCACAATAGTACAGTGCAGAGTGTATTTGCAGTGCATACTCCATTAAAGTATCAAGAATCACTGTCATGAGCCATACAAGTGACCAGTAATACAAGGAACATAACTAAAAACTCGTGTAAACAACAGGAAACTCAGTTCTAAGGAAGACAAGCTTATTTACAGTTTTGTCTAGTGAAATGAACCTTCCTTGTGTGTGGGACCTGCTCCTCTGTAACAACACTACTTACTTTTGCTTCACCTGGGGTAGGCTGTGCCCAGCAGTCTCAGTGTTCTAAACTTTTGCTACAGGATGAACTCCAGGTCCTCATATGTTCTTTGTTGCTGTAATCATTCCTGAGGGGGAAAACCAACAGAACAGAAACAGTTTCTGGAATACTCCCCGGCATCATCTGGACAGGCAATATTTTTTTTTAAAAAGAGCTATAAAGGTGGAAGTGTCAGGTATTTTAGGCTGACAGATATTAATAAATATGGTAGATGGTAGAATATGGCAGATTTGACAGAAATCACACAGGAAGAACTTTAAAATTTATCTTATTTTTATACATACCTATGAATTGACAAAAACACATCAATAGAAGGTATTGCCTTCAGGGTATTCTACTACCAAGTAACATTTCTTTGAGGAAGGTATTAAATAAGTTCTTTTGAATCTACTTTCCTAATATTGACTTCCTCCTTGTCTTAAAGCATGTTATGAATGTTAATAAATCAAGTCCTCTATTCAGCAGAATCAGTCAATAACACTCCCATTTACATAAGCAGAAATTAAGGAACAAAAAATTACTTTTGCACAAATCAAATAATCTGCCATCAAACCAGGAGCAGATCTCCTGTTTTCCAATTTCTTACTTAAACCACAAATCCATCCTTCCTCTTTTCTAGGTATTTCACCCTCACTGAGGCTGAGAAAGTTGACCACAAAGCCCACATTATCCTAAGTCATAAAACCACGCCATGACTTGTGTAAAAACCACTTGATTTGCAGTTTAATGGCAAGCAGGATCACAGTCTGCATTTGCACTGCTATTGTAACATGTATACCTCTTACAAAATGGAAGGGAAAGAAAGAATCCAAGTTCATATTTTTTATGAGACTTTCAATGTCACTACTTTTCTTCTGGGGCTATGCAATTCTGTGCCATATTTAAAAGTAAAATTTATTAAGTAAATATTATCTCCATCACATGGCAGGAAAGAATCTCTATGACTCCCATGCTAATAAGAAAACTATAAGGTATCAAGGAAATACAGCAATTCAATCAGCTAAATCATTCTCATACTCCAGCTCTCTCTTAATAAAAATTCTTGAAGGGGTAAGGAAGTCATCCAACCTGTCAGACACTGTAGTATGCAATTACCTTCTATACAGATAAACGCTGTAATTTGGATACTGGTTCAAAAGCTCCCATGTGCTTTTCTGCATGAAGTCTTCCAAATTAATTTGTTTTTTTCCAGTATGTTTTTTCCACACATACTTGATCCTTCTTTAAAAACTATGAGTAGTATTTCTGTTGAAGTTTACTGCATTTCATTACAGTGCAAAGAAGTTTTTTCCCCCTGTAAATAAACAATAATTTGCCTTTCAAAACCCTGTAAAATTTCATATGCATGAAATATATATATGCAATTTAAAAAGATTTCTAGCTCTCTACATTACCAGTTTTGATGCCAAACATATTTTGCACAGGGGATCACAATGATAATCCCCCAAATTCAACATCACCCTGATCATTAGGGAGTCAGTCTACTTTGCCTTACTTTTTTCCATGTAAATTTTGTAAGGTTCTACTGTTCCAGTAATACACGGAATCCAATACAACTCCTATAACTTTACAGCATATGTTTTTCAGATCATGCTGCAGCTCTTCATGTTCAGTTTTACACCATGCAGCCAATGCCTGACACTGCCTCCTTTCCTCAGAAAGGCAAATGCTTGAACACAGGAGCACTGTACTATATATCATTGGTACTTTGTCACTTAAGTCATTGTCATCTCCAAGGGCTGCATGCACATGCATTTAGCAGGCAGAAGGGAGAGACCAAAACTGAGGCACAAGCAAGACATTCAGCCTTAAAAGGAATTTACCAAAGAAATATTACCTGTATAGCAAGAAAATACACATTCAGCAACACTTAGGATCAACAGTGCACCGTCTCTTTCATGGGCAAAAGGTGCATAAAAACCTTCTGTTCAGTAACATTAGGGGCAGATGACAGATTCATAAAAAGAGAAAAAAAACCCAGAAAAGAAAAATGTAATCACCAGATTACTCTCCATAAATAACATATAAATAAAATAAAAGAGAAAAAGAATCACATATGTCACACAGAAGATAGCTATTAAAAAGCTTTTAAGAATCAAAACCCACAAATATGTTAGTTGAAACAAAACTTAACCTCACAATTTCTGCTACAATTTCAACAAAAGAAAAAGGTAACATTAATAGAAGAGATTTGCATGAAGACATGTTCTTGATCATAATTCTAATAGAAACTGTATTGAGTCAAGCAGGACAGCAGTTTTGTATAGTACCTGAAAAAATTATGGACTTCAGCTAAACTGAGCCAAAACTGCAAGTTAGGGCAAAATTGGGTTGTATAAGAATTTTAATATATAAGAAAGAGCCATAAATCAACCTGAAAAGTTACCAGAATTGTCTTCATGACAAAAGCAGCAAATAATCTGGTGCAGCATGGATTCAATTGTTCCTTCTCATGAATTATGGTCCTTACAGCAAGAAATACACTGGGAGATGCAGAACCAGAAGAAAATTATTCACAACTGCCTAAGATACCAGTTTAGACTGTGAAACAGTTTGCATAACTTTGTTTCTCCCTGTGCCTTGGGCTCATTGCCAATGCTGGGCAGGGGGGAGGGTAAATATGGGTGTGATGCCCAGACTTCCTATATAAATTATAAATTATGACAAAGCCTTTCCACAGAGAAATGATCAAGCACTAGTTTAACCCGGTCCTTTAGGCTGCTTTACTTTTTTTCATAATGAACCTGAATCTCTACATAAATTCTAGCAAAGATGGAGTAAATTAGCTGAAAATAAATAAATCACTCTTGGTCCTGGTTTTCCTTCAGTTTAATTTGATTTCTGGTGCTGTATCTTTGCTTGCCTAAGCTCAGCTATAGTTGTGTAATGACTGGTTGCTGATAAATTGACCAAGAACTGCTTATATAAATGAGTTTAAATTGTTATTCTCAAGAGGGAAATGGCTTTGTCTAATGGAATTCTTTATCTAATTTCAATCTTGTTTTGACGTACAAAAAATTCCTAGTATGTTTTGAGACACCAAGGGGAAGTAATAGCCAGGAAAACCTACTGCAGATGCTCTGAGGAAGAGTTTTCATTTAGTTTTGGTGTTGTTGACCCAGCTTCTCAGTTCGACTTTATATTGAACTGCAAACTCTGAAAGAATAGTTAACAGTGAAAGAGACCTCTGCTGGTCACCTGGTTCAACCTCCCTCCTCAAGCAGGGTCACCTACAGCTGGTTGCCCCAGACTGTGTCCAGGCAGCTTTTGAATAGCTCCAAGGATGAAAACCCCTCGGCCTCTCTGGGAATCCCATGCCTGTATTCAGTCACCCTCACAGTGAAAAAATGTTTCCTCATGTCCAGGTGGAATCTCCTGTTTGAGTCCATAGCCTCTTGTTTTGTCACTGGACACTATTGGAAAGTACCTGGCTCCATCTGCTCTACACCACCTTCCTTTTAGATATTATTCCACCTTGATGAAATTCCCCCAGGTCTTCTCATCTTTCAGGCTGAATAGTCCTGTTTCTCTCTGCCTTTGCTCCTGGAAGAAATGGTCTTGTCCTGTAAACACTGAGTGGTCCTTTGCTGGGCTCCTCCCCAGCAGTTTTGTATCTCTCTTGTACTTGGGAGCCCAGTGCTAGATTCAGCAATCCAGGTACAGCCTTACCAGTGCTGAGTAGAGGGGAAGGATCACCTCCCTTGGCCTGCTGGCAGCAATGCTGCTAATGTAGCCCAGGTACTGCTTTTGGATTGTGATCATACTGCTGCCTCCTGTTCAGCCTGGTGTCCACCGGGACCCCCAGGCTCTTTTCTGCAAAGCTGTCAGCATGCAGTGCATGGGCTTGTTCCTCTGCAGTTGCACAGCTTTGCACCTTCCTTTGCTGAACTTCATAGAGCCCTTGCCAGCCCATTTCTCCAGCCTACCAAAACCCCTCTGGATGGCAGCATGACCCTCCAGCATCTCAGCCATCCTCTTAGTTTAGGGCCATCAGCAGACTTGCTGAGGGCACACGTGCCACATCATCCACTTTGGTAACAAAGACGTTAAGCAGATCAGTACCCAGTGAAACCTCTGTGAAGGTAGAAGTTTATAGCAATAAAATTTTCATGTGTTTTAAGTCAAAACGAACAAACAAACAAGATCTCACAGAAGTAGTGTAGTAATAGATAGTGTAGTAATAGATAAATAAAGCATGTGACTGGTATGATGATTAGTACATAGAGAGCTGCTTGGGAGCCTTTTAATGCCTTTCAGCATTACAGATTTTGTTTGTGGTCTTCATTAGGTAGTATTTGAGAGAGATTTAAGATGGGTTTGATTGCTGAGCATGAAAGGAAATTAAGCAGTTTCAGCTTTATCTACGAGTTTTGGTGGACATTTACTGATTATTTTATATTCTGCTGAAACAATGTAGTAGCATTCAATTTTATTTCACACTACATTCATTTTGAAGCTGTATATTCAAACCCAGTAAATACAAATAACAGTTTGAAGACTTCTATGTGTTTTCAGGGAAATCTTTCTAGAGGAGACAATAGGTGTTGTCCTACCTTTAAAATGCAATCCGATGCATGCCTGAACTGTTGAAATAAACCACAATTCTCTCGAATTGTGATTTTCTTAAGGCAGAGGAATAAAAGACTTCTGATTTGGGAGCATAAGACTAGAAGATTTCTCCATCTCTCTGAGGAGACTGCAGAAGATGAAATGAGAAAATTTCAAGAAGAGTTGTAATGAATATCATGAAAGGAGAGGGGAAATCTAAAAAAAGACTGCAACACATCTTGACAATTTAAAAAAATGGTTTTCAGACTATATCAAAATGTTCCAAGATAAAAGTCCTTGCAGAGCTCTACAGAATCCACTGGTAACAGACTTAATGACAGAGTTAATGACTAGACAGAGCGCTGCAGGCACACATTGATGAGCTGTGTTGAGCTTCTCATCCACCAACATTCCCAAGTCCTTCTCCTCAGGGCTGCTCTTAATCTGTTCTCCACTCAGCCTGTATTTGTGCTTGGGATTCCCCTGGCCCTGATGCAAGACCTGGCATTTGGCCTTGATGAATATCATGGGGTTTACATGGACGATCCTCTTGAGCCTGCCAAAGTTCCTCTGAGTGATATCCCTTCCCTAGATTCTTTCTGCGTCTCAAAACCTGTGACATCACAGCAAGGTCTGGACTATTGATTAGAATTTAACTGGCATCTTTTGGCATTTACTCCTTTGAGTAATTTATTCCTATTCGGTTTCATGGGTGTCAAATTCAGCTTTGATTTACTTCGTTCAAACCAGCAAATTACAAAATAAAGGTATTTTCTATTCTTTCTCAATAAATGGAAGATGTGTGCACACAACTAGGAGAGTCAGACAGCACTTATAGAAGCGTGCTGTGCTTCATATAAGAAATGAATCTAGAGTGTTTGATCATCCAGACAGAAAGCACTGCACTTCAAAACAGCTAGAGAACACCAGCTAAAAACTTTATCCTACTGTCTTCTGTACAGCACTAACTGATGAAGTTAAGTGTTAATTCCTAGCAATTTTGTGCATGTGTGTGCCTACATTTTCTTGGTTAACAGATCTTCAGAGAGACACTAACATTCTTCAAGATTAGATTCGCAGGGAACAACATTAAATTATATTTTCCAGCGATCTCCACATAGCAGCAAATTCTGTATAACAATGGTAGACATAGAACAGTACTGTGTTCTCCTCAGAACTTGAGTGCTCCTACTTCTTTCAGGTAAGGCAAGTGCTACCATCAAATTGATTAGCTGATTTGTCTGTCAGGTTGGCAATGTGGTGTTTAGTCTTGTAAGAGTAGCTATTGTCTATACCAATAGTGCACAATACCCTGCTAATGCAAACTTATCAAGAGCTAAAAACAACTGCAGTTGCAAGTCCTCTTAGTAAGGATTAATCCGCTGGAACATATTTTGCTTCAGAGGGTTTTTTTGGCAGTTACTACAGAGCATATAAATGTAATCTAATTGTAGTAAATATTCATAGACTAACCAAATATTTCAAATTCCATGTTTGCTTCAGATGACTTTGAAAAGGATTTTCTTATCCAGAACTCTACTTTGAATGTAAAATGTTACTCCAACATGGATGAGGTATCTATTTATAACCAAATGTTTGTGTCCAATGGTCAAATAAAAAAAAAAGAGGAATTGAATGTTTATTTTAGTCTTGATTTTTTTCCAATACCTTGTGCAATTTATCCTGAAATTCTAATTATATCCCCTTATACAAACACTGCAAATATGAAAACTGAAAGGAAGTGTATTTGCTAGAGTTTTATCCTCCTTTTTCCAAAGAAAAGAAATGCTTGTGGTCAAATTACTTAATGAAAATAATTCAGTGTGTCAGCAATCATCCCAACAAAGAAAACATGTCCATTTACAGTACTGTTTAACTATTTCTATAGTTGGTTACCACATTAAGTGGGTATTTGAATGGAAGTATGCCAGATGAATAAAAACAAGCTTCACGGGTGCAAAACATTATCTCTTTCCACAAAATTAGCTACCTGTGTGCAAAATTACACACACCTACCATAACTGCTGACCTCTCAGGAACTCAACAGTCTATATCTGATGTGATTTTGTTTAAAAGAGCAATGCCAATAAAATACACCAGGAGTTATCAGCCCAACGTATCATGGTCCAAGTTTATATTGTACTATAGCAAAATACATGCCTTACAGCTCAGGAACTGTAACACTGCAAAATGGATATAAAAATGGGTATCTATTAATGAGAGAATCTACAGCTTAAGCTGAAAAGTAACGTTAGCTGGACCAACCCCAAATAATAACCAGAAGCTCAGCAGTTCTACAACCTTTTCATAGTTTCAGAATAAAATTGAATTAAAGGCAATTTTAGAAAGTCACTCGTTGCAGACCTCAGTCAAAGGAAGGTGCCTGGGATTTGCAGTAGTTAATCAGAAGCTTGATTCTTCTGGTTGCCAGCAGTGATCTGGAGTGGCAACTTTGAGAAAGAAGCAACAAATGATTATTTGTAATGAATAGCAGTTGGCTCAAAATTCTTGGCCTAAGTTCTAAACCATGAGGCTTCCATCCACCATGATCCTTCCCTATTATCTATTTTAACTATGTATAACTTCACTGTCCTTATTTAAAACCTCCTCCATTTAAAACCTTAATTTAAAACCCAGCTCAATGGTAGTTGTTGTGGTAAGTTCCACTGGCTAAATACAAAATAGCACAAGGAAATATGCTTGTTATAAAATGCAATCACTTAACATTGAGTTTGCAAACTTATTGGCACCCCAAGAGCTCTACAGGAACTTGGTTATGATATACCATACCACCATTTTTGTATTTTCTTTGCAAAATAGTAAGATTCTTTGCATATAAGCTATTAAAATCACCTACATTATTTTCTTCAGCTTATGCTTGTGTTTTAATATGCTTTTTTTATACAGACTGAATGCAACCAAATTGGACATGAAGACAATGGTGGAAGTAAGGAAAGTTTAGTTTTCAGTTTTCTGTATTGTGACACAATGAATTTACTGTGCCATTGTTTACCTGAAATCTGCTACTGCCCCTTTACAACTTTTATACAACAGAAGTATTTTTCTTCCCTCTCTTATCTCCAGCTATTCTAGCTCTGGACAATTACATTTCTATTCTCGGTACCTTAGGATTATATTGCTGGAATTGAAGTAACTGGAGCTACAACACAGTTGTACTGCTAATAACTCACATTCAGTAACCAAGTTCACACATCTAAAAACAAATTCCTTCAAAAGCGTGCAGACTCTAATTCTAATGAAACCTTACAACACTCAATGCAGCAGTTTGTTCATGCACCAGTTATTCTCAAAGGAAGTTGCTTTCTTTGGATGTTCCTTTGGACGCTGGACTTTGGACGCTAGTCATTCCATCTTCTGAGCAATGAAATAGTGACATTTTCACCAAAGCGTGCAACAGAGTGTGGACTGAGAAATTGAATCCCTCACTCCCCAAGCAGGGCATGTTCCATTTAACTGGAAAAATACACTCTGGCCACAAGAAATGTAAAGCTCATGGTTTTAGCACATTTCCCCCAAATCAATGCATACAGTGTGATGAAAAGAACAAGCTTCTGACTTCTCTAAACAAGACCAATATTTCCACCTGTTAAGCAACATCTCTGTGTGTAAGCAGAGTCCAGAACAGAGGAGCAGACAGACTATATTTAAATCAATCCAAACTTTATTTCTAATTCAGAACCTATGTACATGAAGAACTATATACATCAAAATACAAGTCTCTCCTTTG
>PYHW01010564.1:12565-25807 GCA_013186435.1 Turdus rufiventris
CTCTCCTCTCCTCTCCTCTCCTCCCCCACTCCACAAGAAACTCCATGGCCTCATCCCAGTGACTACCCATGACTTATGACTCCCCTATACAGTCACATTTGTCCCTTTGATTTTACCAAGTGAGCAGGAAAATAGTGGTGGCAGTTCTGACTAACTACTGAAGAAGTTATCGCTTGACAAACATCCTTTTCCTGGGTGAATGCCTTTACTTTCTAGGACTTCTACCTTGTAACAACTTCCATGAACATTCCACCTTCCACATACTCTCCAGTAAACCCAAATTATCTACCTCCTTCTTTGATCAGTCTCAGGGCTTTTCAACTTCTCCTGCCAGGATATCCAAAGTTATATCATATATCAGCTTTCATTTCTGTGATCTTTTGCTTGAGTTTCTGATTTTCACCTTTGTCTCCTTATATTTATGGTGAACTTGTCACATCCTCTTTCAAGGCTTCCTTTGGCTCTGCTATAGCTATAGTTAGCATTTGTCAAACCCTGAACAATTGAAGTTGTGGTCTTTTCTTATCAGTGTTCTGTTTAAAAAAAACCAAAAAATCAAACTGCCTCCCGCCAAACTGCCAACCCATGAAACCACACATAGGCGCGCATACATACGCAAAATATTTAGGCATTTCCAAACCTCTTTCAAATCCTTCTGATTCCTTTACAGAATAATTTTTCTGAATTATTCAATTCCTGGTTTTGCCAAATACTTACCCATACATCTTTCCAGAAGACCTAGTATCCCACATTGCGTACCTACTGCTCCCAATAACTCTAGTTCATATTTTTGAGATCAGTAAGAGCCAGTCTGAAAACTGGATGCAAATAGCACTGTATGTGTCCCTCTGGGATCATCAGATTCTTGACCTCCTTGTATCTTGCTAACTTTATAAACTCATGCAAAATCCATTCCTACATCAACAATAGTTAGACATTAACCCTTTCAGTGTCACAGTAGGGCCCATTAACTTTGGTCAGTTATGATTATTTTCCATTGCAAAGGCTTTTCTAGTGAAAGATGCAGTATGGTTTTCCAGTGTAAGTGGCATTATCACTCAGTGGTTTGCTTCAGCCTTTCCCCCTTCTTTAATGATACAGTTTCCTCTCACTTATTACAATTGCATTCAGATCTATTGGTCATTGTATACAAATGGTCTCGTTTTATTGAACTTGTTAGTGACTGATGAGATTTCCCCCAACACAGAAGGACTTTCAGCTCTTTATAAATGTTGTAAAGAGATGCTGGGGAAAGAATTCAAGAATCCAATGTTGTTTGGAAGAGAAGCACCTGTCTCAAGGGAAGAGGTAGAGAATTTCCCAGGAAGTAAACAAAACACTATGGCCAATAGGAAAGCAGAGGGCTTCATCTACAACTTATCAGAAGCCAAAATATCTGCTGAATGTTTGTCTTAAATATCTGCTGAATTCTTCCTGAGGGCAACATTACACAGGGAAGATATCTTCTGAACTTCCTCATGAGTGAGTATGGAGGGATGGAGGGATGGATGGATGGATGGATGGATGGATGGATGGATGGATGGATGGAGCAAATGGCAAAAATAGAAACATGGAAAGACAATGAAGATAACAAGAAAACAGGTAGAAATAGGATGGCAGGAGAGAAGTATTGAGGAGTATATCCTGTTCTCTCCCCTAAAAACTCAACCTCCTCTGAACTCTGCTACTTTGCTCTTCATTTTATGTCTTTGCTCCTTTCTGCTCCCTGGATGATCCTGTCTCTGCTGCAATATTTATATCCTGTCCTTGTATTCTGCAAGCCCATTTTGCCTCTGAGATGAAAGCCCCTTCATCCTTTTCCTATATTAATTCCCTAAAATTCCATCTCTCATCAACACTTCCAAGATAATTTTATTTCCTATTCTTCCTTTCTCTGGAAAAGATTCTTCTTTTGAGGGTGACAAATTTGATTTTTCCCAATTCCCACCAAAACACATAATCTTTCTCATTTTTACCTGATTGCTATTTTTATGAAAATCATTCCAACTTCAGTTTTTCCATCTTAAAATTATTTGCTTCTTCCATTTCCTGGATAGAATCACAGAACTATTTGGATTGGAAGGGATCATGAAGATAATCTAGTTCTAATATCCCACCACATCTTCCATTAGACAAGGTTACTCAAAGACCTGTCCGGTCTGACCTTGAATAATTCCAGGGACTGGGTATCTACAGCTTCTCTCTGCAATCTGTTCCAGTGTCTCACAACCCTTACAGGAAAGAATTTCTTCCTTATGTCTCATCTAAAGCCATTCCCCCTTGCCCTGCCACTACAAGCCCTTGTAAAAAGTCTCTTTCCACCTATCTTTTAGCTCCCTTTAGGTACAGGAAGGCTGCTCCAAGGTCTCCTTGGAGCCTTCTCTTCTCCAGGCTGAACAATCCCAGCTCTCTCAGCCTGTGTTCAGAGAAGAGAGGCTCCAGCCCTCCAAGAGTTTTGTGGCCCTGCTTTGGATGTGCTCCAGCAGGTCCATGTCCTTCTCCTGTTCGGGACCCTAGAGCTGGATGCAACATTCAGAGTGGGGTCTCGCAAGAGTAGAGGAACAAAATTACCTTCCTCACTCTGCTGGCCTCGCTGCTTTGGAGGCAGCCCAGGAGATGGCTGGATTTCTGAGCTGCAAGTACACATTGGGTCACGTCAAGCTTTTTGTCAACCAAATCCCCCAACTCCTTCTCCCCAGGGCTGCTCTCCATCTATTTTCTGCCCAGTCTATTTGTGCTTGAAATTGCCCAAGCCAGGGGCAATACCTGGAACTTGGCCTTGTACTCCATGAAGTTCACATAAGTCCACCTCTCAGATCCAAGTCCCTCTGTAAGGCATTATTCCCTCCTCCAGTATGTGGACACAGCTCAGTGTCATCAGCAAACTTGCTGAGGATGTGTTTGATCCCACTGTACATATCACTGACAAAGGTGTTATAAAGTCCCAATATTTGGTCCCTAAGGAACACCACTCATCACTGTTCTCCACACAATATTTCACTCTCCTGCCCAACCACGTCACCCATATTTTCCCTCTCTCAGGCTCCCTCTCCTCTTCATAACCCAGCCAGAGATTCCCCTTTCTACATTCTCCTTTCTTCTCTGAGATACCCTCTAAGGCTTGCTTTCACTAGCTTTTCCCACAGAGGTTTTTCTCTCTGTCAAAACCCTAAATCTACCTGCAAATCTCATCTTGTATTTATCAGGTCACTGAGCCCTTTACTCACTTGAGCTCAGCTCTTTCCAAGCCTTTTGCTGCTGAAAAGCCAACCATGAACATTCAGTAGCTCATATTCAGAAGCATCCACTTCATCAGTCTCAAAAATATGTCAACCACAGTTTCTCAAAGGCTAAGTGAGTCACTGTTTCACTGGCACTGTTTTATCCCTGCCCACACTTGGACAGCTCATTTAACAAATAAGTGACCATATCAGGGGATTTTTCTCTGCTGCACCAACAGATAGCTACAGGGCACAACCAATAGAAGAAGGTATTCTGATGGTAATATCAGCTCAATACAGGATTTTGCAGCTCTTTTCCTTTTGGTTTAGAAACCAAATATGTTCTAATAGCACTGAATGTTTCATGTGTTTTGTTGGTCTTGTTTCATCTCTAGTCCCTCCCACAAACTCTAAACTTTGTGCTTCAACAAACAACACTGAGGGATACTAAAAGTCAGTCCAACTTGAACTTACATATTGCTACAGCAATTACAAAGGATCTTGCACAAATTGAGTAAACAGACTCTGAATTTTATTGTAAGATGAATATAACAAGAAAAATGACACCAGGAAGAGGATGCCAATTTAAGATATGAAGGATGCTTAGAGGACATGCCATCTGTATTCCAAAGAAACTGGATTCACAAGTCTCAAAAAATCTGGTAAAAATAAACCTACTTTAGTGGATTAAAATAGACTACTCTGTTGTATTAGCATTACTACGTTGTTTCCATTCAACAAAGATATTTAATCCAGTTGTGCTTCGTGTGTGTTAAAGATACAGATATTACCTGTTTGAAGCGTCAGAACAGAATGTGGGGCCCACAGCACTTAACACTAGCAATTGCTATTCAAAAGTCAGGATGATACCAGGATTTGCATATAACTTGAAAGAGGATCAATAATTTCAGGCTTACATACTGCAGGGGATGCGTGCTGGACTGAAAGAAAAACTTTCTTTTCATGTGAAAAGTGAAACAAATTGAGTTTGCCAATCCATTATGTTCTTGTTTTGCATGGAGCTTTGAGATGTCACCTTTATAGCAAGTCAGGGTCAAGGTGAACCATGAGTGTGTCTTGGAGGATGGATGTTCAGTTGTGGTCTGCATTCCCAATAAGGCTGATACAGTAAACTCAAATTAAGTCAGCAGGCAGGAAACATGGCTACCATACCTAAATTCTGACATTGCCAAAGGCTGAAATAGTACAGTTCAGGAGATGAGGAGGATTTAGTAACACTGGACACATCTCTTCTCCCAAGAAAAGTAATTTAGCACCATCCAGGTTTACCTAGCTTTGGACAGTGCTCCTCTTAATGATAATGATTTCTAGTGTCATGCTGGTAATATCAGTCACAAAAAACGTGCTTTAAGGGGAGATTAGTTCCCTTCTGGTCTCTGCTGCTGAAGATTGCAACATCCCTAAGGCACCATCAAGTTGCTTCTTGCTCTTCTAATTTCTCCCCAGCCACATGCTCTTCCAGTTTCTCTGAAGCTCTGCTGATTCAGAGTAGCAACGCAGATGGAGGAATACCTCCCTGGAGAGAAGAGTCAGCTCTCAGCTTGGAAACAGAGCTAATTTTCAGATGTCCTTTTTCCCACACAAAGAACGAGCATCCGTTTTCCCCCTTCCTCCTCCCTCGCTTCTATATAACAAAACAAGCATTAATAAATAAAGATAATTAATTTAATCCTTGTTCTGTCTGAATCTTCTTGTAAAACACAGTGAACCGTTGCACTCAGGCAGTGAAATCAATGGCAGATTTGTATTTCAAGTAATATTAGAGAGATGTTAATTCTCCTGGTTTTTTTCCTTTGTTTTACGAATGTTACATATGCATGTTTTAAACAAAACAACTTTGACATTTAGGAAAAAAAATATATCTGTCGGGATTTTCATTTTCAAAAACAACCCTTTCACAGGAACCCACCTGAATGCCACAGCTACATAGGAAGTTTATAGCATTTAGGGAGTTCCTCAGGTTTCCTGTCCTTCTATCTCCATTCCTCAGGAAAACTGTACTCATAAATGAAAATCCTGAAGATATTAATGTGAGCCCCCACAATGAGTGTTGCTTCAAAACTAGGGACTCATCCCACACAAAATAATTACAGCTGAGGCTTCTTCAAACAAAACCACAAGTATGAGGAACTACAGGTAAGCTAGCATCACTCCTACATCAAACACATCTAACATTATGAGCCATTTGGAAGGTATTACACAGCCCCAGCCAGCCCAAATCTATAGAGGAAAACTTTTTTTTCACAGGTCCCAGGGAATTTGCTTTCTGTGCTGGGTGGTTTTCTGCCCTTCCCGTCAGTGCAGCTTTGGCAGAAGAAATGCTCCTTCATTAAACAAGTGTTCAGAGGAAAACACCTAAGTATGTCCTGAGCTCAAAATTCAGAGTTTGGGCTATCACTGAGGTGACTGTTCTGAAGAATTTTCCATCTCTTTGCATCGCTGGAAACCAACAAATTTCATTTAGATACTAGACACATGACAGGCTACTATCATAGATTGGTTTGAGTTGTCAGGAAACTTAAAAGATTATATACATATATATACACACACATGTATATGTAATAAATTAATCATATATTGATATAAAAATAATTTAAAACTCTGAAAATTTCGATTTAATTCAGTAAGGCAAATTACTTCTATGTAAATAGAACATTTTAAACTTGTTGAATTTGTTCTATATTGAATATGTGTGTGAATATTTACTTTTTCCTTTCT
Source organism: Turdus rufiventris (assembly GCA_013186435.1). Classification (NCBI taxonomy): domain Eukaryota; kingdom Metazoa; phylum Chordata; class Aves; order Passeriformes; family Turdidae; genus Turdus; species Turdus rufiventris. The sequence goes on from PYHW01010564.1 coordinate 18,526, forward strand.
TGAAGCCATAATTGAACTGCATCAATGAAGAACTACTGATAAAAACACAAATAACTTCTGTGTAAAATTTATATTTCGCTTTTACTTTTAATCTGTTACTCTAGATGATAGAATACAATGAATGTTCATATACCTAACAGTGTATGTGCTCAGATTACCATTAATAGCATTTTATTATTTTAGAAAAAATGGAATTTTGTATTTACTGATCTATTAATACTTCACTTGTGATTTGCTTTGGATGGCACATGGGTATTCTAATTTATAAGAACAGTAATATAAAACTCTGTATTTTGTTTTCAAGCCCAGTCCTAAAGAACCAAGCAAGTACTTCTGCTTTTTAAACTTGAGCCTTTTTGTTAGTTACTGCTTGGTCATTCTTTGGAGGCACCTATACTGAAATAAATACAGTAAAATGAAAAAGCATTCTGTGACAAGTTAGAGCTATAGAAATCTATTTTATTAATTCGGAAAATTCTGGCCCTAGTCATTTTGCCAAATGTTTTCCCCAGTTTCAGCAATTTTATCTTAAACTTATGTGGAAAATAAGCATTGCTTTTTTGTTGATGTTATCCCATTATTTTATTTTACTTACAGTAATTTCACGACCACAAGGTGCACTGGACTGTAAGGCGCACGCCCCGAGAGTCGCAACTTTGTAGCTCAGAAAGGGCGCATCGGATTATAAGGCGCACTATTTTTTTTTTGCAGTGAGGAGCCGCACRGCGTGCAACAAAGTAGCGAATTACTGGCAGGTTCTCAATTTGCAAAGTTTTTTGCTGCTCTTTCGCCGCTTTTTCGCGGCCAATTTTCACCGCTTTTTGATGCGATTTTTCGCCATTTTTCAGTGGATTTTTCGGCAGCTCTTCGGCGGATATTTGCAGCGTTTTTTTGCCGCTTTTTCGGCAGCTTTTCACCGCGATTTTTCGCCACTTTTTCGCCGCGATTTTTTTCCATGTTTCAGTGGCTTTTTCGCGGCCAATTTTCGCCGCTTTTTGACGCGATTTTTCGGCGATTTTTCGCGGCTTTTCGCCGCGATTTTTCGCCGCTTTTTTGCGGCAATTCACGGTGATTTTTCAACGCTTTTTTGGAGTGATTTTTGACGCCATTTTTCACAATTTTTTGACGCCTTTTCGCCGCGATTTTTCAACATTTTTTGGTGGCTTTTCACCGCGATTTTTCGACGCTTTTGGGCGGCTTTTCGCTGCGATTTTTCGCCGCTTTTCGGCGGCTTTTCGCCACAATTTTTAGCCAGTTTTCGATGGCTTTTCACCGCAATTTTTTGCCACTTTTTTGCCGCAATTTTTTGCTGTTTTCTGGCGGCTTTTCATTGCGATTTTTGACGCTTTTTCGGTGGCTTTTCACCGCGATTTTTCACCGCTTTTCAGCGGCTTTTCGCCACGATTTTTCGGTGCTTTTCGGCGACTTGTCGCCATGATTTTTTGCCGCTTTTTGACGGCTTTTCGCTGTGATTTTTCGACTCTTTTTGGCGGCTTTTCGCCGCTATTTTTTGACTCTTTTCGACGCTTTTTCACTGTGAATTTTTGCCATTTTCCGGCGGATTTTCACTGCAATTTTTCGACGCTTTTTCGCCCCAATTTTTGCCATGATTTTTCGATGCTTTTTCGCCACGATTTTTTGCCGGTTTTCGGTGGCTTTTCACCGTGATTTTCCAATGCTTTTGGGCTGCTTTTTACCACGATATTTTGCCGCTTTTTGGCGGCTTTTCGCCACAATTTTTGGCCATTTTTCAGTGGCTTTTCGCCGCGATTTTTTGACACTTTTGGGCGGCTTTTCGCCGCCATTTTCCAACATTTTTCGGTGGTTTTTCACCACAATTTTTCAACACTTTGTCAGCGCGATTTTTCACCATTTTCCGGCGGCTTTTCGCCACGATTTTTTGACGCTTTTGGGCGGCTTTTCGTCGTGATTTTTTGTCGCTTTTTCGGCGGCTTTTCGCTGCGATTTTTGGCCGGTTTTCGACGCTTTTTTCACCGCGATTTTTCGACGCTTTTGGGTGGCTTTTCACAGCAATTTTTTGCCACTTTTTTGCGGTTATTCGTAGTGATTTTCCGCCATTTTTCAGCAGCTTTTCACGGTGATTTTTCGACGCTTTTTCGGCAGCTTTTTGCCGCGATATTTTGCCGCTTTTCGACGCTTTTTCGCTGCGATTTTTCACCGCTTTTCAGCGGCTTTTCGCCGCAATTTTTGCCGCTTTTTGGCGACTTTTCGCCACGATTTTTCGACGCTTTTTGCCACGTTTTTTCTACGTTTTTTGACGCCTTTTGCCACGACTTTTCGACACTTTTTTGCCGCGATCTTTCGACGCTTTTAGGAGGCTTTTCGCCACTTTTCAGCAGCTTTTCACCACGATTTTTCGACGCTTTTTCACTGCGATTTTTCGACGCTTCTTTGCCGTTTTTTGGCGGCTTTTCGCAGCGATTTTCCAGCGGCTTTTCCGCGGCTTTTTGCCGCGGTTTTTTCCCGCTTTTTCGGAGGCTTTTTACCGCGATTTTTCACCTTTTTCGGCGGCTCTTCGCAGCGATTTTTTGCCATTTTTCAGCGGTTTTTCGCCGCGATTTTCCGCCGTTTTTCGGCAGCTTTTCGCCACTATTCAGCGTCTTTTCACTGCCATTTTTCAAAGCTTTTTGGCTGCTTTTCGCAGCGGTTTTTCGCCGCTTTTTGGCTGTGCTTTTTCACTGCTTTTTCACCTCTTTTCTGCGGCACTCTCTCACCACTTCTTGGCTTTTCCCTGAGGCCATGCCGCTTCCCCCCGCTTCTTCCCGGCTGGCAGCCTCACCAGTTCCTGACTTCCCCCGCACATCTCCATCTCCTGCGGGTGCTGGCTCAGTTTGCAGACCGCACTTCCGGGTTCACAATTTTCCAAACTCTGTAGATCAGATAAGGCGCACCAGACTATAAGGCGCACTTCTGGGTTTTAGGGAAAATTTTAGTCAAAAAGGTGCGCCTTATAGTGGTGAAATTACTGTACATAATAACTACAGGCATTGCATTGTAATTTCAAATGCGATTTTAACCAGATCTGAATTGCAAGTTTTTGTTCTATTTGGGTTTTTTTTTTTTTTAATTTAAAATCTGATTTTAGTAATTCAACTATTTTTGTCTTCCACCCCTGAAACTCATGCAGTGAGCTGGCTTGAAAAAATGACATTTCATATGGTGTTGCTCAATCCCAGAAAAGCACTTTTCAACTTCCAAATAAAGCCTTTTTCTATTTTTTGTTTCATTTAATAAGAATATTTCCTGACAGACATAAAGTTTACATTGAAAGGCAAAAAAACCTGTCCTGTGAGATGTTTGTTCTGCCTGACTCAGGGTGATCTGAGAAAAAGAAGAAAAAATCCCAGATTAGTTGTAAATGAGGCAAAGTATTACTTTGCAGTGTAGAGATCTCAATCACTATTATAATTCACTTTCCAAGTCTGCAAAAATTGGTCAGAAATTCTGCTTTCTCCCAGTCTGGAAAAAAAATCAGTTCTGGCACCACAAAATGGAATTATGTTGTTGCCAGCTCTGCCCCAGACGTGCTCAGGTTGGCCTTATTCGCTGTGTGTTTATTCTGTGACAGCCAGACAAATTACCTGGTTCTACTTCTGCATCCACACGCTACCACTGAACACGTCCCTTGAATAAATCCTGCTTCCCTATGCTGCTGGGACCAATTTTGTTGCACCTCCAATCAACAGATGTCCCTCCAGCTTTGCTTTTCTTTTTTCCTGTCAGGTCAATGGTACAGCTTCTCTGAGAGGATCTGAAAAGAAGCTCGAATAGACAAGTAGCAACTCAAGAGGCTCTCTGTTGTTTTGCATTTTGAAGAAAGTGGATTAGATGTAGTACATTTTGATGCTGTTACCCTTTGTATTCTTTTTGCACAGGTAAGGATTACTATGTGAGGCTTTCGCTGTTTGAAAACTGATTGTTTAACTCTAAATAAACTGAACAGTCAAAAAGAAAATAGCTGCAAGACATCATTTAAAACAAATCTGTTCCCTGACATGAATAGCAAAAAGCAGACAGGCAGATTAAACTGTGATTATTTAATGCATTAAGAACCACTGGGATATGTTCATAGGATTGAGTCTGATTTGTTGATAAATCTTAGTTTGTGTCCTGAATTCCCATAAGATCAGAGCTGCATTAATAGCAAGATATTACACTGCCGGTAATAGCTATCTGACTATGATTTACTGCAGTTTTCTGCCTAATAAACAAGCCTGAACGTACTCAGTGACCAGAGCATTGTGAGTGACATCTTATTATAAGCTGTTGCAAATTGAATATGAATGCAGAAAAAGATCCTTTCAGCTGCATATGCGGAGGATAAATAAACCTTGCACAGTATCTTACAGATGTGATTAAGATTAGAGATAAAAATTCCCCTACCCTTTACTGGAATTACTTAGTTTTCACTTTTTTATCCTTTTTCCATATATCTGTGTTGTAGCAACTAATCATTCTCCAGAACCACTGGTTTCACTGGCTGACAACTTCAATCTGTACAAAATACTTGTGAAGAGAGGAAAGAGGTCTATATACAATGGAGAAAGAAATTAGTGAGGTTTACATCCACTACTTTATTGTATTTGTGGTGCTACAGATTAAATTCCCATGCTTCCCCAAGGGTGCTGTAGAATGTAGGACATTCCTGACACAGCAGCACAGCTGTCCAGACCCATGCAGCCAGTCAAGGCATCCCTGCTTCCTTCAGAAAGTGACTTTAGCAGAGCTATGAGAGAGAACATACCAATCCTGCTGCTCAAAGGATAATAAGAAGAAGCCAAACTGACTGTGACCAGCCCAGTCCTATACTGTGGAGCTTCACCCCATGTAGAAATTTCTAAATTCTCTCACTCCAGAATTTCCAAAGCCACAGGACAAGCCCTTACTACTGCAGACTACATGACAGGAATTCAGCCATCAGAAAAAAAAGAGCACAGAGTTCAGGTGAAACCTTGCTCCTGGGTGGGTTTCCTCCATCACTCTTTTTGCTCTCACAGTGAGGCACAACTCCCAAGTAGAGCACCAAAAGGTGGGAGTGGTGCTGGACCTCACTTTGTGTTGCTCTCGTATTTCACCTCCTTTCCAAAACCCAGATGGAGCTGTGGGCTGGCAAGAAAGAGCCTCTTGAAACAGATGCTAAAGGGAATGTGGCTATTGGCTGCAATTCAAAAGAAAGCAGGTATATTTGAGGAAGGTGTGTACCAGGTAAGAGACAAAGGGAGCCTTCCTCTACCAGGTTTCCTTTGTGACTGGTGTCAACCACCTTCAAAGACACTTGGCCCCTTTGAAACCACTTCTGGTAGGACATCAAGGAATGTGAGGCTGCCTCACTGAGTCCACCTTTCTACCTTGTTGTGAGGGTGCTGGTGAAGTGGTGACTGAGAGTGACAGCTCAGCCTTCTCCTCCTCTCTCCACAATAGGCTCCCTCCCTCCCACTGTTGGCCAGATTTTGGGTGGAGAATTACTGCTGGCTGTTCCTTTCTTTACAGCCCTCTATTGATCCTCTTACTAATCATCTCAGCGCCCCACCTTCAAATACTGGGAAAGGGGCTGCAGCAATGGCAGCAGCAGAGCACATCTGGAGGAACCTCAACAGGTAAAGCAGTAGAAGATGGAAGTGCCAGAGTTGCACAGAGACAGCTTGGCAGGAACAAGCAGTGGGACTTGGTGGTCCTGCCCAAATAAATGTATGCCAAACTGCACCCTAAAACACCACAGCTACATTGTCATGCACAGGGCTGAATTTCTGAGAGCATTGTGCCTGCAAAAGGATTTGGAAACAACAAAAATAAGGCATAGAATGGGGGAAAAAAGCTTAGGTCCACTGCTACACAAAGCCCATTATTTTCACTCTGATGAGTCAAGGACACTCCAAAATTATTCATGAGCATGTAACCTGGCTACAGCTGACAATGACTGTGCCTTGGCAGGGTGGGATGACACCCTGAAAGATGAGCTCCTAATAAAATCAAGCTCAAAAGCAAAATGTAGAGAAAGCTCTAATGGCTGATATGTAACAAGATATAAACAAGATATAAACAGCACACAAGAATGCTCTGGTGTGCAGTTATGACCTGCAGGGTCATGTAATAAAACAGGTATCTGTAATAAAGCAGATATGAGCAACAGTCTCATGAGCCTACAGACGTGAGGGTACAGCAGCAGGATGTGCTATTACAAGAGAAGCAAACATTAGAACACAGCAGGTTTGCAGCAGAGGTGGATTGCACTCTGCAAAGAAAAAGCATGCCTGGTGAGAGGCAAGGCGTGCACAAAGACCCACATATAAACCCATCCTGCCTGAGTTCAATGCAGCTGGACTGGCAGGCAAGATTAAGCCATGCAGGTAGAAACAGGAAGATAGTTTGGATGAGATAAAGATGATTATAAGTTATTTGTAACTCCTCTTCTTAACAGCTCTTATGGAAATTTCTATAACATTTGAAGCCTGGAGACAAATAGGTTTCAGCATAGTAAAAGAAAAGGTCTAGATATGAACACTGTCTATGTGAACAAAATTAGGAATTAAAACAGTCCCATGCAATATTGAAATGCATGTACAGTCAATGACAGAATAATATCAGCATCCAGGCCTTTTCTATAATAAATGTGTATTTTACTTCAGTACTAGAAAGAAGAGGCTTAAAACTACTGAACTCAATAACAAATCCACCAGTGGTGGAGTTCATAAAATGAAAACTCACCTCAGAGGAAATGGAGAAAAGGGATACTGATTAATTTAAAAAACTCACCAAGTATTTGCAAAGCCGTGCTATCTACAAGTACTGCTTATAATAAGGGCCAGAATAAAGCAGAGATGACCACTTACAAGGGAATTTCATGGTTTCTAAAAGGTGGAGGAGTCCTTGATGTAGGTGAGAGAAAGAGAGAGACAACAGATATAAACAGCTCCTTGAAGAGCCACACAGAAGGAGGATATTGCTGTCTACTCAGACTAGGACACCAGCAATAAATCCTGGCTTCAAATTAAAAACCCAAATGCCACCAGAATGCTGCTTCCCAAATAATTGGAAGAGACTATTTTAATTAGAACTATATTTGAGTTGCAGACAACATATGAATTCTGTAAGAAAAAAGAAGAGCTAATGGTTCACTCACTGCTTTCTGCTAATATAGACCTTTATCCTATCTGTCTCTGGGGTGTTTTAGAACTCCCAAAAGACAGAATATTCACAAAGGGACATTATTATTATTATTATTATTATTATTATTATTATTATTATTATTATTATTATTATT
>PYHW01010564.1:74252-108482 GCA_013186435.1 Turdus rufiventris
GCCTGAAAGGGCGGCGGGGGTCAAACCGGGGCCACCGAGCGGTGGCATCACAACGAGTGGCATCATGCTCAGTGACCCCGAGACCGTGAACACATTTCTCCTCCGGCCCTGTTAATGGTATTTGCACTTAAGATTCCTCTCGGCCGCCTTCAGAAGAGGTGTGCGAGGCAAGTTTATCTGGCAAGCTACAAAGAAAGCCTGGTACACAGAGAGTAATCAGGACTGCAGCAGAAAACATCTCTTGTTGCTTAAATAGGCACAGGCCCAGGGTGCTCTGCACTGTGGGGAATTCGGTGGCAGGAGCACAGCCAGAGGAAATGTGAAGAGGTCGGGCAAATAAAAAGCAAGTTGGTTGCAGTGACTCATCCATGTGGTAGGGAATCTGCAGTCAGATTCACTTTGTTATTCAGGTGCAGCTGGTGAAGCAGTCAGGTTGTCTTGAGCAGGTTAAATGTTCAAACACTGCAAAGAATGGGATTGCTGTGTTACTCTCTGTATAAAAATTGGAATTTCCCTGTTTAAGTCTGCTGTGATCACTGAAGCAAATAAGATTTCCCCTATCCCTTCTTATTGGTGAGGCTGGTTGCTCCTTCTTTCCAGCCTAGTCGGTTTCTTTCTGCTCATTCACGTGAACTCTAAGTGCAAGAAGAGAGTATGTAACTTGAAGTATGAGTGTCCTGAGTTGTTTCTTTTATAGCCAGTTTTTGATGAAGTGTTGAAACAAATTTCAAAAATCCCTAGTACAACCTCAAAGGGTGGAGTAATAGCAGGCTGCGACAGCAAGGTGGCCCTGTTCCACCGCCCAGCTGAGCATCGTGCATCAGGCTTAGGGATCAGCTGGCTTTTTCAAAGTTGATTTTTCCAGTGCATCAAGGCTTTCTGGACATGGCATGCACTGCAGCTGCACAGCCCAGTAGTAGGATGGGAAAAGTGGCACGAGCAGCCCCGTTCCAGCAGCAACTCCTCAGACCTGCACTTAAATCTAGTGTTAAACTGCAACTACTCTTTGTTCTGAGTCTAAACTTCGACTCAAATTTGAACAGTAAACCAGTGTTTCATATCGTGCAGTAGAACATGTCAAGGGTTCTCAAACTTTACTGGGGTGTGGTAGAGAAAGATGCATGCATGTTGACAGATAACAAAATACAGCCTTTCTGCCTAGACATCCTTTTGCTATTTAAGACTTGGGGAAAAATTGCTGCTCTCACTATCTCCATTATTTAAGTGTTGAAATACCCCAGATCAGCTAAATTCTATTAAACACGAAGTGCAAAGGAAAGTTATCTTAAACAAGCAATATACCAACTAAAAGTTGTTGTATTTACTCCCCAAGGAAGAAAGGATTCTCACAAAGGGGGAAGATGGGGAACATTAGCCAAACTTACTATGTAATTTTTTTGTTAGATGAGCTTTAACTTAGACTACTGTAAATTGAATGAAAAAACATGGAGAAGGGAGATAAGGAGCTTTTGGGATTAAAAATAAAAATAAACCCCAAAGCTTTCATTACTATCTTACAGCTTTTTCTAAGTAGTACTTTGCTGTTGCAGTTCTGAAATTAATGAAGTTTGCATGGATTATTGCTGAGTGTGTTTAACTTCAAAGCTGGTTATTCCCCAGAAGTCAGAGGCTTTGCACGTCTGTTAATACAGTACTTTCCAGGCCACTTTTTGAATACAAACTTCTGCATTTTGACTCAATGCCAGAGGAGCAAAAATAACATCCTTACCTTTGCAGCTGTGACCACAACATAAAATCAAACAGGAAGAAGAGCTGATGCTGGGGGTTGTTTTCACTACACTTAAGGCACCTTGAGAGTTGGACCTCACACAAAGAGAAAACCCACTCACACCCTCCCTAAACAACGTGGCTGTTAGGGCACTTGGCCTTTCTTTTATACCTGCCCCAGTTTAGCCAGCACAAGGTGACTGCATCTTGTCTGTTAAACAGCCCAGCTCCTTCCGTGTGAGCATTGCTATCGCACAGCAGCTTCCCCCATTTGCCTGTGCTGCCTTCCCCAGGCTGCAGCACAGCCCTCGGAGCAGCTCTGAGCATGGTTTGGTGGCAGCCCAGCTTGTGGTTGTTCTGGGTACTAGGAGGATGCTCTCGGCACAGATCTGAAAGGTGGCTGCATCATCTCTAGACAGCTACTGTGTGTAGAACTCTCTGTTTGTCCAGCTCCCAGCTGCAGAAGTGCTACTAAAACAGAAGTCGACAAGTGGTGTATGTGAATAGCTACCTTGAAATACTTGCATATTCAGGCAGGTGGGAGGGGAGAGGTGGAAGAAAAGCACTTAGCTGGATTTTTCTGTTTCTCTGTACTGCTGTTAGTGACTCAGTCCACAATTTTGAGCTGTGATTTTGCATAACTGAGGAGGTTGCAGAAAAAGGCTATTTCATATCTCAGTTTCTGGGAGGAGCAGTTATGTGACCATCAGGCTAGTGTGGGAGCTAACCTCTTGAAAATGCAGTTTTACTTTTTTCTTGTCAATACATTGTAAGGAATAGAAAGTTCTTGAGAGTATACTTCTGAAAAGCTATCTGATACACAAGAATATTGGAATATGTTAGTGCATTTTCAAATTATCACTTCAGCATTACTTCTTACTCTTTTCCCTGTTGCGAGCAACTTGAAAAAGCACCACCAGGTACTTTATTCTGACATGTGTCTTTTAGCATGTTTTGGGGATCCTTTCTGGTATTAGAATGTTGTGACAGAATCCTTTCATCTGCTGTGGTGCAGTGGTGGTTTTTTAACAATTGCACAGCAGTATTAGCAGTTGAATTTAACCACCCCAACCCCCTTCCCCCAGGGCAGAGTATTTTGCTTTTCTTGGTGTTTAAGTGTTTTCACTAAGTGCTTGCATAGCATACCACCAGCTAAAATACATAGTCCTTATTTCCAGAGCTCTGTGAGAGTACTCTGCATATCTTTGGTACACAGCAGATCATAGGGGCTTTCCCCTGCCTTTCTTACCCCTCCCTATACTAAATAAAAAGTCAATCCTGCTATTAATTTGATCACTACATTAAGCATAGTAAGCCCAATTATCCATTACATAAAAATGTATTCTGCCATCATGTTTTTAGACTTCTCATAGATCAAACTGGAGGCAAGTGAAAAGGGAATGTTTTCTTTTTTCCTATCTGTAGCTGTATCTGCTTTGAAGATTGGCTTTGTAAGCTTCTCCCATTAACTAACAAAGAGATAGAAATCTTCCACATCCCTGTGTGCCTTCTCCAGATGTGGATTAAGTTCATTAATGGCAACAGTAATCTCCCAGACTGTCTGACAGGTGTTAATCTGTGCACCAGCACTAGTGCAGATTCTCACTTTGATGATGTTAAATAAGTGAGAGCCAAGAGCGTGGGTTTGAAGCAGATTGTCTCCATGTACTGCACTTTGACTTGAACATGAAGTTCTCAGATCACCAGAGACTGCACCACCAGTGAATGCTCAAGACTCTCCACAACTCAGAGGCAGGAAGCTCCATGAGGGCAGGCAAGAGCTAACCTAAACCTGTCACCCATAGTGGGAACACAACCCTCAGTGTCAGGTATTTTCATTTGCAGACTCATGCTTATTCCTGATATAGACATAGCCAGCAGTAATTATAAGAATCCAGTCTAGCATTAAAATAATTTAAATTGATATATTGAACTCCCCCAGAAGGAAGACCTATAAGAAATGTGAATATCCATAAGGAAATTTGATCCAACAGAAGTCTAAAACAGTCCCAAAGACCTCACACCACTCATGTTCAGTCTTTTAGCACTCTACAGGAGCCTCTACAACTGGTTGTGTGTTATTGGTAAACCCCAGAAACTGAAGGTGTAAACACAGGGTGATACCAAGATCTGGACTACTCGAAAAGACATGATCATCTGAACAACATCCATTTTAGTGTAACATGAGGGATCCGTGAAGTGAGGCTGGTAAAGGTATATGGGGTACCTGGGAAGGAGGACAAACTAAAAAGATACTCGGAGTACAGAGGCATTTGTGGATACAGATAGTTCATTTTGGCAGGTTATAAGTAAGTATAAGGAATGCAAGTCTTGCCAGAGATAAAAATAAATAGATTTGTCCTGTTCATGGCATAAGAGAACCACAAAAGAAGTTTTAACATTAAAACCAGGCACAGATGCAAAAGTTAAAAGGTTAGGGAACTGCAAGAACCTGCCCTGGAAAGCATGTGAGATGAATGATTAGGATTAATTTGATAGGCTTAGAGGAAATTCAGATACTTTCCATACAGGTGTGGTTTTATTGGAGGTTGCTGCTGGGCTGCTGTTCAGCCTGCTGGGGGAAAAAGTGTAAGCCAGTAGGGGAAAGTCAGTCTTTACCTTGCCAGGTAAAGAGTCAAGAATAATTTAGATGGACACACAGTGAGGAAAAGAAGCCAGGAAATATCTTATTTAGCAGGATGGTGTTTTTCATGAGATCTGAAAATGAGAAACATTATTATCTTCAAAATCCTTCATATCTTCTCAACCCCATGCAAAAACTAACTCTTACATATAGCCTTGCTTATTCTAATTTCTGGTATAATTTTCTCCTGGGCCCTCCACAAAATTAAAAACTCTTCAAAATACGTAGTTAGCATTCCTTCAGTGGCCTTCCCTGTCAGTGCCCATGCCAAGCAGTTGACAGAATGGTTTTTCCTCTATACTACCTGTGCACCATTATCTCCATCCATAATAAAGGCAGAACTTGGAAAAACACTTGCCATATATGGTGCTACTATGGTTGTCCAGTAAGTATCTTACTAATGAGCAGTCTTAGGAAGGAGATACAGTCTACCTGTTTACAGGAGTCACACCGCACTCTTTTTGCGTGACTTAAGTATCACACATTTAACTTCCAGTCAGTAAAATCTTTAGGCTTGAATTTTTGCCTTGGCACCTTAATACCATCTCTCCTTAGGATCCTGAGAATAGCAGCCTGATGTAGTTCATACACCAACACATTTTGACTACTGAGTTTAGATGGAAGAATGATGTTGCCTATTCCAGTAGGATTGGAAAGCAACTGTCAGCACTTAGAACTACAATGTGAGTTATTAGAGCTGCAGCTATCTAAGCTTCATCCTGGCACCCAGGAACCTTTTCTTGGATTTTACTGGACACATACATTTGTAGACACAGCTGTACAAGCACTAAGAGAGAAAACTATAAGCCTACATGCCTCAGAGCCTTCACTACAGTTAAAAACACATAGCATGCTAGAACAAGTGAAAGGGAGAGCTTCTATGTGCAATTTGATCATTACATTTGGTCTAGCAGTTGCATGGAAACAAAATTGCTCTACAAGTGCTGGTTTGCTGTTGTACAACATTTCTACACGTAGCATGGTTAGAGAGCCCACCTTAACAGATGCTTTAGAATAAATAGTACTTTTAAGATTTCCTGTGCTGAATAGGAGTACATTAAGAAGATGGAAGCCATCATGCACCACTTGGAAAATGGTAATTAATAGCTTACCAAGACCCCCATATACACCACAGTCTTCGATCATTGCCAAAAATAAAAATATTTCAAAATTTGAACCTAGAACATTTTCACCTAGTTTCCTACCTAAAGTAGCTGTAGGCTTCTGCTTTAAAGTGATTCTTCTTAATACTAGAAGCTTACAGGTACCTTCTCTCAAATTTTGGTTCCTGTCCCTTGCTACTTATTTTAACCTTTCTTCTTTGAGCCTCACAGGTGCAAAGCTTTCAGTTGAATTAACTCTTCCTCTTCCAGAAGTAGAGGAACATGTTTCTCTGAATATTAGTCTTGCTAGGTATGAAGGGCGAATGCTTAAAAAAATAAGTTGCCTGAATTTTTGTTGCTTTGGGAGTTTGGGGATTTGTTTGTTTGATTTGTTTTGATTTATTCTTCCAGTCAGAATTCCACAGGCTTCTGAGTAAATGAGTTAACTCCAGGGGTATACACTGTTAAACACAGGATGTTTGCTTCCCATGTTTATTACAAAATCTACAGTGTTCTACACAGAGCTTTCATTTAATTGGAGTTTTGCCACCAGCTTAAATAGCTCAGGTCCAAGTTCATTAACAGAATGGAAAGATTTACTCCAAGTGTGGGATGTAGTAGAAAGATTAGAATCTGAGCAGTTGCCTTTACACGGTGAGCATGCCTGAGCTTGATGAGGTTATTTCCTGAACCTAAACTATAAACAAAGAACCGTGCAAAGTTGCAAAAGTGCATATGGGATGCATCTGCTGGAAATTATAACAACAACTAACAATCTTCACCTCACTGAAGTCAGTGAAACATTTTCTGTGAACTTGATTGGAGCCAGGATTTTGCTGTAGGCACTTAGACTTTAGTTTCGCAGGAATTAATGCTCCTTGCACAGTAAATACCTCTTAAAAATGTTTTAGCTCCTCTCCTTTCCAGTTCTCCCTTTCTCTTTAGGCTGAGTTTTAAATTGCTTTCCTCAACCTTTTCCATCTCCATTCCCCTTTTAAAATCAAAACCTGAATAGATATCCTTTCAGCATTCTGCTTGAGCAACACCAATGGCATCACTTTCACACTGTATTAATCATGATGCACAAGAGTATGATGTCTTCCATCAGAATTGCAAAGCACTTAACAAATATTAATTAAGTACTGCGTCTCTGTGAGGTGTGTAAGTAATTAATTTTATAAGCCAATGCCATTTAAAGGAGAGAGAAGGGTGGATTCTCATCTTAGTGCATAGCCTCTTGTTTACAGTTATTTTCTTCCTGGGTGTCTTGACCTGAAATAAGTTCTTTATGCAGCTTTTGTAATGGCATCAGTACCAGGCACATTTGTGAAGCTGAAATGCAAGACATCTCTTGTATTTCCATTATGTGAGAGCACGTCCTCCATAATTCATTGTCAAATGTAATTGTGGTAAATCAAGTCAGTAGAGAAGACAGGAAAAATTTGAGACTTAAACTCCAGCCCTGCCTTCACTTCATTAGGAACAGGTGTTCCTAAACTTTTAGTGTCCTATGTTTGCATTTGTGCAGGTAGCAAAGGACTTCCTAGATGCTACAGGCTTCCTTTTCCCAGACACATTTGCTCTTTGCACTGGGAATCACATTTAGGCAGATTTTGAGGGCTTCATAAATTTGTCTAGGCTTTCCAGATGTGTGGTAGCTGTAGAAAGCAGATACTTCTGAACTGCTTTGCTACATGCCTGAGAATTCTGGACGTTGGCACTGTGAGCACACGTAGAAGCTACAGGACATGACCTTCTCCCATCACAGGAGCAGCTCTGTGTGTGTGGTCTGCTGTCCAGCCATGCATATGAAGTGCAACACATCAGAAACAGCAGACTTGATGTAGACATGGCTGTGCAGTCAGGCCCATGCTTTCATGGGGGAACGACATAGTTATTTGCATATAGGTTATACATCCCCCATTTCTGTGTGTTGCAGCTGCTGCATACGTATGCAGTTTACTCTACCCATGAAATCCTCTTCAGACCTATGGGATTTCTACCACTCTAGTTTGCACCCTGATATACACACTCCTTAAAGGACAGGGCCCTTACTTGTTCTACTTCTCCTGTCAATTACCCCTTCCCTTATAATAACAAGTCCTTGCAATAGGACAGTTTTTCCATGAGACACCCTCAGACAATTTCAGTTTGCACGAAGAGAGATGTGGCAGTCCCCAGTCCTTTTTCCCTCCTCAGGAGTCTTTGGTCTTTGTAATTCTGCTGCTTACCATGCCCTGCTTCTGACATGTTGGATCTCCCCATTAGCCATTTTGGCCTATTAGCCCGGAAGAAAAACAGCAGAAAGGTGGGTAGCTTTCTTTGGCATAGTGAGATAAATGGCTGACTAAATGACAGATATGAGGTGCAGGATCAGCAGATTTGCCAGTGGTACCAAGCTGAGAGGTATGGAGGGAAGTGATGACACTTGGCAGGCTTGAGAGGTAAGTGTGTGTGAACCTCAGGAAGTCCAACAAGGCCAAGTGCAAGGTGCTGAAGATGGGTTGGGGCAATCCCAAGCACAAACAGGCAGAAAATGGATTGAGAGCAGCCCTGGGGAGGAGTTAGGGGTGTTGGTTGATGAGAGGCTTGATATTATCCATCAACGTGCGCTTGCAGCCGAAAAATTCAGCCATTTCCTGGGCTGCTTTCAAAGCAGTGTGGCCAGCACAGCCAGGGAGGAGATTGTGTCCCTCGCTCTGTTCTCATGAGACCCTATGGAAAATACTTTGTCCAACATAAGAGGGACATGGACCTGTTAGAACAAATCCAGAGGAGGGCTACAAGGATGTTCAGAAGGCTGGAGTACCTCTCCTTTGATGACAGACTGAGAGAGTTGGGGATGTTCTGCCTAGAGAAGAGAAGAGTCCAGGGAGATCTTGGAGTAGCTTTCCTGTACCTAAAGGGGACTTTTAGAAAGCTGGAGAGAGACTTTTTATAAGGGCCTGTTTAATAGGGCAAGAGGAAATAGTTTTAAACTGAGAGTAGGTTTACATTAGATATTAGGGAGAAATTATTTACTGTGAGGATGTTAGAATATTGGAACAGGGACTTGTTAGATCAGCTTAGCTACCTGTGAAGTGGTAATTTGATTTGTTTCTTTTACAGAACAGAGGTCCTACATTGCTTCTTTTTCTCTTCTCCTTGGAAATGTCATTCAATTTGGGAAAGTTTGGGTGGATTCAGTTTTTCATCACAATACCACATTAGAATAATATATTTGAAAGGGTTATCAAGGATTTTCTATATTGTTTTCCTACAGGCATTTGCATATAAACTTTCTTCCATATATTTCTGTGGCCTCATAGCAGCTGGGTTGTTTTTCACTGCTATTCATATGTTGGAGGCTAAAACCATTGCTATAATCATGTTCATAAACCTCTATGATTTTTAAACATGCTTATTCTGATTCTATGTTATCCACAAAAATACTTCTAATCCATTATCTTGTACTGTTGTATTAGTTTCAAAATTGTACCTAAAGCTAAACACCTCCCATGTTGTGTGGAAACTGCTTTGAAATTAAACAGAAATTTGAGAAACTTCTGTTGGCTGCCTCAAAGAATGCAAGCACATCCAATATTCCTCCCACCCCCTGGAAAATTAATAAATAAATTGAGAAATAATCTTTTTCCCCCCCTACTTCCACCTAGATTTGAACTGGAAGAACATAAAATCACACATTATGAAATTCTGATTTTTTCCTTCAGTGTTGTTTGAGAAATGATGGAAGACTTCAGTGCATTAATAAAGCAGTTTAGACACCCGTCTGCTACAGTGGTGGAGCTCAGAAGATCAAAAGAACAATCTCATCTGCTTCACACACACACACCCCCAGTGTTCATTCATTAATGGCATACTTCTGGCGTAGGTTGTAACTGTACACATTGCACAAAAAAGCAGTGCCATGAAGTCCTCTGTCCCTAGGGAACAGAAGGAGCAGAAAAAAAGGTGGTTGATTAAAGCATTCTCAGCAGCCGAGAACATCCCTAACACTGACATGTTTTACTGTGAACTTCGAAAGGGTGGGAAGAATAGCTGCTCACCACCATCTTCATTTGATGGTATTGTTCAGGATAAATCCCCCATGGGTAGAATACAGTAATTTCATGACCATAAGGTGCACCGGACTATAAGGTGCATCCCTCGGCAACTTTCGTAACATTGTAGCTCAGATAAGGTGCACCAGACTATAAGGCACACTATTTTTTTGCAGCAAGGAGCCACGCGGCACGCAACAAACTAGCGAATTACTGGCAGGTTCTCAATTTGCAAACATTTTGTGCGCAGCTTTTTCGCCACTTTTCCGCGGCGACTTTTCGCCGCTTTTCGTGGTGATTTTTCGACACTTTTTGGCCACTTTTTCGGCCGCTTTTCATGGCGATTTTTCGACGCTTTTTTGCAGCGATTTTTTGCCGTTTTTCGGCCGCTTTTCTGTGGCGCTTTCTCACCACTTCTTGGTGCTTTACCGCGGCGCTTCTTGGTACTTCTCCGCGGCTGCGCTGCTTCCCCCCGCTTCTCCCTGGCCAGCGACTGCACCGGTTCCCAGTTTCCCCCACCCGGCAGCCGTGGTTCCCATGGTTCCCGACTCCCCCCACATGGCCGCAGCTCCCGCGGGTCCTGGCTCAGTTTGCAGACCGCACTTCCAGGTTCGCAATTTTCCGAACTTTGTAGATCAGATAAGGTGCACAGGACTATAAGACGCACTTCCGTGTTTGAGGGAAAATTTTCGTCAAAAGGGTGCGCCTTATAGTCGTGAAATTACTGTAATCCCTGATAAGAGGCATTCTAGCTTTCAGAACACATGCTCTCAAAGCATACACAGTGGGGGCATGTTGTAGTATATGAGGGCATATATGTAGAGCTCAATAAAGTTGGTTTGGGGTTGCCCACCTCTTTTGGTGACAGAAAGTGGAGGTCTAGATCTGTGTGTCTTAAACCAAATATAACCCATTTTAAATTCTGAAGTAAAAAAGAGCTTGTATTTCCCCGACAGAGACAAAATCCATTGTGTTTTTCCTCATACCCCTTCCATAGAGTCTCTGAAGAGCCAAACTTAGCTGAAAAGCAAAAAGCCCTTGGTGGGGGGGAAGGAGGGTTGGAAACTAGACAACCTTTAAGGTCTCTTCCAATGCAAACCATTCTATTATTTTATGATTTGCTTACTGGTTTGGCAATTTTAGAAAATAAATTTTCTCACCTCTAGTTTAGGAAAATACCAGTTGTAATAAGGTTAACTGGGTGGATTCCAGATCACAGTCATTCCTTGTGTGGTAGCATTGACTTAGTGGCAGTGTACCAGGAGCGAATCTGGCCCTTTTTCTCTGTGAAAGTGAAAGTGTGTTAGGTAGGCGTTTCAGCACACAGGGTAACGTGCCTTTGGACTGTACACAGCTAATCCTCTTTATACTTTGCTGACTGTAACCTGCTTAGTCTTACATGAAATGTATTCGTCGTCTTTTCCTGAGCCTGATCCAAAGCCTGTTGAAGTCAGGGGAAAGAGTCCAGATATTTTTTCAGTAGTTTTGGAGCTGACTCTATGTGAACAGCTGGTCTAGCACTGAGTCTTCTAGTTGAAAGACAAGGAAAATAAGCAGTACCAAACCACATTGGACTCAGCACTGTATTAAATATATAAATGAAAGTAATGTGAAACTTGTAAAACCAGACTGGACAAAACACTCTGAAACATGCTGCAGGGAACAGTCTAGTGCTCGCAGGGGACTAGCAGGGATTTAGTTATTTAAGTTATTTTATATCTAGTTATTTAATGATTTTATATCTAGTTATTTAATGATTTCTTTTCCATGGCTTTTACTTTTCCACATAATTCTGTAATGTAACAGTACTTTTTTCTCCTTGGGCAAATAGCTGTCAGACAGCAGCACTGGAATGAGAACATATGTAGTGTTCGCTTTTATCTTATATTACAAAAGTAGTTTGAATACCTTGTATTATTCCAAGTATAAAATTACAGGTGTCAAATAATTTGATGCTTTAAATGCTGTGCCAGAAAAGTAATCCAGTAAAAATAGCTATGCCCTGTCAAAGCTGAGCAGTAAGTATTGTTATTACAGTTTCTTGCATGGCTCCAGCAGTGTAAGATGGCAAAAACAAGTGTAAGACCAGCAAGAAACTTGCCTGGAATCACCCAGATCATAGAAAGAAGGGGGGATGGAAACAAGGTAAACCTAATGACCCAAAGTCTGATTTACAGTTGATTTGAACTTTTAAAATGCTGTTAAACAAGAGCTGGTTAACATCTTAGGGGCTGACTCTTATGCAGAGAGTTAAATTAAAGAGTGATTTTGTGCTTGGTTCTGGGTGAATATGTAGTTGATCCTCTGACCTAAGGAGCGTACCATTTAAAAAGTTGAAGATTATTTAGCTGGAAATGTTGAATTTTATCATCTCCACATTACAGGTGGGAGTGCACAACAGGAGCGAAAGAGTTTTGGCTGGGTTAAACAGGGTCTGAGTTGTCTGTGACAGAGGATCCTTAAGTCCTGTCAAGTGCTTTGCAAGCAAGGCCATCCATACTTAACTGAGGTATGGATCTGAAGTTGTGAATGAATGTATGTGGTGAAGTTTCATGTGAACCTGAAGTAAAAATAGGAGATACAAGAACTGGTCATAGCAGACCTATTGTCATTTTCTCCTCAAAAGATCATGAAGAGCCACACGCACTTTATGCAGCTTCTGGCATTTAGATTAAATACTTTTGTTGCCCATTCCACAAAAGCCTGCACAGAAGAAAATTCATGTAGTAAATTATGTCTACTAGGGGGCAGAAGAATCACTGCATTTAATACTCTTTTTCAGGTCTTCAGAGCTACCGTGAAACTTGGACAGAGACAGCCTGATTTGCTAAATTGGGAACATGCTGCTTCAGTCAGTATGGATGTTAGGAAGCTAATTAAAGGACATAGCAGCTGACAACTGAATCTTTAATCCCTGTCAAATCCCTTAAGTTTATGACTGGTGTGAAGTAGTTCATATAGAACAGAAATTTTTACTCCTGAATTTTTTACTACTGAATTCATGTGTTTCCAGATGAGATACATTTATTTTCATGGTAATAATCATACCACATTTTACTTAATATTTTCAGAATGAATTCTATCTGCTTTATAAATCACTCCCCAAATCCCAGCTCTCTTCCCCTACTTCTTGAAAACCATAGGAGTCATATTCGTTGTCCACACTTGTATTTTAAGTAAGTGGCATGAAGGGTGTGTCAGGCTGCATAGTATGCTGCTGAACAGCAGACTAAATCCGGGTGCTTAGAGGCTGCAGTTGTGCTGAAAGGTCAGAAACACCAAGGACATTTAGTGCACCTAAACTTGCCTGTCTTGATATAGTGAGAAACAATCACATGTGTTGATTTACAGAAAAACTTTGGTTCCTTTCTTTTTCTTTGCAAATCACATGCTCTTGCTGAATGCAAATATCTCGTGCTGCAACGATTAAGTCCATTTTAGGTTCATTTTCATTAATCTGTGAAAAGATTGTGCCAAAACCCAGAATCAGCTATGAAGGATAAATTGTGGGAGTTATTTAATTTCTGAAAAAAAGAACTCAGCAGTAGATTGTCAGTTAGTACATCAAAGGATGCATCTAGTGTGCCTTGGTATGCTGTAATGTGAGCTATTTGTTCAAAAGTTAGCTCTAGTTAACTAACATGACTATTCATTCTAAAATAAGCACTCAGGCAGTGCTCGCTCCCAGGCAAATATTTGTTCTGCTACAGTTCTTTCTCAGCTCAGCTGCCTCTGATCCCCTTTGCAAGTGCTGAAGTTGTTAGCCTTTGTAGTCATGAGAGTTAATTACTACTCATTTTGTTCACTTTTCTGCATGGCCAAAAGCTTTTATGTCTTTTACATGATTTGGGAGTGGAAAGACTCGCCTGCATTAAGGGACTGTTTCTTATGCAATATGTGATTAATAGTTGCCAAAAAGTGGTCTGCCACATGTGTGCTGGCAGGTTGGTGGCTGTGCAGCTGCACTGCTAATTACATGGCTGGGCTGGGTAAGCACAGAGCATCTGATGGTGGAGATAGGCTCCAAGGCCCTGCAGGAGATCGAGGTAAACTGGGCCACCTGGACTGTGGTGGCTAGATGTGGCATCTGGGGACATATGGGATGGACCTGCTGGGGTTGAAGTCTGGACTTGTGGAGAGAACACCTAGGAGCTGTGATATGGGGCAGTGAGTAAGGAGCAGAGAGGAAGAAGTTAATAGCAGGCTAAAGCAATGCAACAATCAGCTGTGCACAGCGTGGTCCTTTGGTATTGGGCTGGACTCCCTTAGTTCTGGGAGAGTTTGTGTAGTAGGAGAGGAGCACGTATTATTGTTTAGCTTTCATATCAGTCCAAGAAAACAAGGTTTATCCCATCTCAAAAGCATTGTCCCTACAGAAGTGGATATTCAAACACAGTGCCTTTTAAAGGTTGTGGCCTGCAGTAGCAGGCAGCTCAGGAGTGACTTCATACTTTCTGTATCTCTAAGCTCTGGAGCTTTTTCCTTGAATTATGTTTTTCCTTTTCAGCTAAATAAACCGTAGCAAAAAGCCTTTCACTGTGTGCTAAGATATTCTCAAGTGCTCTTGTTTCCAAGGGTGACTTTACTGGGGGCAGTAATGCAGTCTCAGAACAGAACTTTTACGTGTCCCAGTTACAGAATTACTTCCTGTGCTGCTGACAGCTTGATTTGTGAAAGAGAATAGCAAAAACAAAACTCAACCTACAGCCTGTCCAAGAGAGAAAAACACAGACTTGCTGTGCTTTAGAGAAAGTGTCAAACGCAAACATTTCAAAGGAGGAAAAAGTTCTAGTCTTCATGTACATGATTAAAAATCCTTTTATAAGGATAAATCACATAACTGTAACTATTTTTAAGCTTTGAAAGTTTCCTGTTTAATAGCTATGGGATAAGTCTGTGCAGCTAGCTGGAGGCCAGTTTTAACCTTGGACCATTGAAATCTGTTGACCTGTGGTTTGATACAGAGCTGGCCATTGTTTTTTTCCTGCTTTGTAATAAGGGATATCTGGGAAACCGCTAGCACCGCCACCCCCCCAAAACAAAAAAATCCACATCTGACAGTCTGCTAAACCTATTTTACTTAGCTGCTCAGTGTTGCAAAGTAGCCAGATATTAAAAATGCTGCTAATGGAGCAAATATCAGACTTAGAAACTCATAATTATGTGTTTATACTGGATCTGGTTGATACTAAGAAGACTTTTAGTGCATGTATAATTCCAGAGCTGTTTTGTTCTGGTTTGAGACTAATCAGTAGTTGTAGAAAAAGAAGACTGAAGAGTTCTGCAGTTGAGCAAGCAATTTTATTTCTAAAGCAAAATCTCATGCACTTCAGGGCTCATGATTCATAAATCTGGTACAGTGCTGAAGGAAGGTTTGTCTTGATTTGTATTTATAAAAATAGGATTTTGCTAATAAATATTTTCTTCAAGATTACAGACCATCAGATTCTTAAATGTGAAGGTCATGGCTTTGTCTTAACAGTAGCTTCCTATGATTACTGTGTACTGTGTTTTTATGATAGGTGAGACAGCTTCTTCCTGGCCACTTAGTTATGTCACCATTAAATGGAGAAAAGGAATTGGGATGACCTAATCTGATGAGAGGTAAGACAAACAGCAATGCACTGCCATTGATGAAACAAATTTGCTTTTAGTGCATTTTCTAGTTATTCTGAGTCATCAATAATCAATTAAGTTTGTTCTCTTCTTCCTCCTCCATCTTTCCCTGAGCTGCCTTATAAAGCAGTGCTGTGACTGGCATCAGGAGTGCATTATCTGGGTGTGGTCCTGAGAGCAGTCAGGGATGGGAACTTTGGGTAGGGACTAAGCCAAGGCATGGAGAGACAAGCAGAGCCCGGTTTGCTTGAGTCAAGTGCTGCCTCTTAAAGATAGCTCTGGAAGGACGTATCCAGCCATGGATAGCATGCAAGCCATGCATTAGTCCTGTAACTTCCTTAGTGCCTGTTCCCTGCACTGCCTGTTATACCTCTCAATCCTGAAGTTGCACCTGTTGCTTGTTCCTGATGCAGGCTTTGGTCCCAGACTGGGTATTCTTCTCCCTGTCATTGTCCCATCCTTAGATGTTCAGTTTCGCACAGTGCACAATGTTTCCTAAAGTCAGCCAAATACACAGTTTTGAGGATGCACTTCTAGTGTGTGCTGAGCTCAGAAATCTGCCTTCACCAATTTAATTCTCTTATAAGAACATGTCAGAAACGTTTTCTTCTCTTAATATGTCTGTATACACATGTATATTCATCTGTGTCTCTGTGTGTATATCCCATTATTAACAGTGAGCATTAAGTGTAGGCATCAGGGATGAAATGGACTGTAAAATTTCCATGTCATCTGCCCAAACAGCACACTGGCTTCAAAAGAATGCTCAGATGTTTATAAAAGCTAGACTGAATGATGATTATGATGAGGATGATGATGATGATGTCTCCGTGTGAGGGAAAACACTAATTTCTCAATTGGCAAACTCTTTTGAAACTCTGAAATGCTTGCTGTGTGATATGTGGTCTTTCAGATTTTGATTCCAGTTTTCTGCTCTGTTAGAACAGCAAGTTGATTGAGCAAAACAAAATTAGTGATATGACAAAAAAAGTTTTGATATCTTGTCCTAATTCAAGTGAGGGTTCCTCACCTCTCCATGGGAGAGAGCTGGTTGGCAGCCTGGGCTGAGGCAGCAGCAGCCCCAGTTTTGGTGACAGTAGCTGTGTCATTGGTTTTGTCCTTTCACAGAACCATGGGATGAAAGCAGAACCAGGGGTGGCATTAAGGTGGCAAATCTGTAGATTGAAGAATATAAATTCAATTATAGTATTGGTTATGCTATTAGCCAAGTTCAGCCAATTGCATTTACATTGAGCAACACCCAGAGCTTGCTCGAACCAGTGGGAATATAGCCATCAGCTTCCCTGAGGAGTAGGATTTTGCTTATTGTTTAAATTAGCCATATTTTTATGGGAGCATATGGGAGCAAATGCAAAGGTCTTGAATTGAAGAAGCCAGTAAGCAGCTTTATGCAGCTTTTTACACAGGTAAAAGCTGAGGCAGCAAAACCCATCTGCTAAGCCTTCAACACATCTCTATAAAATCTATGTTAGGGTAAAAGTATTCTTCTCTATTTTATTTATGGCCTTGGCTGCCTGAATGAGTGCATCTGGAGCTCAGATGTCTGATGCCCTTATTGTAAATTAGTTAACTTGAAAAACTGCAAGTGCTGTCAGATCTTTGCTGTAGAAATGCCAGGCTCTGTAGTTGAGGTGCTTTTGTGTGTGCATATGGTTTTTTATGTGGAAAGGCTCTTGAACTTTATGCATAAACACTGTTCTCTGTCTCTCTTTTCCGCCCCCCCCCACCTCTTTTGTTACAGACTGTGGACTAGCATTGAATATTCAGGGAAAGCTCCCTAGGGAGATTAGGGACATGGACAGATTTTAAACAGAGCCCTAATGCATGGACATGAAAGGACAAACATTCTAATGGGAATACTTGTGCAAATTCCCTGCTTTGGGGTCAAAATGCATTAAACAGCTGATTGCATGCTAAAGATGCTTTTAAAATCAATACAGACCATAAATTATAAAATTTATAAATAGAGATGGTGCTCAGTGAGAGTAGAAGTACTTCAGTGATGCCTTTTGTTATAAATCATACAACAGTATATAGTAGTCCTAGAGAGAAGGACGTCTATAAATTCCTTTCTGCAGAGCTCAGAGTCCCAGGGAGTGCTGAAAGTTACTTCAGGGAGGATTTGTCCATATCCTTCCGTGTCCTGGAGGGCTATGGGAACTGAGACTTAACAGCAGTAGAAATTAGATGCTTTGACATGAATAAACTGCTGTTATCATCAGTTACTGATTACACTCTTGTGGAAGATAGTTTATTGCTATATTTGATAAATCTACATTAAAAGAAATTTAATTAAGCCATTGCACAAACTAGCCGTAACAGTACATATATGTGGGGCTGCTGTGCAGTAGCTTAACTCAGGTACAGTCCAACTGTAAAAACTGGAAACCTGAATGGGTCAGCATCTGAAACTGGGTTGCATAAGAGCAGCATGGTAATGTCAAAGCTGCAGTGTGGCTTTTATTGCCACACAGGTGGTATTTATCATATTGCTATGTGCATATTTAAGAAAAAATGCAATTAAAAATATTTAATTCTGAAATAAATACATTGCCTTACCATTACTGCACATTTGCTTTATGGGTCCTTCAGCCTGACTCCACATTGCTGCTGTGCCCTGTCCTCTGAAATGGAAACTAGTGTCATTTGCAGCATAGGAATGCAGCAGCATTTGTGTAATACTTAGATCATTCAAGTTCCCATTAAAGAACACATTTTATTATGTGTACATTTCATAAGGCCCATTGCTTCTATTGCCACTGTCTCATGTTATGGTAATCCCTAAAAAAGCTGCCACTAAGTTGAAGCCCTTTGTTTTACATGCTGCATGCTTGCAGCTGCTGCAAGCATTTGACAGCTTCAAAGTCTATATTTCTTAAGTTCCATCTTAGTTTGGGGTAAAAGAACAGGTCTTCAGTGTGGTGCCCTGCAGCACTGCACTCTGCAGCCTGCAGCTTTTTATTGCTGCCTGCTTCCTGACTCTACACATAGCTCTTCCTTTGGCTCCTCTTTGCTTTCTACTGGTTCAGACATTTTTTCCAACCTCACAGCTTTTTTTCTGGCCTACCACTTCTAATTGCACTCTCTAAACCACTCCTTGGAGACATCTCTGCACTAAAAGTTGTTCCCAAGCTTATTCTGCAAGCTGATTTTGAGGACTGCGTTGGGTGTATGTATCCCATTTGCCACTTAGAAGTCTAGTCTCACTCTGCAGCTATAAGAAATAGAAAGAACTGCAGCTGCTGTACATGGGAGATAAAATTTTGGATTGTTTCAGAATGAAGTGGCCTCTCTAACCTTAGCCTTGGTCTGAGAAATGCCTGTGGTATAACCATATGCAACAGTTTGTGTTTTGGATGTTAAAGGGCGCAATTCTCTGTGACAGCATAACTGCTGTTGGCATAAATATCTGCACTCGTACATGGCCACTAAAGCTAATCAGCCCCCAAAACAAGTCAAGCCCCTCTCCACAGGCTGGTCCTTGCTCAAATAAATACTCTGTGAGCCCCTCAGACTACACTTCTGGCATTAACTGGGTGTCCTTACCCCTGCTTTTCATCCCTAAAATGCACAGGTGTTTCTTAAATGAGTCTTGTGTCTAATTCTGCCAGGCTTGGCTGTTTCTTGAAGGAAACAAAATACTAAAGGCGGGGAACATTTTTGCGAGCTTGCAGTACATACTTTTCCACAGGATGGGGATGCACTGTGCAGCCGGCTTGGATTCTGCTGCTGCTACCCTGTTGGGGCTGCTCCCCCTCGGTTATGTGCTACATGATGGTGGATTCAAAGAGAGGCGGGGAGCAACCCAGAAAGGCTGGACCGGGGAGCGAGATGAAGCCTCTTTGCGTGGTGTTCGTCCATGGAAGGGGATGGGGAGTGTCGTTTGAGCGGGTGTCCAGAAGGTGGCACCGGTGGCCCGAGCCTGCTGCGGCTTCTGCTTCTCCAGCTCAGCCGCCTGCTTGGAAACACCCTGGCTAATCCGGGGTCTCAGCCTCCTTAAAGGCTCTCAGCCCTTTAAGCTTGTAACTAAGCCGGTGCTCTCATGCCTGGCTCCAGGCCTCTGAGCCCACGGGTGACAGGCTTGGGGGGTGACCAGTCATCGGTGTAACTGGGATTTCGGAACTTTGAATAAGCAGCTAAGTCCTGGCAGGAGCAGAAGCTCTAACCTGCTGAATCTTTACCTCCTCATTACAAAATTAATTTTACTGTTGAAGTGGAAAAAAGCCTGTCTGGGGACACCATGAAAGGTCGCTTTTTTAGATGATGTCTTGCAACAGATGTGTTGTTACACATGCTGGCAAGCATTTCTCAGGTGTCACAACTCCAAATACTAGAAGGGGAGACAGTACTTTATTTTCTCTGTTTTGGGGAAATCTCTGTGAATGTGAAAGGTAGACCTGGAACAGGGATTTTGCACTGTGATCTGACACTTTCAGCCAAAGCCTGGGCTGAAGGGCTCTCAGCTCAGCATCCCTAGGCAGTGAAACTGTTCTGCTGCAAAGGAGAGTAGATAAAATTTTTGAGCCTGCTTGAGGAGTCAGACGAGTTAGGCTTTTCTGCAAGAGGGATTCTGGCTATTATATTTCCTTTCTTGAGATGGAAGATAGCTTTCTTAATTTAGGCAATGGTTTTCCAACCTCAGAAACCACAGAGTTCCGTGTAAAATTTTGGAGATACCCTGCTCTTCATGTTGGCCAGTCTATTCCCACTTTCTCTAACTAGCATGATTGCTCTTGGTTATAAAATAAAAAAAACCCCAACTTATTTTCTTCCCTCTTTTCTTCACCCTGTCTCACTTCAGCCAGAGCCCAAACCAGTCTCCTGTGCCTACCACTTGGAGCCAGCTGCTGTGGTAGGAAGGAGAAGGCAGGCACCAGGCCAGCTACTGGTTGTGGTGCCTATGTCAGCCCTCATCTTCCAGCCACTGCCCTCTGCTCTTTCTGTGGCAGCCATTCAGTTGTTCAGTCATGAGCCCTTAGCAGGCAGGAATAGATACTTGAGGGAAAACAGTAGTCTGCTTGCTAACATGGTCACTTTTGTAAAAAAAACCCAACAAAACAATGCCCAAAGTATTCCCAAACTTCAAAGCTATCTTCTTAGGCTACTAAAAATTATTAGTTTTCATCTAGTGGCATGAGATTGAAATGCTGTCTGGAATAAACTCTTCATATCTGGGCACAGTGTGTTACTGTGTGCCTTCACTTTAACAGTGTCCTGAAAAGACCCTTTCTCTTTAGAAGTATGAATTGAGTAGCTAGAAGTACAGGTAATTGGGTCCATTTAAATTTTAAAAAGGTTTTACCACTAGGGAGGAAATGTGTAGTTTGAAAATAAGGAACAGAGGAGAAATTATTTCAAATTTCACAGCTGACTTTGTGCTGGAACAGCTTGCTTTTTCCCAGGTGCTTCTCTGCTGTTGATGGCTTTTGGTATTGTGCATATGCAGGAAGGCAGAATATGCAGCTGGACAAGAGGACTGCATACAGAGAGAACATTTTTGACCTTGCAGCAGCTTCAGATGTTGCAGTTTCTTCTTATTTTTTCCATATTCTTTGTTTCTTATATAGTTTCCTTGCTTAACATAGTTTAGAAGTTGGGACTCTTGTTTTTTTGGGTTTTTTTTTGGTTTGGTTTGGTTTGTTTTAGATTTATTTTGTTGGTTTATACCACTTCTGATAGATTCTTATCACCTGCTCCCTTCAAGGCAAACTGCACGGCTGTTCCCCTTCTGTAGCAGCTGTGCTGGAGGACTGCTGATGAGGAACAAAATGGGAGCTACCGAGCAGTCATTTGAAGGCTGGCTATTAAAAAGAAAAAAGCTAGCTAATTAGAGCTTAAAGGAAGAGGCAACACTGTGCAAAAACACCAGAAGGTAGGCCCTTCAAATCCCATATACTCCCTGTAAATAGCTATAATTAACCCCACAGTATTCAATTTATTAATTAAATTTTAATTAATATTTTCTGTCCTTAACAGTCATTTTAGAGGTGGTCAGGAAAACATAGTGGCAGCTGGGTTTCAATTGAGCGGCACTGTCATTCAGAAGGGCAGAGCCAAAGAGACTCATCTCAGTCTCCCGATCATACCTGTGATAAAACAGAGCTGAAGCTGGCCACTGGATGTCTGGGAAAGGAGGGGAGGATGGGAGACAGTGTAAGCCCTAGTGTTCTGCATACTTCCGGACATCACCCTACAAATCTTGATTATCTGAAAGTGTGAGAGAGCAGTGGAAAATGTGTGTCATCTTTACTTATCCAGCAATTTACACACCAGCTAAGGCCTGCTTTACATCACTGTGTTTCACTTGGGTTTGATGTTCTGCTTGGAGCTCTGTCTGGGAGAGTGAGAGACCTCTCCTGAACTTCATGGACTCTATCAAGTAGAACAGCTATTGCTTTAAAATGCTGTGGCTGAACTTGGTGCACTGCTGTTTTTCTCCAGCAATGAGTTTCCTGGTCATTCATACTCTCCATGGTCTCTCATGCCCAACACCTGTCAGTGTCAGAGCACTCTTCTGGACAAATTCATTGGGATCCCCAATGGGAAATGTGAGTGTTGTCAGCTGTGTAGGACACTCCAAGGTTTGCTTCAAATAGATAGGATAGATGTGGAAGATACCAAATGTGTTTCCTTCAGCAAAGACATTGCTTTATCATTATAGCAATAGCATAATCTGTGTCCTCACCCATCCTTTTTCTAGAGCACACAACAATATTTTTTCTGGCATTTTAGTTTTTTGACACAGCACTGCTCTGATTGCCTGAAGCATACACCTGTTAGTACTCTTCATACTTGGAACTGAAAAAACCCACCAAGCCCATGAACAAAAAATACTGACTGTTAATTTAACTACAGGGTCATGAGAGAGATGTGAGCTGAGCACTGTGCAGCATGGCTGCAGCCAGTCCACTCAGTAGGGACCAAACTCTTAACAGTGTGGTCATGAGCCATCCTGCAAAAACTGGCCTCTGAATAAATGCAGTACAGGCCTGGTGAGAATAGCCATGAGGTAAAGAAGGTCTTTTATTCCCCATTTGACAGAAGGATGCATACTGAATCAGCAAGAGAATGTAGTCAGAGAATATCAAAAGCAGATCTCCCAGGGGAAAATTTTCCAGTACAGAACTGTTGAAAGCAACTGGGAGAGGAGGTGGGCTGCACTGACCATTGTCATGAACACCTTCTCTCTGCTTCACTGGATGAAATAAGAGGGGTTAGGCAGATTTTTGGTAGATCTAGTGATTTGGGCCCATGTGGTAGTGAAGTGGAATGACATCTCTCAATCCTAGGGAGACATAAGCTGTACAGTGCTGTGAGGCCAGAAGTGCTTCTGAGAACACCCAGAAGCAGAACTGGAGTTTTCCAGTGAACATGAGCATTAGAAAAAACGATTATCACAATTTGTAGTCTCTTTGGCCTCCAGACTTTGGTGCCAATCCAACTTTAGGACCATCATCACAGAGCCTACTTGTATGCTCTGTCTCCAATAGTCATGTAGGAAACCAGCCTAAGACCCATCAGGCTGTAAGTCACATCCCCCATCAGATGTGTTTTCCCAGGTGTGACAGTGTGGGGCTAGAATGAACAAGTTCTCTGCCTTTTGTGTGAAAAGAAGTGTCTCTGATGCCCTTCTAAGGGGCTCACACAGGGCTGTCCCCATTCTTCCAGCAGTAAGGCCAGAAGGGTGGAGATGAAAATGCCATTGCTATTGCACTGGTTCTGTTGGCATCAGGCTGGGGCATCTGATGTGGCAACGTTGAGTCACAGCAGCATTTAATCTTGTGTTGCCACATATGATGAAGCAGGCCTGATCCATTGTTACACTGTTGGTGATTCCAGGTAAATTTCAGCAGAACTGAGGGAGATGGAGGTAGATGCTGGGAATCACTTCAGCCTTCGCTCTGAAATAAAGCTCGAAAAGAGCACAGCAATTGTCTGACTGTTGCAGCTATTGCCTGACTCTGCATGCATCATTTAGTCTTTCTTTTCTTTCTTCCTTGATTTCTTCCTCTCTCTCTTTCTCTCTTTCTCTCTTGTAAATAATTTTAACCAGATTTTTAGAAAAGTATTTCCTGTACCTCTCAAAAATGCATCTGTTTCTCTGACTTTTACAATGAGAGTAGGGGGAAAGAACAAACCCCAGGCAAATCACTGCCAAGTTTTGAATTTGACATGCAGAACAACAAATTCATCCAAAATGACTTTTGCTTTACTGTTAGTCATTTGTACCAACCTGCAATTAAAAAGCTCAGCATTTGTTCTCATCGCTTTCTGAAATTACATTTTCCACTTCCTAGGCCCTGGCTTCAGGCAGTGGATTTTTGAAGCAATCATTCCTTGGTAACTAATGTTTAAAGATGAATGTTGCAACTTCTAAAACAGTGTTGCTGAGTAAACATACAACAAAAAGAATACAAAAACTACAAGCCTTTTAGGTAAAGCTGAAGAGTTTGGAGCTGTTATCTTTAGAGCTCCCAGCTACAGTGCATTTGATTACCCCTTCTTCCATTCTTTGGGTGGAGGGGACAGCCATGCTTCAAAAAAGCAGAGGAAAATAAATATCACATCTAATCTGTCATTTCTTTGTGTCACTGACTCATCACCCCAGAAAGCTTGGTGGGAATGACTAACTCATACAGAGGGAGAGAGAGAGAGGAGACAAGTCTTTGTCATAGTCTGTAGCTATAACATGACCATCTTGTATTTTTGCAAAAGACTGGGAGGACAAGGAATAAAATATAAAAGGAGAAAGAGGTAAAAATGGAAGGGAAAGTTCCCTTCCTATGTCACATCCCTTGGTTTGTCATGAGTCTGTCTTTTTTCTGTAAAAGCCACAGCTTGCAGTCTGTTACTGACCTAGCTGGATTTACCTGTGACAGCAGCCCATCCTACACAGGGTTTCTGTATCTGACAGAGTGTTCCTCAGTGCCATTAGCTGAATCTCTCGTTACAGCATATTTTGGTGCTGTAAAAACTAAGATGCTGTATTACCTCTTTCTTACAGAAATCCTTAGAAACTGAAAAGGCCGGTTGGGAAAATCAGCAAATTCAGCATTTCAGGAAGGGGAAAGGGTAGTCTGGATTGAGACTGCCACCCTACTTTAGACATCTGATTTGGGTATTGCAATCCTGATTCAGACATTTTGGAGGACACGCCTCATGTCTAATGTTTCCCAATAGGTTGGCATGATGCAGCTGTCTCTTCACCTGAGACTCCTAAGACAGGAAAAGTGGGAAAGCATTTGTAGTCTCGTGAGTGTTTTCTACAAAAAAAAAAGGACATGGGGGTCCCACAGTACCATGGGAGGGATTCTGTTTTTCATACACTGAAGTCTTTCCTGGTGTGGCAAAGGGCAGTGACAAAATCCTTAACAGATCAACTGGAACAAGAACAGAATACTACTTTGGACTAATTTTCCTAGTTTTGGTTTGGGGTTTTTCCCCTCTTCTTTTCTTTCTTCCAGAAAAGAGAATAAAATTCCCTAACCAACATAAAAGTGGGAGGTTGGCTATGTTTGAGGCAGGTTTTTTGGACTTTTTCACTCTGATATTCTTTTTGCTCAGAAAAAACCAAAACCCAAAGACCTCTTGGAAGAACTCCATGTGTCCGATTCTGCATTTAAGTGGAAAAATGGAGTCTCTCAAATAATCTAGCCTTTCTGGAAGTGAAGTTCAGGCTCTAAGAAAGATTAGTAAAAGACTCATTCAGCACTAGTCATACTCATTTGGGTAACAGGCAAGTTTCTGCCTGTACTCACTTCTAGTATTCATAATGAATGTGTGTTAGTGACTTCCTAAGCAGTAATTCCAGCAGAACAGTAAATGAAGTATTTTCTTCTGCTTTAATAATTTTCCTGTTGCTTTAGCATAGTTTATATACCATCATCAGTATGCTGATATATTAACTGGATACCAGTGCATGGTATATGCATATTTTATTATCCATTGCTTTAGTTATCTCTCCGTACTCCTGATCCTGAAATGATTAAGCTAAATTTTAGATGATTTTACTGTTGAAGCACAGTGGTTTTGAATTGTTTTGTTTGTTTGTTTGCTTGTATGACCTCTTTAAAGTTTTCTAGTAAAGATGAGGGTTTGTTTATTCTAAATTTATGCCTGCTTGTTCAAAATAGCTTGCTTGTGCTTGTTAATGTTGATTCTTCAGAGAGCTCTTAAAAAAACACAAGGCCAGAAAGCACTTCTGCAGGATGCAGGGTGCCTCAGTTACACTTCGTGCTAAATATGACACAGATCATTCAGATCATTCAGCATTTTGCTAAAATGAAGCAAATGGATTGGAAAATGCTTTGATATTAAAAACAGTGTGCCTTTCAAGAAATGTTTAATCCTAAACAGATCATTCAAACGGAGTGTAATAAAGACTACTGCAGCTAATGAAAAGATTTTGTTCAACTCAGTGGGTTCTCAAACAGGCAGAGATAATATGCTTGCCCTTTCTAAAAGTGTTCATTTAACTCTGTTTCCTTTCCTAGACTGGAAATTAGATTTCCTTCTCCATTGTTTATATAGAAAAACTCAAAACTATTCAAGAACATCATGTGGGAGCCACTGTTTTTAGAAGAAAGAGCTGCATTTGAATAAAAGATACCTCCCAACTTCAAGGTCAGCTACTTAGCAGTAACCAAAATAAGCATCCTTAGCATGTTTTTGAGTTGAAGCCCTACAACAGGCTGTATGTGTCCCCTGCACACACCCCGTGTGAGCCTGCATCAATAAACAGCAAGCCAGCTCGAACGTGTGTGCATGCATTCCCACTGGTGAACATGTGCATTAAGTCACCCAAATTTATACACCTAAGGTTAGAAATGTCTAACTTTTCTTTTGTCCTATGCTTCATTCCCAGCTTATTCCAAATCCTGTCCCCAGACTTAACACACTTTGTTCTTACCTTGCCTACTTTGGAGGCTTTGGACCTGAATTGAGCAGGTTCCCAACACCTTCAGCTGTCTCCAAACCACACTTCAATTGGTACATCTTTATATAGAGGGGATTTTGAAAGATGCATGATTGATTTCCAAGGCTGTTTCATAAGGATCAAGACTCAAGAAGAAGTAAGCAGAGGCACAAGAGTAAATTGATGAGAAGCACAGTCACCCAGGTACCGGGAGTGTAGATGAAATTTAGGAATCGGGCTTTTTACTTGCACCATAGCATAATTTGATACTTGTTTGGTTTTGTCTCTTGCTCTTTCTTCTCCTTACTTCTTCACCTTTAGAATTAAAATGTCCAAGGTAATTTATGCTCCAAATTTATTTTCTTGTTCTGAAACTGACAGTGAATGCTGTAGGTTTTTCTTAAGAAAAAGTTTCTCTAAACCTTTCTCTAAAGGTGCCACACACAGAGAGCTTCTCCAGGAGTATGGACCAGGGAGAAAAAAACTCTGTTAGTGACCCTTTTGCTATGTAGCCTTTCCTTAAAATGCCAGCAACTGAGCTTCCACAGAGAGAACAACAAATATTGAAAGAGAAATGTGAAGGACATTATGAAAAAAGAAAGTAAGAAAAGGGATCTGCTCAGACAAGTTTCTCAGGAAAGGTGATGTAATATGTACTGTAGAAAATCCTAGCAGTTGACATAACAAAGTTTCTTTCTAAATAGCTGTGGATGCCAGCGAGCGGGGAGAAACAGAGTGTACAGCTGGGAATAAAGCTGAGTAGACTGTTTTGTCCAAAAGAAATATAGTAGGTGTAAAACTTCTTTTCAGAAAATGTCATTGAAGTTTAATTGAAAAGTGTCCTTTTAATTAAGGCTGAATGACCACTGAATGAAAGTCTCATTTCTGTTGAGGCTGTTCTTGGTGATACTCTAAGATTAACCCATGCAGGCTGGCAGTACTCAAGAGGCTGCTGTTGGGATGCCACAGTACACAGTTCTGTAGCAACTGCTTAGTCCCATTCAATTTTACCAGTGTTTATCAAGCTTTTTGACAGCTGTCTTGAGAATTGCCCAAGTTTTTATTGACTGACTTGCTCATATTTCAGCCTGGTTTTCTACATAAATGACTGTTCTCAATATATGTGTTCTGTGCTTATCCACATCTGTATACATAAAATTTGGAAATTTCCCTCTTTAACAGACCTGACAGAGACACACAGGGTCTTTAAGATAATGAAAATATTAGAATTTTGTGGCAGCATGTGGCTGGATATCAGAGAACATCTAGATCTTCTCTGCCAGGGAAAGGCTGCAGGGAACTATGGTCTATGTCAGCCTTGGAGGCTCCAAAAGGCCCAGATCTGGTTTTCTTATTCCACTTCTCACACAGCTTACAATTTTAAGGTCTTGATTGCAGACTGAAACCTTAAAAATCACTGGTTCCTCTATGTGCAGAGACTGATGCACACAAAGTGTCATTAGAAGTGCCATTTTCAGGTAGGTTAGTTCATAAAAGTTGGACAAACTGCCAAATAAGAAGTCCCAGCTCATGGACTATTGCGGATTTATTCATCAGTACAAACAGCAGAACTGTAAAGGAAGGACATCTATTATGAAAATTGTCTTTAGTTATAGGGCTGACATACCTGCTTTTTACAAATACTGTTAGCACCATTCAGGCAGCCAGCAGGCATGGTTTCATGTAAAAGAGTGACTGGTTATTTTCATAAGGTTTTTATGAATAAGGCTTGAGAAGTTTAGAGGAGATCCTTTTTGATGACCCTACTGTCATGTCAAAATATCATGTACCAACTTCTCTCTTTGCTATAAATTATTGTAAGGAAAACTGAGGCAATAGCCTGACAGTGCTAGCTGTCTTGGAATGAGAGGCTGAGTGACTATGTTGAATTCTTAGAAATGTTTGAATATTTTTCCCCTGTCTCTGATACATACTCACTCCTTCATTTGCTCTTTTGTTTTAGGTGGAGTCTGGATAAGAGCTGTCAGGAGGGCTTTTTAGCCAGTTTGAGGCTGAGTGATAGCAATCTTGAACCACAGTTTTAGAGAAGTGGCACCAAAAGGCCTGTTAACACTGACTGCTTTATGGGACAAGTAGCACTCCCTGCTTCCTCAGCTGCCTGAAAATCAAGCCATAGATACTGACCTTCAATTCAAATAAGGTAAGTCAAGCCTGCATCAAGCATGACTGAGTTTAAAATATGGTTATCAGTCTATTATACAATGATTTTAAATTAAGCCAGGGAAAAAAATGCTAGAGCACAGTGATCTGTAGAGGTCACTAACATTGCTATATCTCTCCCTGTTGTGCTAAAACTACAGTAAATGTAGCTGTTAATACACCTTAGTGTTGTGCTGAAGTTGGGCTGCATTTCAAGAACTTCTTAAGTTACAGCAGTGCTGAGGCTGGAAAACTGCAATAGGTCCACTGGAAAAGCTCTGCCCATTGCAAGAAACAGACATGCTTCTTCGCCATGACAAAGGTTCCAGATTTCTTTGTGCAGCTTCAGTCTATTTCCTAAAATGCAAAGTGCAGCAGACATCTGAGCTGAGTTGTTACTTAGGAGAATAAATGGTCTTATTCAGTCTACCTTTTTTTTATTGAGGTAAAAAACTGAATGATCAGACTTGTTATGGATCCAAGTACCAACTGGATTTTCCTAAAGACATAGTCTCCAGAAAGGTTATTGTATACCTAAAGAGACCTTTCAAAAGCAGCCTCTAAAAAAAACCAAACCCAAACCCATCACTTCATCTGGGATACAGTATCCCTAAAGTATCTCTTAAGGTTACTCTATCCCTAAGACAAACCTTTCAAAACCACAATTTAGGTTTTCCTTGTCACTTGCTGGGCTCCATTTAACAGAAAGTTTCCCCCAGCTAAGACTTGATGGCAACAGTAATGGGGTAGGAGGAGCAGAGCAGCTGGCTGCTCTCATTTGGCATAGAGACAAAATCCAGGCTCCAGCCTTTAGGCCAACATTTGATAAAACTTTCATGCCACACTCATATATGAAGCCCTTTTCCCTTCCCACATAACCCACATGCATATTCTTGTTTCCCTATAAAAGTCCATTGTTGGCTTTAAAGGCTCATGTCAGATATGAAGCCATTTAAATCTTTTATTATTTCTTATGTTTATTTGTTTGACATTTGAACACAGTTGCTGAAAGTGTGAGAACAGTTGCTGCTTCTGTTTGAATTTTTTTAACCTTTCCACTCCTCAACTAGATGACATTTTAAGCTTTAAATTGTATGGCAGGGAACACATTAAACATCAGGTCTGAGAAATGGGAAGCAACATGATGAGGCTGCAGCTTTAGGTGCTGCAAACAGCCCAAATCTCCATATTAAAAATAGAACACTTTTTTTAGTTTAAAGTGTGAACAGTCCCTCAAGATGCTACATGACATCCGTTTTCTGGGTGATGGAATGTATGCCTGCCTAGTTTGCTTCCTGTGAGGTTATTACCACTTGCTGCATCTGTAATTGCTGGTTATTGAAGGAAGGACATAACTCCCTCCCAAGAATCCTGGGACTAATCAAAACATTTAATGAGAAAGTTGTTGCTTTCATCAATAAACTGGCTTAGACTCTTAGTCCCCTAAAGCACAAATGGCACATGCTGGGTCATAGTTAACAAGCAGATTTTGGAAAAAATCAAGGTCAGAGGAGTGTAGCTTGTTGCATAAGCTCAAAATGACTGGCTGATTTCTTCTTACTTTCCCCACCAGTACTGGATATTATGTATGCTAACTAGTATTCATCTCTCAGCAAAGTATCCAGACCTTGTAGGGCCAGTTCTTTCTTCCAGTAAGAACTCTGCATCATAAAGCAGCTTAGACAAAACATGCCCAGGGGAAAATCCCATGCTTATGTGAGCTTCCAAGCATTTTCAACCATTTTCTCCCCTAGCTGCTTGTCTTGGGTGGAGAATGGCTTGTTAGAAAGGAATGGCCAACATAAATGGAAAAGAACAAATATGACACTTGAGGGTGTGTCCAGATCCAGACATCTTGAGGGATCCAGATATCCAGGACAGCCCCTCATCTGTGCCAGACTTGGGCAGAGTAGCCAAACTGGTAAATTTTAACTCTGTCAGCCAGTTCTGCCATTTTGGAGATGAGACTGGGTTTACACTGAAGAGCCATCACATGAGGAGAGTAACATTTTGGGTACTGTGGGTCCTCATTACTAAATTAAAAAGGATTAAAGAAAACTACCACAAACAGTTTCACAATGCATTTACAGGGAGAACAGTAAAAACAGTGAATTGTGCATTTTATTGCAAATGCTTAATTTAAGAAAGATTAAATATCTGAACACTGTCAATTTAAGATACATTCCTAATCTGACTTTGCCCCTGGTTATAGTGGTGTAAATCAAGAATTATTTTACTGAAGTCAGCGAAGTCATTACCTGGTATTAAACTCAAAAGAGAGAAAATCTTGCTTTTTACTTCTACAGCAAATTCCATTCAATTCAGTATGAATACAACAGTATATTCAAGAACAGAGACAACTGAAAAATCCATGTCCTAAATTCAGTAAAGGGTTATGGAGCTGAATTTCCATCTGAGCACTCTTGAACATTGAAACATTAAACCTCCTTTTCCTGTGGTGTAATCTAGTTTCTTTTGCTTGGAAAAAGGAAATTTTCCTTTTTGTAAATAGAAACCACATGAAAGACATGGTTATCTTCTGAGCAAAAATCTCAAAGACCATAGTTTACACATTATAAAAACCAACAACCCACAAACTTCTGTTTTAAAGCTAAACACAGATTTTTAGTCTATCCTCAATTTTATTCCGTGATTTTTTTTGCACAGTAGAAAATATGCACCCTTAGGAGAATAATGACTATGATAAGTTGTTAAAAACCAAATTATCTAGGAAGGTAATTTTTCCCATTATGAAAGTGGCTTGTCAGATATTAGTGAAATGAATTAGTCATTTAGCACACCTTTCACAACCTCTAAAAATTAGATGATGGCCTATACGTTCCCATGAGTAATAACAGGAGACAGCAGTTCTCCTCTTTGTATATACTGTAGTATCACTCCACAGTTTCTGATTATGTTTTATTCACATGGAAGCATAAATCAGTCATAAATCAGTCCAATGCCTAAAACTAACCAAACCAGTTCATATTTCTAATATGAGCTATTCTATTTGCATGCCTTTCCAGATTAAACATTTCTTATTGTGATATAAAAAGATTCCAGGTACATGGTATTCAATGGAAAAAGGTGACAGCATGACATTTAGGATATGTACGCATGAGGAAAAAAAGGAAAGTGGGAAAACAACAGGAAAAGAAAATAACATTTCTTATGACCATCTCAGTAGAGGAAAGTAAATTGAGCAATACCTACCCAATTTATCCCATGATTTATCCCTCTGCTTTCTGAAACTATTCAGAGTAGAGGAGGTGCAAGCATGATCTCATCAGTCTGTGTCAATACGTGAAGAAGATGGAGCCAGATTCTGTCCAGAAATGCACAGGGATGGGACCAGAGTTGATGGGCACACGCTGAAACACAGCAGATGCAGTCTGAACATCAGGAAATGGTTTTTCACTGAGAGGTTGACAAGGAGCTGGCACAGGTTGCCCAGAAAGGTTGTGGAGTCTCCATCCTTGGAGATACTCAAACGCAGTCTGGACATCATCCTAGACAACAACCATCTGTAGGCAACCATGTTTGAGCAGGGATACTGGACAAAGTGACCTCCAGAGTCACAACAGTCCTGCTGTGATACTGTGATGCTGCTTTGATCTCTTGCCAGTGAGAAAGGGAGGCAGCTCATTTTCTTGGTTGGCTCCCTTCAATCAGAAATGCAAAGGGTGCTCCAGCAGCCAGGAGATCTGGAAGAGACCCCAATAAGCGCATAGAGTTTGCAGTGGGAAGGAGTAGAATGCTTGTAGGGTCAGGATAGGTAACTTTAAATCTGGCAAATTAATAGAAATCAAGCAGGAGAGCAAGAGTTACGTGTTATTTCCACTTCAGTCACTCTGGGAAATGTTCCCATCTTTTTTGTTTCTGAGAGGGAACTGTGATGCAACTAATAAATATACAGTAATTTCACGACTATAAGGCGCACCCTTTTGACTAAAATTTTCCCCGAACCCGGAAGTGCGCCTTATAGTCCAGTGCGCCTTATATGATGTACAAAGTTGCGACATTTGCCAACCCGGAAGTGTGAGCCGCAATGGTGGGGGGCGGTACCACGGGAGCGCCGAGTCACAAGGGGGGGCGTCACCGGCCAGCCCCCTACACGCGGGCTGGATGTCACCAGCCGGCCCCCTGCTAGCCCCCTCTGCACGGGCTGGGTGTCACCGGCCAGCCCCCTGCCAGCCCCCACAGCGCAGGCTGGGTGGCACCGGCCAGGCACCGGCCAGCCCTCGGCCAGCAGGAGACGCACAGGGAGAGAGGGAGCAGGCATCGCTGCTCCGCCCTGAGCTGCGATTGGTCCCGAGCTGCCCTGAACCACAGCAACCCCGAGGTGTAAGCCATGGCCGCCCCAAGCCGCGGCCACCCTGAGCCCCACCTCGCCAGCCGGGGACGGACGGGAGTGCCAGGCCCCATGCACAGGGAAGGTGCTTGGGGCTGCATTTAAAGGCTACACCAATCTGTGAAAAATGCTCGCAAATTGAGCATATGCCAGTAAACTCCACGATCGCGGGATTCCGTTACTAATTCATTACTTTGTTGCGCATGGCACGGATCTTCGCGGCAAAAAAGTGCGCCTTGTAGTCCGGTGCACCTTATGGTCGTGAAATTACTGTACATCAGGTGTCACCTAATGACTACAGCTTTGTGCCAGGGGCTTTGGGAGCACTGGAGGAATGCTGAGAACTGCTGTGAAAAGACTTGTCATGTACAAAAGCAAACCAGAGAAATCTGGATCTCTGAATTTTACGACATTTAATTTTAGTGCAGACTACTGAGACCTTGGTAGTCTCTGGGACTATAATCACGTTCTCCAGACTGATTTACCATATCATTCTCATGCAATGAAGCTAAGAATAAAGCTAAGCACATCAAGGAGTGCTTAGGTCCAGGAGCTTTATAGTGCCAGCTGCTGGTGCTGCAACACTTAGCTCTAGCCATAGGCAAGAATCCCAGACTTTGGGGTTTCGATGTGTTCACACTGTTCACGCAATAAAAAGGGTCACCACCTCCTCCATCTCCTGTGACTAGCTTGTCTTCTTGAATGCCAGCTCTCCTACATATTAAAAAACATCTGAACTGGACTTAATGCAGTGTAGGGTAGCTGGAAAAGTTAAAAGGCAAGTTCAGTGCCAGGTTAAACTCTGGATCCTTTTCTTGGATCATCACCTTCCTGGTACAGCTTCCCATGAGCATGGCAAGACAAGGAAGCTATTTCTTTTTCTTCCTTAAGTGAACATTGCAAAAGGACAGCACCAAGGGGGCTGAAACTTTCAAAACCATTAAATTTGTAATGCTGAATTCAAGCAAAAATGCAGCACTTTCAAATCACACCTGGCATATTAAGGTAACCCTGACAAGCAAGATACAGAGGAGCAAATGCAGCTTTAATGTAGAAGTAGCAAGTTTCTGTCTGAAAATACAGCATCTTGCCAAGTTGCAAAGAAGGCATTTTTTCATACTCTGCAGTAGACAGCGCTGTTATCAAATAGAGTGGTGCTGTTGGAAGTGGAGGAGGAGCTCTTTTCACATCTTTCTCTAGACTATTTCTGCTTCTAATAAATACAAGTGTCTGGTGAAAAGCTCTGTGCCAAAGTGCCTGGGTTGCTTTAACAGGGAGCTCAGAGGAGCACTGCTGGGGTTAACATACTGTTTTTCCCAGGCATATACAAGTGTATTGCAGAAGGCACAATGCAAATAGTGTTCACAGGGTTTATAATTTCCTGTTGGAATAGCAAAGAAAAGAAGGTCATTGATTTAAACCAGAGAATACAAATTATTTCCTGCCCACGAAGCTGCCAAATGCTTAGAGTTATTGATTTTTTTTTTCCTCCCTGCTGCTAACCAAACACTTCTGGTCCTGTCATGGGCATCATCAGCTTATTGACTAAGTAAACATAACCCATTAGGATGAACATTTTAAAAATAATAGGTAATTATAGTGGCTTTAGTAAAAAAAGGAGAGGGAAGGAGAGGGGAGGGGAGGAGAGAGGA
>PYHW01010564.1:108564-161483 GCA_013186435.1 Turdus rufiventris
GGAGAGGAGAGGAGAGGAGAGGGAGAAGGAAAAGGAGAGGAGAGGGAGAGGGAGAAGGAGAGGAGAGGGAGAAGGAGAGGAGAGGGAGAGGGAGAAGGAGAGGAGAGGGAGAAGGAGAGGGGAGGGAGAAGGAGAGGGGAGAGTTCCTGAAG
The DNA here is from genome assembly GCA_013186435.1 of Turdus rufiventris. Lineage (NCBI taxonomy): Eukaryota > Metazoa > Chordata > Aves > Passeriformes > Turdidae > Turdus > Turdus rufiventris. The sequence continues at coordinate 108,717 of PYHW01010564.1, forward strand.
TTAATGAACTTTTATGTAGATTCAAGTTTCTGCAATATAGGTTTGCATCCAAATGAGAGCACAAGGAATAAAATAAGATTAGGGAAAAAACCCCAAAGTCCTTTCCTGAAGAAGCCAAGAAGAGGAGGGTGCAGAGAAGCAGATACTTCATATTTTAAGACTCCAAGTAAAAGAAAAAAATACTGCAAAATTGAGATTGAAAGGATAAAACCATGTGGCAGCAGCATGATGAAGGCATGTTTTTATTTATTTATTTACTTACTAGCAGCAGGAGGTCTGTGCTATTGTCTGATTCATTTTTTTTGAAGTCAGATCTGAGCACAGCTGATGCCTGGCCTTGGAACCTGTCAGTTTGAAGATGACACGCACAGTATTAATAAATGTAGAACAATACTTGCTGTCAAGTTGGTTACAAGGCAGTAGTTCACTGAAGGGGGCCTGACAATGTCAAAAAGCATTAGACCAGAGCCAGCAAATGTTTTATACTCTACAGCTGAACCCAAAAGATGGATTGATGCCCTGAATCTGCCTGTAAGGCATCTGTCTGCTCTGGAGAGTGTGTGTTTATCTGAAGAAGCAGGGAACAAGTTGCTTTTCCCTCCTCCAGCCATCTGCCTACATGAGGGAGGCAAGGACCAAGACACAAGAAAACAAATCCTAGGGTGCTGTAGATGAACAGGGATACCTTACATACAAAATAGCCTTTAAAAGGAGAAGACACTCAGGAGAGGTGTTTACAGGCAAGAGCAGGAAGACAACTACCAGGCTGAGACTGCAGAGAGGGCTAGCTTTCCCCTGGGACTGGCTGTTGCAGGTGGCTTCTCTGGCCAAGAGCCTTGCAGTCTTTTGGTGTGAGAGTCAGCAGTGAGAGAAGAGCCAGTGGGAAGAGACACCAGGAGGGAAGTAAACAAGCAGATTACAAAGTGATGATAAATGAGGGCATCGGTATTCTACAGTGGCTCAGAGGAAGGTGTGACCGCTTCCTCCACCCCCTCACCTTCATGCCTGTTGACTGAATACTATTAAGGCAGGTAGATTATTAATGACCTGTTAACAGCTTCTTTAATTTTCTAATAAGTACCAACTGAAGCTGCTATAATTATTCTGCTGGTCCTACAACATGCCCTGTGCCAGACTGCCAAATTTTTTTTTTTTTTTGGTCTGGAACACATTGTTGTGCTCTTAACATGTGTGTGTACTGCACATGGGCAATTGCACGCCTAAGTAAAATTACAAAGTGTCAGAGCACTTTGCAACCATTAAATATCACTATCTTCCAGCAAAGTAGGAACCAGGAAATGTTTAGCAACTTACTTTTGCATGTGTGAATTGAGACACACAAATTTTATAGTTTTAGCCACAGTGATACAGTGAGTCAGTCCCTGAGCTGCTTGTGAAACCTGGGAGCTCTGTCTTCTGCTTTGTTTGTGCTGGCATCATACAAACTGAAAAAGTCACAGATAGGCTGGAGGTAACTCTAAGCAGGGGCTTGTTTTATGTAAGCAGAGTTGCTAGGAGCAACATAATACAAAAGTGATGGTATCCATCATTCTTCCTAATTCCCACCACCACAGAGCTGAGTAGCATGCATGGGGAAGAAATCATAAACAAACAGAAATGGATCACAGCCCACCTATGTGTCTCACACATACCACATTTGTCAAATTTCATTGTATTGAGCCATCTGTAATCTAGTGTTTAATCAATAAACACCACAAACTAGTATTTGAAGGTTACCATTTTCTGAGGAAGTAGTGTATGTTGTTAGCAGCCCTGTTTGAAAGCTACTCGTGAGGATGTGCCTTGAAAATGCTATAAAGCAGATGCTGAATTTTCAAAGATCTTTTTGAAGACAGTAATCCTGTAAAGGTATCACCTACTGAGCACACATAAAGCACACAACATTTTGAAAAATCTCACCCATCAACAGTAGATAAAGGTGTGGTCTGTGCTTTTGTCCAGCTCTTTGTCTATCACGCCTCCTTGCTGGACAAAGTCCTGTTCTGTAGTTCCATAAAGAAAAGCTTGTCCCCATATCTCTAAAGGTAGGTTTGCTTTACGAAGCAGCCCTGGAATTGTGCCGAATCTGTCTGGTCTGGCATGTTTTAACCTAAGAGAGGGAATGGGCAAGCGACAGGGAACAGCCCATGTCTCTGGGAGTCAAGTGCCTGACCTGGTACTGGCTTCCTTGTGAAGTTGTTCTGTGTTTTTCTGCCATAGCTCTGGAAAATGAAGAAAAAAAAAATCCCTGCCTTCTCTAACAGGAATTATTGAAGGATTGAAGATTTAGTGAATCACATTCAAATTATTAAAAAGAGAAACATTTATTCCTTAAAATCTTTCCCACACATATTCTGAGGAGGAAAATATGGATTGCAGTCAGCTGTTCTCTGAAATTTCTCTTGTCCTGACTCATATTTGGAAGGGAGTCTGATTCATGTCCAACTATCTTGTGAGCATCCAGCATAATTTTTCCTTTTTCCAAGGGTGGATGAATAAATCAGTAGCTACTCCCCAGACAAAGTTAAAGGTCTGACTCCAGATGCTGCATGTGCAGTGTGGCAGGTTCCATCACTTCCTTTGCCCTTTTGCACTCTCTGTCTTGCACAGCTCTGTGCACAAGTTAACAAGCTGGATCTGTTTGAACAGAAACCTTCAAGTACTATGGGAACTTCTTTTCTTTCTTTTATTTTTAATGGTTCCATCATAGTTATTTTCCCCTTTTTTGTCTTTCTGATAACAGAATGTTTCTAGGTCAGAATCCCAGTTGGTCTTGCGCTAGTTTTGGTCCCCAATGCTTGTTAAGAAGTCACGAGTCCTTGAGGTTAGCTCTTCCCCAGATTCTAATTTGTGTTAACAAATTTAGCTGATATTGAACCAGTTCTGCTCATGTGGGCAAGGACCGGCTTCTGGAACCGATCCAGTTGTTCAAGATGTTCGGAAGTAATTAGTTTTCTTTAAAGCCTTGGGCTGTAAGTGTTGATCCGATATATTTAAAAAGGACTTGACTTTCAGAAGGGTAGAGTCCTCCTTTTCTGAAGGAGGGACCCTTCTGTGAGGGTATAAAAAAGGGCACTTGAAATAAACTTACCATCTGAGAAGAATTAGGGTAGCATTTATTTTTAGTTTTGGTTTTCAGTAGGAAGTAAGAATATGAGTAGGGTGTTTGTTAAGTGCCAAAAGTATGTACTGCTGTAATACTATATAATAAAAAGCATTAGATCGGCAAGGTGTTTGGGCACAGGACTGCAGACCTTCCCAGCCCCACTGATATTTTTAAAAGCTTTTTAAATCAGGCTCTGTGCTGACCACAGCAGAGCAGACCACATCTTCTACCCCCTCATTTCCAGAGGCAGACAAGGGAGAAAGCATCATATGATTTACACTATGTTCCCGCTTTAAACACTTTTTTCCCTGTGACTGCTCTCGCCTGGCATTCAGTTCCTTTAGGTCACTGTCTACTGCATGCCTGTATAATGCATGCATGTGGATGATATTATTGAAGTCAGAAAGACTACAGACAAGCATAAGCCTTATCTGATTATATGATTGGCATTAGAGACAGTAAACTTCCAGGTCGGTACTGATTTTTAACATAGCCACATAGAGTTCCTAGCCCAATGACATCTGCAGTACTTTTGTGAACTGAGACCATTTTCTTTTCCTTTTACAAGGTAAAATGTAACCTGTTAGCCAAGAAGGTTATCACACATTCCTGGTGGTTTTTGATTCTTTTATACATCTCAGGATTTAATAAGCTGACTTAAAGCTAGATTGGATATTAGTTTTGGCTTTGAAATTTTGCCAGTGTCTTCATCATATTGAGTGTATTGGACATAGATAAATGCCCATAAACTACCAAGAAAGATAAGTGGTTACCATTCCTTAGAAAGAATTGCAAATTCTTTGTATGAGAAATTATTTTGTACTCTTCCCTGCTCCTTTACCTTGCAGGTTCAGCAAACCTATTCTAGGCAATTATATATGGAAAACACACATCACACTATGAAAACCTCACTGGCTTGACAGTCCATTTCTGCTAAGCAGAGAATGCTATTCCCTCTCATCATGACAGCATGAGACAGTCAAAGGACTCTATTTGCTGTTTCTTTGTATGATTCTTTTGTTTTAATGTGCCCATTTGGAAGCTGGCCTGTGTTGCAGGCTGTGGGGAGGTACAGGGACAGCATAGAGCAATTCTTTTGAACCTTGGATTGCAGCACTCATGACCTCACTCCCAGCAGCAAGGAAGCCAAGAAGCTGTGCCACAGCTTTCTCAGGTAAACCACTCACTGTTAAACCCATAAACACCACTGATCCTTTTTTCTGGTACCTTGAATGCAGCTTCTTCATTTACCCTACTTAAGAATTCTTACTCTTAAATCCTTTGCAATTCACCTCTAAAACGCAAAAGATGAACATTCACACCTTCTTCCCCCCTCCATGGTGTCCAATTACAGAAACATACAATTAGGGATGTTAATGACAGATTATTAGGCATTAACCTATAATGCCATCCTCCAATAGCAGCAAAAATGGGTCACACTGTAGGTATAATTATCCTGATTCTCTAATTAATACACCCTGGTTGTGCCTTGTTTTTGCGATATATCCCTTGTATTTCAGTACAAAGTACAGGCAACTCTAGTTGTGTTGGAGAGTGATCTGGAGCAGGCTGTTGAACTGCTGGCACATGGGCCTAGCCTTCAATGAGGCTGAACAAACTACGCTGTAGCATCTTTCCAACTTAGAGAAAACCAGTGAGGGATTTTGGCACCTGCCTTTGTTACCCGCAGTTAGGAAGACAGGCTCTATTCACAGAGGGATAAACCGAGGGACAGCAGGAGACAATAGAACTCCTTGGACAATAGGAGTGGTGGCCCCATGCTTCTGTCTGCTCAGCACCAGGGTGGTGGTGCAATATTTTCAGGGAAGAGGGCATAGAGACGGGTGCAGGTGGGTGGGCAGGAGGAGGAGAAATGCAGTGCAGGTGAGCCCACCGGATGAGATGGTTCATCTTAAGAGCACAAAGGGAAGCTGTCTGTGACAGCAGAACAGAAATTCTACTCTGTTAATAGAACAGAAACTTGAAAATAAGAGTACCCAAGAGAGAAGGAAAATGAAATGAAACTAAGATATTTGAAGGCGCTATGCAAGTTTTATGCTAACTGAGAAGGCCAACTGCTTTGTAGCACGTGTTGCAGGAGAAGTGATACAAGAGTGAGGTGGCTGTTTAGAGTACTTAATCACCTTATTGGCTACTTTCTGCAAAGGCAGAAAATAACTCCGTTTCTTGGCTTTCTTGCCAGTAGTCTTTCTCATATGTAGAGTGGGCCCCTTAAAGCATTCTCACCAAGGCCATCTACACAAATCCAGGAACTGATCCACAAGGAGATCCTGGAAGGGACTATTTCAAAGCTGTCTAAAAAGAGGTTTTACCTCCTTCAATGCCAGCATATGTTCTTTCAGTGCATCTGAAGAACAACTGATGGGGAAAAAAAGAAGAAAAAAAGTATTAATCCTACTTTGGGTTTGACTGTGAATTAAGCAAACAAGTTTCTGAGGTCTTAGTGAAGGCATTCTATACATGCAAAGTCTTTGATGTTTCTGAACATGCTGGCAGGGTCAAAACTTTGTGCTGTTACCTCTCATAAATGAGGTAAATAATATGTTGAGGCTATTTCCATGAAAAAGGGGGAAAATAATATGCTGAGATTCTGTCAGAACACTTCTTCTGTACTGTCCTGGTTTTGATGAGAGTACTGATGATGAAGGGATGTTGTAGACAGTGAGTGTCAAAAAGATGTGTCTAAAATGTTGTCGTAGCATGTTATTAGTATAGAAATTGGCTTACACCCAGATGCCTGCCCTATGGATCTTAGAAGATCAGTGGATGGGCAAGAAAGCAAGAATGTGAAATACAAGTGTGTGCTCGTGTGTGGTTTACTTGACATTCCCCTCATCTCCTGTAACTTTCTGGGTGGTTTGCTGAAAAGCTGTGCCTAGGGCCAATTATAAACCCATCAGCCCAAGGGAGCATTCCATTGCAGAAGGGTCAGCAGAAATTCCAGCCTTGAAGTTAGATGCTCAGGTCTGTGTTCAGGTCTATTGATAAATTTTAATTTAATTTAATAGTAGTCTTTTGCTGCACCTATTTAGTGTGTCATTCCAACACCTCATGACTGCAGTGGTTCAAGGTGCTTTAAGGGCTCCCAGTTGCTTGCACTGGTGGCCTGGCACTATATTGTCCTGGCCAGGTGGGTAGGCAATGGCCCAGATTGAGATAGCAGTGATCACACCAAGTTTGCATTGATCAGGTTGCTTCTCTCTTGTTCAGAGAAGTATTATTGTTTGTTGTTTGGTCTGTGGTAGCACCCAGAGGCTGGAGATACTGGTGGAGTTTGGTCGCACCAGGAGGAGGAGAAGGGCAAGGAGAAGAAGGAGGAAATGCCTTCCCCATAGAACCTACAGCCCCAGCTCTATTGCTCAATTCCAGGAAAACAAAATTAATGTTTATGCATGGTAAAAATGCCCTTCTTCTCCAATACCTGCCTTTGATGGAGGTGCCCAACACCAACCTCTGCCACACAAATTTCAGAAACCAAATAGAAAACCCGAATTTGCCAAAATAAGGGAGACTCTCTTAAGCCAGCCTATTTTTAGAAGATCGTCTGTGGAGAAAACAAAGTCTAATTAAAAGCAGCTTTTGCTGTTGCAGTAACCCACCATTTCACATGTGACCCTGGGAGTTTGCTAAATTTTGTTAACAGCCTGAGTCCCACTTAGCTTCAAAAGTTAAGCCTTCTCCTCCATATCCTACTATTTTCAAGGCACAAAGTGAATGTCACTATTATTAGGGTGTACTGCTCTTTAGCAGTTTTTTTTTTTTTTTGAGCACACTACTTGCAATGACTTAAGGTCTCTTCTTTCGGTAACTGTGAGTTCAGTGTTTTTGTGCGTGCTAATCTCCACTTAATCTTTCTTACCATTGCAAGTAGCATGGAGGAAAAGATGTCTTTGCAGAACAGCATGGCTTGAAAATTGTGCTTTTTTCATTAACAGCTTGGAAACGTCTGTTTTTCCACCAATTGACTTGCCTGCTCTTTTAGTGATACAACAGGTTCTCAGGAGAGATCACCACAGACAGCAGCATGAACTTCCTCCTTAGGAGGCAATTGCATGTTGTATCCATAAAATTCTCTCAAATACTTACAGTTTGTGGGAAATGAAGTGGAAGGAATTTGGTCCTTCCCGGTTAGAGCCTCTACAGTTCGCAAGCTGTATGTCATGTTCACAAAGGCTCAGGACAGGAGGCACACCTCTGGGCATGACTCTGCTTCCCTTCCTTAGTGAGCCACTCCCATGGCACTTGAGCAGAGTGGCCAGCAGAGCAGCAAACACAGCTGGCCACAGGACAGAAATCCAACTGACAAGTCCTTGCAGACAACAGATTACATCCTAGTCTTCTCAAACTGTCGCCATTCAGAAGTCATCAGCAGCTGTGTACCAAAGGATGCTCAAAGATGCAATATTCAAGCATCTATTCCACAAAGGACCAGGATGGCAGGGAAGGGAAGCAGTAGCCCCCTTGGTTTTAGAGGGTGGCAAATAATTGTGGGATCGATTAGAGGGTTTGCAGTCTTGAGAAGCTTGTTAAAATGCATAGCTCCGAACCTTTTCCCACAGTATGCTGTCATAGGATGGCTTGGGAAACAAGTGGAACCAGAGAATCAAGGGCTAGACAGGGATGGGGTGGTCCAGCCCATGGGATTCCATCTGTGACTGAAAATGAGCAATGGAGATGTTCTATCTGTTACTGTGATGAGGACCTTGGTGCACAACTTGGGTGCATCTCAGCTCTCCACATTTCTGCCTCAGCAGGAGCAGCAACAGAAGACAGCTGTGGACAGGGGCAGGAGCAGCCAGGCATGCTGCGTGAGGCAGCAGTACTTAATGGGATCACCATTGCTTGCTGCAAAGCTCCCTTGCCAGATGGCACCATCTTTACACTGAAACACTGGAGCAGAGGTGTTGAGAGAGTGTGTGTGAGCATGTGACTGATCAGCAATAAGTTTTCTTACTTTCCATTCGTCTCACTTGTCTGGATGTGAGCAGACCGTGAGACTCAACAAACCTCAAACCCACTGACAGTGAGCTGCAGAGCCTCTAATTTCCCTTGTTTACTGGGCAGGCCCCCGAGCCTCAGTCAAAACCTCACTGGTGCAAGAGCTCCCTGTCTTCCCAGCCTTGCTCAGTGAACTGCCAACAGCACCCCCCACCCCCAGACATTTGCATTCAATTACCCTGAATTTAATCACGGAAAGCAAATTTTGCCTGGCCACAACTTTAAAAGGGGCAAAAACAAATGCTGCAGGTCACAAACTGTTATATCTGATCCTCCCTCCAGATTTACCGCAGGGTTTTTTTCCTGTCCCTGTTATGTGGTGTTGGTGTCAGAGCCTCTGCCTGGCCAGATATATAAGAAACTTGGTTATTAATCATATTTTGTGGGGTTTTAAAGAAAGTTGCTAACATAAGCAGGCGAGCAGGAAGTTCTCACTGTCCTTGTGCAATGACTACCACTGTTTCTCTGTAAAACCACACTTGCACATTTCCTCTGCTGTAACTTCTCATGCTATGCAAGTTCCCCAGGGGAAGTGAGAAGAAGAAACTCACCAGAGAAACAGATCAGGAGTGAGAGAGATGATACCTGACTATAATAATGGCACAGTTTAGGCATCTTGGGGCATAAAATAGGCATAACATCCACGTGCCTCTCTGGATTGCTAACACTACTAGCCATCCACAAATCTTAAATTATTGAAATAGTAACAAGGGTTAACTTAAGTTCTTAAGGTTTCTAGTTAACAAGGAAAGCATTCAGCCTAGGAATAGCATGCATTACAACTAAGTGCCAGTACCAGTGGGGTAGGAGATGAAATTTATACCTGAGTTGCATTCACAGTTTTGTAGAATCATAGAATATGCTAAGTTGAAAGGAACCCACAAGGATCATGGATTCCAATTCCTGTCCCTACACAGAACACACCAAGAATCAAACCAAGTGCCCAAGAGCATTATCCATACTATTATTGAACTCAGACAGGCTTGGTGCTGTGACTGCTTCCCTGAGAGTCTGAGTTTCCCTGTTTAGAGCATGAAAGTGTCAGTATGAGGGCATGTCAGCAGAATGGTGAGCAGAGGGAGGCTGCCCATGTCACCCATGGCCACGATGGGAAGAAGTTCTGACACTTGTCTCTCCACCCTTGCTGAACTGTGGTTGTCAGCTGAACCAATACCTGACTAACACATACCTGAGGGATGCTAGAGGTGGTTTCCACAGCAGGGCTCAAATGGCTTTGCCCAGGTGACATTTCTGTAACTGGTTTTGGCCTTGGTTTATTATTCAGCTCTCAATGAACATAGCACTTAAGCCACAAGGTCGTATGACAAGTATTGAGTTGTGAAGCCTTTGGGATTAGAAGTCCCATACAGCTCCCCCCATTATTCATATGCCTATGCGCCCACTGAAAAAGAAAAGCTTTTAGCTTTTTTTTTTTTTTTTTTTTTTTTTTTNATTACTGTCAAGACCATTCCTCCCTCCCATCCCAGCTCCAAAAGAATCGAGAGCAGAAGCCAAGACTCAGATGCTTGTTCAAGTCCCATCCTGCCACAGCCTGAAGCAAAGTGCTCCACCCCCACTGACAAGTCAGCTTGACTCCTACAAACCTGCTGTGGGCAGGAGCATTAGCTCAGGCTCTTCTGTCCCCCTCTTACCCAAGCTATGGAAGTGGTTGTTATTTTGCTGGGTCATGCATTCAAATGTCAAAATTGTGACTCATTAAGAGGGCAAGTTTGGGCGGGGGGATGGGGGGCACAGGAAGGAAGAAAAACAGCTTGCGAGAGTCTTCCTGTTTATCCACAGCTTGGGAAAAGAATTGACACAACAGAATACACACACCCTGGCTCCATTATCTTTGCTGGCACAGTGCTGGCTTGGCTCTGTCCCTTAGTACTCAAGGCCAGATCCATCCCTGCCGCGAGCGTGTTTGCCTTAGCCGAGTTTACTCGAGAGAGAAACGCGGCCCCCGGAGCCTGAATGCTCGCAGTGTGCGAGCGGGCACACGGGCACCGGAGCCCCCGCCACAATGCCACGGCACTGGCCCCTGGCCACACCAGGGAGGTCATTTGCGTCTCGGCAATTAGCGAAGTGGTGGCATCGCTAAAAGAAGTTGAATAAACACATTCAGCCCAGCTGGGTTCCCGGTTTGCTCTGTTCTCACCACTCTTCCCTCTGGGCGCACGGTGGGGCCCCAGCGAGCAAGAGCTCGGTGTCTGTGCACTGCGCTTTCATTCAGGCCTGGTTGGAAAGGGCTTTTAGGAAAGAGGAGGAGGGGGAAGTAACCCTTTGGCTTTCTTCTTTTACAACAACTGTCTTTTTTTCTTTTCATGGAGGAAAAATGCCAGTTTCTCTAAGAAAACTGCAGCAAATGGCTGTTTTCATGGGACTGTTCAGCGGCGGGGGATGTATCGTGATGTATAATCTTATGCAAAGTAAGTCTTGGTGTTGTTAGCAACCTTATTTCTCCTTTGCCCCTTTCACTGGCTTTTGTGTAGTGGGGAAAATAGCAGCATGCGAGCTGTGAAAAGCAGATGAAGTTAAGGGAAATGTGGCTGAGCTTCTGGGTTCTGCCTCTGCAGGCTCCACTTTTTTCATCCCCAGGGCTTTTGCTCTCCCAAGTGCTTCTGTGCGCATTTCCAGAGGTGCATATTGCATAAGGAGCAGGTTGTTGTGGTCAGAAGAAAGTCTGGTTTTTGGGGGTTTCCTGAGGGTAATGGTGAACTGAAAGCTTTACCTGCAGTAATGCAGGTTTCATTTCTTAACTGAGATTTTGTAACTGGGCAGTAAAAGAGGACCATCTGTGAGAAGGTGTTAAAGTCTAGCAGTTTTATCTGTAAATCTCTGTGTGGAGCTGGCCCTTAAACACAACACACCTGTGAAGTGCCAAGAAATCATGAGTTTCTCCTGAATGAAGTACAGATAAGAGCAGTCAGCACTGAGAAGACCAGGACAAAGAGAAAAGTTAGACAGGTGATGCTACTGTTTATAGACATCTCTGATTGCTATGTGTCTTTGGCCAAGAATCCACATTATTCATCCAAATTATAGATGTTTATTTTTTCTAAAACTGCTTTTAGATATTTAGCATCAGAGCAGAAACAGGCTTTGCCTCTCTCTCAGGGGGTGCCATAGGCCTCTTGGCCTTATGCCTCTCCCTTGTTGGTGCTATCAAATGCTATTGCTTTTCACCTACTCTGATACCAGAGGATGCTGCCAGAAAAAAGTGTAGTTGAGCCTGTTTCTCAAGCCCACAGATAAGCTCTGAAACCTCCTCTTCATTTTACACATATTAATAACAAATTAGACAGGGCTGGAAAGCAGGCTTTAATTTTAGGCAGCTCATGCCCCTAAGCTCTGAAATACATGACAGAAATATGATCCTTACACTTTAAAATATTGAATCTGGCTTTAACAAGGACATTAGCATTTTTTAATTTTCAGCTTGAGCACTGTTATCTAGAAATCTCATGGGGTAGTCAGCCTCTGTGCTACACAGCAAGCCTGAGAGCTGGGTCCCCACATGCCTTGGCTGTGCAGTCAAGTGGCACATTGCAGTGGCTACTTCTGGTTCTCTTGCAATTTCAGTGGCCACTGAGCAGCTGCCTGATAACTCAGCCAGGCTGCTGAAAGAGCACTTTATGCAGTCAGGTGTGTCCTTCTCTATGCTTTAAGCAGACCAGGAGTCACACTTAGAACCTTCCTTCTTTGGCTCATACCTAGGGCTATCCCAGTGCCTTCTGCCCAGTGCACAGAACTGGCCCATAATGGACTTGTGAGAAGCAAGTGGCCTCCAGAGTGGTGTGAGCAGTGGGAGAGGATTCCTTCTCTTCCTTCAAGCTGAAGGGAGGTTTGCTTGCATGTGGTCTCTGTGCAAGCTTGTATAAATACTCAGGTAATCCTATTTCTACTTACTGGCATCACCTCCACACCCTTCACATGGAAGCAGTCTGCTCAGCCAACTCCAGCATGCTTTCAGCTTCTCTACCAAAAGATGTGGGGACAAATGGATTAGTTGGGCATTTAATGTTTAATGCATGAGGTGCTAACAAGGAACAGCTGAGAAGGAGCACCAGGAAATTAGAATCCATTTCTTCTCTAACCTGCAGGATGAACACAACATACTTTTCACATGGTGTGGGTGGCTGTTTGCCAGGATTTATAGGTACAAAAGGGTGGGCATGCTGCAGCCCTTTTGGTTGGAGCTCCTCAGGATGTGCCAGGCGGACACAGGAGGACCAGCACAGGTGAGAGCCTAGCAAAGCTGTTTCTGTGCTAACTGGATGCTGCCTGCTCATAGAGGATGCCTCTAATTAGGGAGAGGGGACAGTGTCCTTCTGCCTCATGCTCCAAGATTAATACTGACAGGCAAAAGACCAAGAAAAAACTTTACACCTTGTCTTAAACCCTTTGAAAGGTGAGGGCAGAGTTGCCAGAGTGGGATTTAACAGCTACACACTCTTAGCTTAACTCTACCCTTCTTAATGTTAGATGAGTGACATTACACTGATCTAGAAACCCCAGCAAGACAGCTTTAAAACTGTTAATAAGCAAATCTCTGTCTCCATAAGAAGGGTCAGGAAGTCTCCAGCTCCTCAGCTGTGCCCTGTCCATTAGTGACCCCACTACAGCATTTCACAGCCATAGAGACCAATCAGACATTGATAAATAGCAGTTTGCCACAACTGTCCTCCATGTGCCAGCACTGCAGCATCCATCTGTAGTGCTGTTGTGGCTGCTTGACCAGTAACTTGAGTGGTGCTTCTTACTGCCTCTCTTCTAAGGTGTCTGTCAGCAAAGTTGTAGCTTCATGGCTGCCACTTGGAAAGCTGTACCAAGACCACAGCTAGAGGTCCACTGCAGCAGCTGTTTCCCTCTCAATGTCTGCAAGATATTCTCCATTCTTAAGGTATTTTATGTACCTCCAATAGAAAAAAAAATATTTTATCAGAACATTTCAGATATTCATCCTTGAAATTTTTTTTCCTTCCTTTTAGGTAACTTAAAAATGCATGAAAAGTGGGGAGACACAGCTGTAAGCTGAGCTGTATATCAGAATGGAACAGGCTATGTTCAGAGGCCTCTTCACTTAATGAGCTGAATAACATTTGCTTCTCTGATGTAAGGGTGTGTTTCCTCCTTTAGCCAGTTTTCTCCTAATTAATAGTTTTGGTCTGTATTTCAGGGAGGGTGTGGTAGTCTGGAGAAAATCCTTTTTTTTTTTTTTTTTTTTAAGCTTATGTTTTGATTTTAAGTTAACAGTCTCTTCACTACCCTGTTTCTCTTACCTAGAAAGTTTTGCCAGGACCCAGTACTACCAGCAAGCTTTGGAGGAACTGAACAGCAATCCTGATGCCCTGGAAGCCCTGGGTGCCCCCCCGCTTAATGTTCACAACATCCGTCTGACAGATGGGAGCAATCGCGTGGACACAGAAAGAGCGCGGGTAATGCTGGGCAGGCGGTGTCACAGGGTGGCTTCCCGAGGTGGCAGGTGACAAGAGATCAGCCAAGGGATTTCCAGCAGGTCATGGGTCACCTGAGGGCACTGGAAAGAAGTAGGATGGAATATCAGTTGATCTGGAAGAGGAATGGATTTCCAGAGCATAAATCTGCTAGCCTAGAAACAGCAAGAGCAGCATCTCCATGTGGTGCTCTATGGGCCCAACACAGAATGCCAAAGAACCTCTCAAGACAGTCAGTCCCCCCTCACACTGTAAGCCACAGATTCATTTTCAGAGACATATCAGATCCAGCTTTAAAATAGCACCTGCCTTCCTTTACCCCCTCCCCCCCAGATATGTCCCATGTTTTATTGAGAGCAGTTTTACAGCCTCTTACGGGCTATGCTGTGGTACAGCATAAATGATGTGGTTTTTAAGAGCACCTGTAAGTTTGTGTCAATGAGAATGTCTACCCAGCCTGAGACTGAGCTTGAGGATTACTCAGCAACTGCAGAATGCTGTGCTGGGTGCTGAAGTATTGCACAAGGCTGCCTTGTATCAGCTGAGGGCTGGGCCCAGGCAAACCTTACGAATACAAGTCCACTTCCACTTGGCACTGATGCCTCAAGAGTGCTTTCCATTGGTGTTTTTACCCCTTAATCCAGGACTGGCTGCCCTTCACTTGTTTTGCTAGTAACACTGAGTGCCCCTAGCAACCTCTCTAGGTCCTTCACTGTAGTAACTCATTACATTGGAATAATTTTGTTTTTACTGGGGAGTCGTTATGAATGCCAGGGACCAAGCAAGGGCATTAAGGAATGGGTCAGGTGGTACAATGGAGGAGTGTTGTTATCAAGATAAAAAAAGCCCTCAACCTTTAACCAGCTCTCATAAAATTACTTCCCATTTAACTTCAGCCAGGCTGCACTTACCTGATACCCTGGATCAAAACATTTCCTGTGTTTTTTAGATTCCACCAGGGAACATATCTAAGGAAAAGAATTGTGCAAAACCCCACACAATCTCATATATTGAAAAGAAGATAGCCTTTCCTACAGGTGTTTTCCTATGTCACTGTTAAAGAATGCTGGTCGCTTGGGTGACTCAGGATGAAGTCAAAACCCTGCCTTCTACTGACCTCACCCAAGACACAAATCACCAACTTTCTTCTCTGCTTTTTCATTCTCCTAAGTATTCATGTTCTCATTAAATAAACTGGTTAATCATCATTATACCACAGGTCGATTTACTGACTTCACAACATTCCCAGCTCCTGGCTGGGAGCACCTGGCATTTTCTCTGTGATTGCATCACCACCAGCAAATGCTATACCTGAAACATTCCTTTTATTCAGACATTAGACCCAGTGCAATTGGCCATGATTGCTGCTGCAGCTCCAGCTTTGTTTGTTAAACAGATAAGTTATAAAATTTGTGACACTGAAAAAAAAGAATCACTGAACATCTCATTGCCTCAGTGTGTATTAAGGGACTGATGTGCAGAGGATCTAACCTACAGGCTTGTAATGGTTATGGGAAGTTCTGAAAGTTCAGGTCACCTCTGGATGACCATGCAGTCTGGTAAGGAAAGGTGTTTGCTCATAAATATTTCAGAGAGCCAGTGGTTTTCCCTGGGGGTTGCAGCTGTAACACAGTACATTCTTTTGGCAGAGAGGATTAATGCATGGCAGAGCAGACATACTTATGTAGCCACGCACGTGTTAGCTGTTAGGATAGCTTAATCCAACTCTGAAATACAGTTTAAAAAAAAAAAAAAAAAAGATAGAGTTAAAGTTAAAAAGGTATGAGCTCTTTAACTAGAGGGAGTAAATGTCTGTTTCATAATATGCTTTGCTGAATCTTTATCTTGCTTTTACATTTGCAGATAAAGTTACCAGTCTCTGGAACAAAATCAGCGGGCTACCTCTACATTAACTCGAAGATGGACCACTCCCGTCTGTGGTGCGTACTGGGGGAGGTATCAGGAGAAATGGGAAAGAAGTGGTAGGAGGAAAGAGTAGAGCAGGATATTTGCTTTAGTCATCTGTGTTGCTGAGGTCATGCACACAAATTGAGCAGAAACTCCTGTCTAAAGGACATTAGGACACAAATGCTAGTTAGTTGAGAAATATTTTGAGTATAAATATGAATATGAATAGAAGAATAACATGAGCCATTCCTTTGTGTTATTTGTGTTCTGCAGACTGTACCTCAGTACATATACAAATACTGTGATCCAAGGTATTGTACCCTCCAACCCTGCCTCCCCACAGAGGCTGTTGAACAGCAGTCCTAACTTAGTCTAGTATTATGGATTGCAGTAAGGGAATCACACATTATATCGCAGCTGTGCAAGGTGAACCAAAAACACAGGATTTTTTTTTTTTTAAGCTAACCAAGAAGTGTGATTCTTATGGTTAAAAATAAGTGCAAGAACAGATACATTATAGTAGAAGGATACTCTGATACCATAAGTGACTTCACATTTTTGTAGTACTGAAGCCTGAAAACCTCCTTTGTCAGTAGTAAACTGGTTTCTAGAACTGAGCAAAGAATTACTATGAGAACTTAAAAGTTTTACTAGATGTAAACCTCTTGTTAGGTACTTCTCTTGCCTCTGTTTAGAAACCAAAAGCTACAAAACTTTTACTCAGCTGCCACTGATCATATGGTATGTTTTCTATTCATAATTAGATGAGCATGACTCACTGGATTTCTCTTCTGAGTAAGTATGGGAAAGAAGGTGTAAAAGGATGTGAGAAAAGCATAGGCTGAGACTTGAAAAACTCAGAACTGGACCTGGCCTCCTCCCTAATGACCAGAGATAACCCCAGAGGGCCCCAGCCCCGTTTCTTGTACACCTCACTTCCTTGGTGCCTAAGCTCTGATCTCCTCACTCCTTCTTAGCCCCTCCTCACAGTTCCCTGTTATTCTTGGATCACAGTTACTGTGAAGATAACTGAAGATTGCAAAATGTTAAACTGCAGTGGTGCATACACATCTCTTGGAGTTTTGTTATAAAGTGAGCTCTTTGTAAATTTTGCAAACCTAAGAAAAAACCAAAAAGCATCTGCTTGTAAAAGAATTTGTGGCAGATAAGTCTGTCAGACTCTACCAAATCCACCCACTTGCATGGTCCTGTGTACAGCTTCACATGGGGCCGAGAGGATTTGGTGCCCTTGCCTCTCACTGAGGACCTAGCAGTAAAATGGCTGGGAGTAAGGAGCAGGTAAGCAGGCCATCCTGGTGGGATGCTGCAGAATGTGTTTGTGCTTTCCCAGGGGAGATCGGAGCACCTCTCACGTCAATACAGACAGAGCTGTGACACCAGGAGTTGAGTGCTCTGTGCAAGAATAACTAAGGCACTGAAGCCACTGAAATGCATCTGACTCTGAGTGTGTAAACTGTCTGTAGTGGTTTATTTATTTCATAAAAGAGAAGACAACTGAAAAAGAAAATTTGTAGTCTGTGAGTTCATTTGGTCCAGGAGGAAGTGGTACTCACCCAGAGGCAGGCAGTACACGGATGGGGAGGGTGCCCAGAGGCAAGGGCAGCCAAGGCGCTGCAAAATCACTCCTGCCCTGAGGTGACCAAGAGAAGGGCTGAGCCCCCAGGGCACACTGTGGGGAATGAGCTGGTCACTTCCAGGCCCAGTTGCTTGGCCTGGGCTAGGGGTGGGAGCAAAGGGCTGCTGAGAAGAGCCCTGCTGCAGACCCATTGCACAGAGGTGAAGCAGCCTAATTACCTAATTGTATGTACTCAGCACTGACTCCAGCAAAAGCAGAGCTGGGCCAGTGCCAGGAGCTTTTGAAAAAATCAAATTTTAGTACCCCAAAATAATAGTCCTTTCCAGCTGGAAAAGCAGCATGAGAAGTTTCTCAGAAGTGGGTTTGGAGCAGAGCTTAGAGGAAGGAAAAGACTCCCCCTCAGTCTCCAACAAATGCAATTTTCCTTCTTTGAGTAACCACTGTCGTACTCTGTCAGGTTTTCAGCAGTCACATAGAGCGATCACACAGTGTTCGAACTCTCCCAAGCCAGAATAATTCCTTAGCAACACTGTCTGGCTCCAAGGCTGGAGAGGAGTGGAGCAAGGAATGCACCCACAGGATGGAGAGGAAAAAAGGCACCGGGTCGGGAAAGGAATGTCCTAAGAGCTGGCAGGTTTTTGTTTGAATTGCAACAAATAGGAACATGTATACCAGACCTTTAAATCTGGGCTGTGCTACGATATTAGGGAAAACAGCTTTTAGAAGCTGGTGCTCACAAACCAAGTTTTAAAGCACTTGAGAGAATTTTTAAAAGCAATGAATGTGTGGAATGATTTGTTTCTCTGTGCCAGCTGTTTCTACACTGGCTTTACCGTGTTAAAAGTAATTGCTACACGTTAAAAATCTTCTTTGATTTCTATCAGCTGGTGCCTTCAGGATGTCACCTTGAAATTACGGGATGGTCAGAGTATTTCCGTTTACCACTCTCCGGTGGAAAGCACTGCTGTGCAGGAAGGGTAAAAATCAGGGACAGCTGCATCTCCGCCTCCCATTGAGCCAAAGGAGCCATTAATCGATTGAATCCTGCTGTGTCTGTGAATGTACACAGTTGTCACAGTTGTTAAGTGGGTGCTCTCAAGACAATTTTTTCTCTAAGATTGACCTCATCATTGTTGTAATTTCATTCTTTTGCTGGTTTATTCATGGGTTTAACAGAAGCCTAAAATAAATATCTTGCAAAAGAGTTGCTGTTGCAAAGAAGTCATGTGTTATGCCCTCTGTATGCTGATATTATGAATTTGAAATAAATAAACTGCCAGGAAACTGGGCTTTGTTTTACAGTGGAAGACCAAAGTTAGGACAAGTCAGCCACTCAAAGCTCTGAGCAGCCTTGCTGTCTCAGTTTCCCCTCATTTCTCACCAAGGTCTTGCCTAAATCAGGAAGGATGGAGCAGCAAAGGTGAAGCTCAGCAGCAACACCTGACTCCACTCACAGTTACCATTATAAAGCTCATGAGATAACTGAGGCCACTCAACTAAGGAATTCCAGGAAGAGACTTGCTGCTTATGCTGAAGGTTACTCAGAAGAAGCCACTGTGTCACACCAGCACTGCCCAATGAGTTCTGGAGAGGACATTTAGGGAGAACACTCAGGAGGGTGCAGAACAGTTGAGGCACTGTCATGGTTTCCTCTGACTACCACAAGAGATTTTGACTGGACCATTAGGTAAAGAATTGCCCATCACCAAGCAAGTTGAGGAACAAGAAAAACACCCCAAACTAACAAATCCCCCAAACACAAACGATTTACTCCCACCCCAAACTGCTCATGGGAAATTGAAAAGCCTAAGGCACTGTCTGAGACACAGCAAGAATACAAATAACTGTCCTGTCTGTAGTACGAATACCAGAACCCTTTAAAACATCCAGATAAGAGAATGTTTTGAATGCACTGTAAGAGAGGTGTTTAATCAGGCTGCAGCTAGGGATAGCCCAGAGCTTATACACTCCATTGCCTTTCCCTCACCCTTCCATCTCTTCTTCCAAATTTGAGTCCAAGAAATCCACCAAGGACACAGGCACTGCAAAGCTTTTCAAGAGCCATGAGTATTAGATAGAGAAGGGGGAGCTAGAGCAAAGAATTTTAAGAGAACAGTTAGCATTTTCTTGTTCAACAATGACCCAGCAAAGAGGGCAGAGTGGCTTTTGAACAAAACTGAAAAGCAAATGCATAATTAGAAAGGAGATGTTAAAATGCCACAGCAAAGGCATCTTGGATAAACAATTTTAGAATGAAACAATATACATGTGCTTGCTTTACTTTGAACTTCACAAAGAGATGTCAGAATAAACAGCACTTGTGAGACCTGATCCAACCCACATGAAAGCCCAGCATACCAGGGAGAGGATTAGAATTAATAAAAAAAAGACAGCATTTTCCAGCTTTAAGATTGAAATTGCTGTTTACTGGTTTCACAAAACAAAATACAAACCAAATAAAATTTTATGTGATGAGAAAACATTAGCCTTGCACTATCACCAGCAAAAGTAATACCTCAGGGATATGGAGATCTGCCGGCCACCTGGTGCCTCAGAGGTTGATCAACTCTGGCTTTTGGTCACTGAAGAAGTTTGGTGGGAAATCAAACAGCTGACAAGAAAAAGCCAAATCAACCACTTCCCATCCATCAATTACCACTTCCTTGGCTGCAGCTTTGATTTGTTGCTAATCTGCAAAGATACCATGACTGTGGAGAGGAACCCCAGCCTGTTCAGTCCCTCCCTGTGTCTGTACTGGGAGCATCTGGCACACATTATTGTTAATCTGGCTTTTGTCACCTCTGTGTGCTCAGTAAGTCTGGGACCTGCAGTGGCTGCAAAGTGCTCAAGTGTCCAAGAAATCTGGCCACAGCCACCCCAGCCTACAGCACAGCACTGGCTCACCACCTCCCTGTCACTTGTGCTGGCATAGAAAATGTCTCCATGCTGGCTTCACAAGCTGCTGCACCACAGCACCACTGCCTGGCCTGGTTCCAACCCTGGCTTTTCCAGGCCTGGAGGAGTTATTCCCCACACAAACCTTACAGGTAACACTGGAGACTTTTTTAGCTTGCTTGGAGGAAGCAGAGCTTGCAAAGAAGAATCTTTCATTTTCTCCTCTGAGCACCCCTTTAACTTTGGGGGCTCTCAGTCACCTCAATCAACCCATTGGCTCCCCAGAGCTGTGAGAATGGCAGTATCATCATATCATCATATCATATCATATCATATCATATCAATCATATCATATATCATATATCATAATCATATATCATCATATCATATAATACCAGTGGTTCTCTTAATCAAATCTTAAAACCCAGAGAAGGAAGAAAGCAACAGGTGAAGAGCACAAGAGTAAAATCAATTAATTCCCTGCCTTATGGCCAGCAAACACAGAATTTCTTGGCTTAGGACTTTGAAGAACCTCAGAAGTCACTTCCTCTCCATGTTTGAGCTCTTTTAGGATCTGCAAGTCAAAAGGAGAAAAAAGCATTAGGCCAGTGTGTTCAGTGCCAAGCAGCTTTGGCCATGTGGCTCCCATTAAATTTATCACAGCCTAAGGTGGCTGCTTTCACAGAGGACACAGGTGCAGTAGGAGCAGCCAAGGGAGCTGGAACATTCCAGGAAAACAGAGAGAGCAAGGGTCTCAGAACCACCAGCAGCTGCTGGAAGCCCAAATAACTTCAAAAGGGCACCTGGATATCCCTCTTGCAGTTTTTTCTTCTAAGGAGCACTGGAGCAAGATTAGGTTCTCTTTAACTTCATCATGTTACTGAAACACTAGTCGGGTTTTTTTGGTTTAGGGTTTGTTTGTTTGTTTGTTTATTTGGGGTTTTTTTGAGAAGGTCTTTATCTTTTGAGAAAATACTCTGGATCCCACAAAACACTTAAGGTTGGGAGGAACCCTGGGAGATCATCTAGTCCAACTGCTTCACTCAGACCAGTCAGCTTTATTAACAGAGTGTCGAAAGCATGTCCAGTCAGGTTTTAAAGATCACCAAGGATGGAGACTCCACAACCTCTAAACAAGCTGTACCAGTGTTCAAATATTCTCACAGTAAAAAAAAGCTTTTTCTTACGTTTAAACAAAATTTTGTGTGTTTGAGGGTGTGCTCACTGTCTCATGTCCTGATACTGGACACTGCCAAGGCTAACCTGTCTCCATTCTCTTTACTCTGCCCCCACACTAATCCCAGCCCAAGCCTTCTCCAATTCCAGGTCTCTCAGCTTCATTAACAGGTGCTACAATCCTTTAGCCATCTTAATCATGTTCAGTATGTTAAAAAAATTCTTTTTATTTGGCTTGAAAATTTGTGCATTTCCTTTTTCAGTTGTCCATGTGGTTAAAACAAACATATCTTCATGACCTTTGCTGGATTGCCTGTTTGTTTATTCTCTAGTTTGATTTTAATAGTTTCTGCCAGGCAGTAATCACCCTCAAGGAAACTACCAAGGTGGCAGAGTGTTCAGGGCAAGAATTTAATTTACAGCTGAGGAACAGCAGATACTGCTCAGCACTGTTACAACATTTACAGCTATTTGAGTTGGAGCTGATGGGCATGCAGGGCCTGTGTAAAGCTAGATGTTTTGAAAGCACTGACTTCAGAAAGGCTAAGTAGGCTGACATGTTCCCTTTGGAGTGTTTCTCCAAGAGGTAATAGAATTTTGTCCAAGTTATGGACCACTCAATTCACTTCCTATTTTGGGCAGATGTCTTGCATTGCACAGGGAACAGTTATTTGAATTCATCTCCCATTTGGAAATGAGGACGCATCCAGTTCTTTCCTGCTTGTCAAAGACAAAATTTCCCTGAGTTTTCCACAAAATTTACAAGCATTTCCTGCAGTAGGGCCTGGACCTGGGTAGTCCTGTAATATCAGGAACAATGAAGACTTGCCTGCTCTCATTTTGGAAGATAAATCACACCTGGCCAAATGCCTTTGGTTCATTTTAAGTAGCACTAATAATATAAAAATACTAGACTAATGTAATTTCTTGACCAATCTAAGGCAGTTTCTATTAATTTGCTTTCCTAGAAGATTTAGGAGCAAAGGACCTTCATTCAACTTCTGAGAAACAATCTTTATCTTTCTTTGCTTGGTAAGGCCCACAACTTTCCATCCAGCAGCCAGACCAGCTGGATCTAACAAGGTGCTACTGGAAAGTGGCAGATGGTATGTGATATCCTGGCAGCTCAGGAAATTTCTCTGTGAGGATTAGTTAAAAAACACCTGTGTAATTCAGTCTGTATGCTGCCATTACAAATTAATTGAAGAGATGAGGTACACTGATTTCAATGCATCACCACATTAGCTGCAATTCTACTTGTACAAGCAAGCAAAGACTCAATGTAATTAAGTTCTCTGTTTACAGGAAAAAAGATAATCCCTTCAAGTAGTTCCCTTTCCTAATTTTGCAGTAATGACTCTGGTCCTATATGCTCTGCTTCACTTTGATGAATCCTAACCTTTTCTTAATTAGGAGAGATTGTTATCCCATCCATCTGTACTTATTTTTTCCCTGACTGTATTTATGGATCCAAATGATATCTTAATTCAATATCTGTGTCATGTGAAGAACTCTAAAAAGTGAAAGCATACTGCTTTAGCGTGAAAAAGACTTTTGATGCGTTTTATATTTGCTGCACATATTGAACAAATGTGTGATTAAGAAAACTAAAATATTAGTAATCCTGCTAGTGGGTATTTCCCAAAGCACAAAGAATAAAAGACCCATCAGCTGTTCAGAAAACAAAATTTCATTTATTGAAAAGTTTTTGAAACAGTAAACACTTTATCAGAAGTACAATGAACTGGCACTATTTCTTTTAAAATGTTGAGCTGTCTTCCAGGAACAACACCTGAAATATACAAGAGAGATCTTAAGCCACAGAGTAATGTGATGCAAGGCCCACTTCCCTCCCCAGCCCTTGTGAGTACCACCAGTGGAGAATGGGAAGTGAACTTTTATTTGCATTTGTGACCTAAAAGCTCTCACGATTCAGGGAGTAGATCACAAACTGGAAATCACCCTTTTGTATTTAGGGACCTGCACACAAAAATGTGACAAATGAGACAAATCACATTGGACAAAAAGAAAAATATTATTTTGTAAAACATTTAATTTAGCAACGATAAAATCTATAAGCCTCTCCCTTAAAGAGGTGAATATAGCAACAAGAGGAGACAAGGCTGTGCTTTTTGTTAGGACTTTGCTATTTATTCCAACAACTGAAACAATTGAAAGAAGGCCTAAGCCTGGACCCACCCCTCCTATTGATACAGTTCACAGCTCTTCCATGAACCACAGGTAACAACTCTGTAGGTACATCTGCCCTTCCATTCCTTCAGCACCCTACATCTGAGTAAACAGCAGCCATGCTCCCCATGCTACAAAGGCAGCCAGCATGTGCTCAGTCTGGAGAGGGGAGTGGTAGAGCATTGCCCACAAGGTCCAAGGAGCTGATTCTTTCTCCACAAGCAGCCCCTTCTCCACAAACACAGCAGCATTTCCCAGATGACCTGTGTACATACACACAGTCCTCCCTATTCGTGGAGCTGCAGCAAACCAGCTGTTCCTCACAGCTCATGGTTTGCTCCCAGTCTTACTGATGTGTTACTTCAGTCATAACTGAGCTCCTCAAGAACACTGACTGCAACAGCCCCTTCCTACAGCTCACGGTAAGAACACCTCAGTTGAGCTTTACCCACATTCACAGTGGAACGGAAACAGCCTCAAGGGTATGGGTCTGTCTGATAGTCCTGCAGTTAAATGATATGGAAAACTTTTCCTGTTATAGGGTGAATCTAAGATGTCTTGCTTATAATTTACATTATTAAACTTTTACAACTTCATACAAATTCTTAATGACGTTAAAAAACACTGTATAAAAACCACCTTAAGGCACAAAAAGTTAAACAGAAATGCAGCCTACCGAAAATCTCAAAGCAGGCAATTCAAGTAAAGCTGCCTTGAAATAAGTATGTATTTCATGTATACATGTTAAGCTTCACTGTCATACATTAAAAACAGTATATATAGGACAAAATATGTACTGCTTGGCATCTACTCTTTTCCTTTAGAACCAGTCTCAATCTGAGACATCATCTGTGGTTACAAAGAGGAAGTGAAATGGGTATACATCTATACATCTCTCAAATAATTTGCTGTGGGCAACCAGGAGTTATTAAACATTTACGTGTGCAATACTGGCAACATTGTTTTGTAAGGGTAGGATATGAACATGCTTCAATGTCACTGCTCTGCTCAAACTTAGTCAAGTAAGGGGGGAAAAATGTCAAAATGACAATGATGGAAGATGGGAGAAATTACAATCTTGCACAGAATTCCATGAATAAATGTACCCTCACCCAAGCAAACTGTCTTGGGCAAATGACTGGAGAGTAAAAGAAAGACACCCATGAAGGTATTGTCCTGCCTAACAAGGCTGAAACAGATCAGCATTGTAGGTAGGGTCAGCTCCTGTCTGTGTCCAGAAACACCCTGTTAACACAGATATGGTGTTGGCTCAAAGATTCTCCTGCTGAGAGCCAGCCAGAGCTGTCAGCAATGGACTCCTTTCTCCAGAGCATGAAAAGCATCTCTGCATTACAATATAAAACACATTCAAACTCAATTCTGAGCCCCACTGGCTGTTTTCTCTTATGAACATCTTTGAGGAATAAGAAGCTGCCCTATCTACATGAATACTCAATATATAATTCCACAGGGGAAGAAGCTTGATAGAACAGTTTAACTTAGGTGCAATTTCCCTGATGTGACTTGCAATAAAGGCAGCCCAACCTCTGGCAATGAAGCCCTATGGAAAAACACTCATCGTCCCACTCCATTTCGTTCAGCTTTCTTCTGTACCAGTGCTTTCCCCCACCTCTCCAGCCATGCTGATCAGATCACCCCAGTACTGCTGCTCTTATTAAACCATTTAACTTTTGTGTGAAGGAGGAACTGTAACAACTTTAGCACAAAGGTCTGAACTCCTGCTCACTAAATGGAGTAAGAACATTTCATACAAGTGTGTACCAACATGGAAAGAAAGGGAAAAACTAGCTCAAAATTTCTATTCACTGTTTTATAGCAAGACAACTTTTGTCAGAGTTTATTATAAAGGAACAGCATAAGGAAACCAAATAAATAGTTGAATAGTTAACAGTATGCAATATAATAGCACTAAACTTCTATTACATAAAAATTAAACTTTGGAACAGCATCAATATGAAAGATTTCTTAGAAAACTAGGACTCAATCCAAGATCCTCAGATCTGTACATTGCAAAAACCACTCAGTTTTGATGCCTAGTTGGTGCCAGCTTTGTCCTCTGAGGGACTGTGTCCACTGAGAACTATGACCCATCCATACTGCTCCCTAATCCCACTCTGCCCAGCCACATAACATGCTGTATTTCCAAGTGTCTAAGGGAGAGTGATCAGGAAGCAGGAGGCATGAGCTGTGCTTCACTGTTTTAGAAGAAGCAGTATCTTCTTCCTCATCTGACAGCTATATTGAACAGTTGCAATTTAGCCTAAGGATGCTCCTTTCTTCCTTAAAGCAGCAGTTAGAGGAACAGAAAGAAGGCAGAAATGACCTCATGGTCCCAGTAAAACCCCAGCTGGTTCTGGGGGAGGTGGAATCAAGAGCTGATTAGCTGGACAAACTGTCTAACCTACCATAGTAAAGTCAGTGGAGAGAACTTCAGTAACTTCAGAGAAGCTACATCAAACTGTCGTTCTTTTTTCCTCTCATCAGCACCCTATAGCCACACTGAGCTGGATTCTATTGGCACATCTCACCCAGCATGGGAGGGGAAGGGAACAATCTCTGCTGGCTTGCAAGTGACTGAAATAAGCAAATACATCACCCTCAGGGGCAGGATTTTACTGTGCCCCCAAATCAGATGCATCTCCCACATAGACTTCTTTGCCAGTGGGCCATGTGCATCTCTGTCTAGAGAAGCTCAGCTCTGGTGTGTAGTTCAGCTACACACCAGAGGAGTCTGGGTCTTTGACCTGACGTAAACAAAGAAATACACACCGGATGATTTTGAAATCCATGTGTCAAACCAGGTGATTAAATTCTCTTATACAAGGTTTAAATTAGCAGATATTCCACTGAAGTCAGGAGGTGTTTGAGGAAAACCCAGCATTATATATTTGCATTAAATACCAAAACGTATCCTAAAATACTCCTATTGACATCTGTCACCGAAACACTTCCAGTGTCAACTTCTCAGGAACACCAGAACAATTAACAAAAACTCTGTTACCAATCAATAACAACAACAAAAAAACAGAAATAAAAATAAAAAACAAAAATAAGCTTATCCTCTGTTAAATTCCTGTCAGCCACTTGAAATCTTATCTGTTCCATGAAAATAAGAACTTGGCACATTTTTGTTGTATGCCATTTATAAACACTTTCTTTTATCTAGAACATTTACTGCGTATCAGAAATTCACTCTGCTAGAATACTTTTGTTTAGTAGAAAAAACTGCCTTCCAGTTATAGCTATGAAGCTCCACACAGTTCAGTAAATGAATTCTCCTGGTATTTCCTGCAGTAATGGTTCCTCAAATTTAAATCGTTTGGAAATGGCTTTCTGCTCAGTTACTTTTTCTTTTTCTGACTGCCTACATTGTCCCAGTGTGTATGAAGCCACTACAATTAGTTCTTCTGTCACTATTGATTCTTCCTCTCCAGTCTTCTCAGCATCTACTGATTGTTCAGAGGCAGAATCTGCATCTTTCTGGATGGTATCACTGCTCTCCCCTTCTGTACTCTTATTCCAGGCCCTGCAAGCGGGATTATCACTTTGTTCTAACCATGGATGTTGAAGACATTCTTCAGCCGTTGCCCGGTCCCTGCAGGGGAAGGGAAGTATTAAAACAAATGTCCAAATGAATGCTAAATTCAGAATCTTGCAGAAGAGATCCCCAAAAATTATGCCAAGGATATGACTGTATTAAAGACAGATAGAATTGTAAATTAAAAAAGAAACAAAAAACAAAACACTGATAGCTATCTTTAGCCAAAAAAGACCACAGCAGTTCAAGTAGATGAATTCCTAGCATTTAAAATAAAGGAGTTCATAGATCCTTAACTCTGAGTTTACACTTCCATATTGCCAACCAACTTCTGAAGTTTATACTTTTTATATATAGAAAAATTGTCCAACTTTTACATTCTTCAAGTATTCCCACAGACAAGCAGTAGGCAATTTCAATAGCTGACATGTCCCATGAAGAACTGGTAAAGTTCCAAAGAAAAGACCTGTTCTGTTTGGGAATATGGAATTTTCAGTTCGCTGCCCATTCAGAAAAGTGTACTAATGAACCAGAAAAGGCAACTTTCTCTACCAACCCATCCAAAAGTAAGGACTCAAAGCTCAGTTCATTTAAAAGACTTTAGAAAAGTACCTGCATGAAGAGTGGGTGTTCTGTTCACTGCTACAAGCTACAGTTTATACACAGTGTAATGAAAGTAATTTGAGTTTTAATTACTAACACTTGGACATCATTTGGAATATACAAGCGTGGATGGAAATGGAGGAATTCTTATATACACAAAAAACAATAGCACAATGAAATCAAAGTCCCCTTATACTTCAAAAATGAAAACACTAGCACTCACTACATTTAAAATTAAGTCAGTCCGACATATTAGCCTATACAAATGTGTATTTTACTTACTCAGGTTTCTTAACCAGCAGAGTTTTGATGAAATCCACAGCAGACTCTGATACAAGGTCAAAGTCCTCTCCAGAGTAACTTACATTCATTTGAGATATATTTAAGAATGTTTCTTGTTTATCATCCCCCAAGAAAGGTGATATCCCTGTTAGCATAACATATGCCAATACTCCAATGCTCCTAAATTACAAGTAAAAAGAAAAACAATTTTTAATTTGCCTTTTTTTCTTAAAAGTAAACAAAGAAAAAAAATCCCCAAAGAACAACCCTTTTCAGCAAAGTTATGATGACCATTAATTTGTTCAACTTACCACATATCAGTTGCTGTACTGATTGGGTCATAACTCAGAATTTCAGGAGCTATTTAGGGGAAAAAAAAAGGCGGATTTTGTCATATGCAGACATTACAATAGAGCTAAAAAATGCAATAATGGTTATGTGGGAAAATTTAAGATAAGCCATTTGAAGCATGACAGTCTTTTGAAATCAAGATGTTTCTATTCATGTTATTTAATTGGTTTCTATCATTCACTGTTTTTAAGTGTAACAAAAATGTTTTCCTTTATTGTCATTCTACTGTCATCTTCAGAAGCCATGTCAGTCTCTTTCTCAATTGAGGAATCTGTATACAAGTTTCCTACAGACAAATCAGAAATAGACAACATTGCATATTCCAGCACTGTAACCCATAACTATGAAGATATACCATGCAACTTAAAGATATTTTCAAGGCCTGGAGTGGTTTAGACTTTTTTTAAAAAAATAGAAAAAGCTACGCTGGCTAAAATATTGTCTTCAGAGACTGAGTATGCGAAGATAAACTTTTAATCCAAGTAATACTTGTTAACACTGCTGGTAAGAATCATCTAAAGCATCTCTTAATCTTCAACATAAGCACACAATCATATTTCATTAAACTGGCAAGACTTGCCAGTTCTACCTTTGACAGCAGTACCTCGTCCAAGTAATAACTCGACCTTGCGACACAGTAACTACATAGCCAGGCTGGCATGCTCCAAATTCTCTTTTCACTCTCCAGAAGCCTGGACTCCTATATCACATCATTCCTATAGTAACAACTTACCTACATATTCTGGAGTTCCCATGATTTCTCTCAGTTCCTCACTGCTCTTCATTATTCTGGAAAGGCCAAAATCTACTATCTTAACATCTCCCAGAGGAGACTTACTGGTTAGCAGAATATTTTGGGGCTGAAAAACAAGAGAAGGAGACTTTTGGGATCACCCAAAACTAATGTATATGACATCATATTGCAGAATTATTTTAGACCATGAGCAACAACAGTGCCTCCCATAACAAGTATGATACCCTGGATCATTTATATATTTCCCACAAGGTGATTTTGAAGAGACACGTAGGCTAAAGGGAGTGGCAGGATTTTCAATTTAGAATTGAGAATCAAACCTTTTTTAGCTTAGAACATATTGGAAATACATGCCAATAGCTGTCATTCAACAATAGCATGTAAGTACCCCCACACTTGTACCTCTAGTCCTTTGTATCACCTTTTTAACTCCTCTTCGCTCCTCAATTCTTCCAATAGATGGTGTCAAAAACCTCCCTTTGAAGGGTGTCCAAAAATACCCAATCATTTAAAAAACCCTGAACACACAAAACTATTTTGACTGCACCTGTTTAAAGCTCTGTTGCAACCAACCTGAATCCTGTTCAAAGTACAAACAACTGTATTACAGAATACTAACTGAAGAACAGTTTTAAAAAAATATAGCAGCCTGAAAAACTGGTTTTCAAGAGCATCACCTTTGGATAAACTTGTTTGCACTGACGTCACTAGATCTTGGCTGTCTTCCTTCAAAGGACCTTCATGGTCATTAAGAAGTTCCTTACTATTTTAAATGCTAGCTCAAGTAAAAAAAGAAATTTTTTTGCAACTGAAGCATACCATTGCCAAAAAAAATAAAAGGCTTGACATTCCCTACCCCCAGACCAGTGATCACACTGGGTTTTATTATTAACTTCTCCAAATGGTAGTGCTGACAATTAACACTGCATTCATGCTTCCAGTGAGCACAAGTTCCAGGAAAGTGTAGAAGTCTATTGGGAACCTGGGATTATCTTGCATCAGAGTGGTTGAAAAGAGAGGAGGACAAAAGAGTAAGAACAGCAAAGCAACCACTGACTGATAATCCAGCTGGAGTAACACCAACATTTATACTTCTTTCCTAATCACAGAGCTGCTCTGTCCTTCATCCCCAGAGTCACTCATGAAGACATGCTCTCACATGAACAGCCTTGCTTTTGAATACAGAAATAAACCTGGGCAAGAACATTTAAAAAAATCTTGGGCCAGTTCTCACTGCAAGACCTGAATATAGTCAAGTTTTTTGATTCCTGCAGAGTTAAACTGTTATTTAAAACTAACTCCATGATGTTGTCCATTTATTTTCTGTTTACAAACCTACATATTAAGAATAGATATTTTTAAAATTTTCTTTACAAATTGGTATCTGGTGGCTATACAAAGGCTTTTGGAGCTGCACACTTCCACACTCTATAGTTCAGATTTGTTGTTCTCTATTTGTATTAGAAAAGCAAACATCCAAAAAAGCTGGCCATGCCTCTTTCATTGGTCTCTCAGATGTTATTCCCAGTGAGAAATTAAGTTATGTTGTGAGGAGTCAAATTGAAAGCATATATAAAGCATATATTTAAATGAGGAAAAGTTTTGTGAAACCCTTCAGCCCTGTATTTTAACATTTTAGTAGATAAAGGAGTTGCCAATAATTTTTATTGTCTTTCTTTTTTTAAAAAAAATCTTATTATGCAAAACACACCTATGCAGAAAAAAACCTGTCTACAGTATGAGTTGAGTCATAACTCTAAATAAATTCTTAATGAAGTAACAGTCATTTTCCTATTTTAAGGAATCATTATGGGATTCTTACAAAGTGCCAGCTCTAAGACCAGCATGAAACCTTAAAGAACTCATAGCTTTGAACTCACCATGGTTTTCAACTTGACACTATTACTCAGACTTTCAGAAAAGGAAGAACATTTCCTCACATTTGTTGCTTCTCTTTTGGTTTTACTCTGCTAGAATACATCTTGGTTTGCCTAATGCCAGTCAGCCCACAAAGACAGGAGATGCCAGCTGGAGGCTCTCCTGGTGGCCATTCTAAAAGGGGCCTTTCACTTTTACCCTCAAGGACTATTGAAATTGTTGATGAAAACCATCAAATGGCAATGTTTGAAGACCTCCCTCTCTACTGCAGCAAGGCTTAAAGGTTCCATTTTGATCCTCTTATTTTCTTGCATCTTTAGTTGGCTTAAAGAAGATACATAAAGACTAAGGACACTCAATAAAGGTCAGGTTTTTAATCTAATCAAAGCCTCACCTTACCTAATTTCATTCATGTTTCAGATTATCTAATCTATATCTATATCTAATTATGTAATATTCAAAAATCTGTCAGATCCCTAGAAGAAAAGACAGGAATTATCCAAGAAACAATGGCAAGAAATGTGAAAAACAGACTAGCTGAGATATCCCAGCTGCATTACATCTAAAGACACTAAACTAGGGTGATTCTAAAAAAAATAAAGGACCCTCATATCTTCTTCCTCAGCCCCCATGCCTGCTTAAATTCTCTTCCATTCCCAACTACCATAAGCTTTTACCAAGCACCAATTCAAGATTAAGTCAAACAGCAAATGAGAACACAGAGAACAGAGACTTCCCTTACTCTGCAGCTTTTAAGCACCATTAAGAGGAGATGAAAGACTCCTGACTACAATCTGTGCACACCCTGCAAATTAAATAGCATCAACACAATACTGTCAAGTGATAATTAATTTGCACTTGGTAGCATTTTATTTGCTCTTCATCCAAGTCAAAACTAGGCTACATAATTGTATTTTGCTATTAAAAACGGGACACATTTCAACTGTCTTTCAATAGAACCATGCTTTTGGAAAGAAATGAACAGGTGACAACCTTGCCAAGCCACATCAAAATAACCCATTTCGTTCTGCAATGTTTAGTCTCAGAAAAAATCTTGTATCTATTCAGAGGACAAAGAGAAGCTAAAGCAAGGTAGCTGTCAGAGTGATAGATCTGGTTAATTAGATTTATAATATAAATATTAAGCTGACAATTACAGATGGACAACCACTTGGGTTTAAATTCTTCTGGGTGTAGAATTTACCTTTTTTTGAAGGTGCAACATATGGAAAATTGGATGGACCTTTCCAAACCAATTTGTAACAGACAAAAGAAATGGAAATCTTTAGAGACACAAAGGTAAAACTAATAGCGCAAAAAAACCCATTTTAGCAAGGATTTGTAAATTTTGCTATTGGCAAACACCTTGCATAGCAACAGTAAACATAGAGAAGTCTTCCAAATGCCATCACAAACAAAGTACTTAGTAAATTCCACAAAGTACTTAGTAAATTTAAGCCACAAAGCAGTGCTTTAAAGCAGCATGAGATACATGATACAACAGAAGATGAGGACTGTGGGTTAATAAACATGCAGCCAAAGTAAGCACCCAACTTTCTGAGTTCTGTCAAAAATGAGCCGTTTTTAGAAGTCTTGCAAGGCATGTGGATCAATTAATGTTTGCAAGTCATGGTTTTTAATTCTATAGTTTCCATCATTTTTATTTGCCAATACTCTGAAGACTTCCATAAACTTTATTTTGCACAAGACTGATAGTTTTATTTATCATGAGAGTCGACACACTGCAAGTAGGACTCCGATTAAACACACATTGCACATTGCAGTAATGTAAACGTGTTAATTAACCTCAATCACTAGACAATTTCCTCTGATAATGAGCTTCCATAAGGCAGCAAAACAATGCTGGATTTTTCAGTGAGAACTGCATATGCTCCATGTTACAGCATAAGTTTTCTGACCAGTTGGCAAGTTTTTAAGTAAGCTTTTCATTAATATCTTTTCTGGACAAAATCTGTAATCGACATCCCAAGCCTACTTTTGCAAATAAGTAGTCATATAAAACTACTTTCATTTTCAGATATCAAGCTGATGATGCTCAGAAACACCGTAACTTTAACTACAAACATGTACAAATATATACTGTCCACAAAAGACATTTAATTTTTACACACTTCGCTTCAAGGAAATTCAATGGCCAACCATTGAGACACTGAATATCTTGTTTAAGCATACTGGAACTTTGAGGAATTCTAACTGCTCATTTTTAGTCTTTCTGAACACTTATTATCACATTGCTTGCTAAAATGTTTAATTAATTCTTTTAGTACAATTATTCAGTGTGTGACTCGATCAAAATTTCAAAGTATTCCACACAAAATTTGAATAAATGTTTGGAAAACCAGGCAGGTGACATATTTGTGTGCAAATATGACTCATCTGCTTTAGCTGATGAATAGTTCGTGACTTGCTAAGTTAATATATTGAGTACATACAGCTTGATACTGGAATCTACTGGTATGTTTATAATAGTGCCAAAATAACACTAAGCATAAGTAAGGATCTTAGCAACAGAACAAACACGCAGCAGCTTACAATATACTTAGTAAATATGAGAATAGGACATGTAAAAATAATTTTTTAAAATGTAATGCAAGTAACTTTTTAGACTGCTTAGTAATAAACTAGCTCAACCTCATAATGAGATAGTTGCATCTTCCATAAGCGTGCACGGATAGAAGCTGAAGAAAAACTAGAGCTTGCTGCCCATAGGAGAGGACAGTTCTCCACATCCTTATTACAATTCCCTTCTTGACCATACGATTTCATAGGATGGCAATTGTACTTCTCCCTTGATTTGGGTCAAAACTATTTTTTAACAAGAAAAAAATACTTGTTTCAGTAAATCATGATAATTTGTATACCAAATAGGGTGTCAGCCAACTGTTTGGCAGCAAATGACAGACATTTAAATTATGTTTTACAATAACTGGGAAAAAAAGGGAAGAAAATCCTCTAAATGTACTTAACACATGAATTTACCAGTCCTGTTTGAACATTTCATTCTGAAACATTACACTTTATCCACCAATGTCACTACCACCCTTCTTCTTCATTAAAATTCAAGTCAATACAAAAAACAAACCTGGTTTTCAATGGCCATATAATACTCAGACATTTTTACTGCAATGTAGAAATAACTCGGGTCTTACCCAAAGCACTCCTTTGCAATTTAAGGTGCAAGGTAAATTGACTTTTGAATTTATTATATTTCACTTAATCACATGAAGTTTATATTTAACATAACCATAAAAACCCCGAGAAAGCTTGCAGACCCGGTGGCTACTCTATCCCAAAAGTTTAATTTTTTCATTCAAGGTATAATTAGGAAAAATTCTGTTAATTACAACTTGGCATCACTGTGACATATTACCAGCAAGAAAGGTAGCAGATAAGAAATCAGTAAGAAAAATACATTGCAAATCTTACCTTTAAGTCAAGATGAACAACATTGTTTCTGTGCAAGAATGAAACTCCTTCTAATATCTGCTTCATAAGCCGCTTAACATCTTTTTCTTTAAAGGCTTCCTCTCTTTCAGCCACACACTGGTCAAAGATTTCACCTCCAGCAGCACTGTGGAACAGTAGGAATACTGTTAGTTCATACTAAATTATAGCACCCTTTTGGCCCTACTCATACTTTTTTTTGTATAGGCAGTATCAGCAGGAGGTATAATCCAATCATGATATTTTCAGTTATAAGACATATGGCAAGGTTTTACAGCCTTGGAAGTGTTTTCTGCAGTACGGCAGCTTTGAAAAGAGGCAAAGACTTTAGTCATTTAGGTTAAAGAATATGAATACTACAGAAATTTTGGGGACTACTTTTGAAACACTCCTGACTTCACTTCCAGATGAGTGCCACAATTGTTTGAGGACTGTGTTTTCATAAAAGATGTGCCTTTTGCCATTCCTATGAAACTACAGTAATTTCATGACCATAAGGCACACCAGACTATAAGGTGCACCTCCAGGAGTTAGCAAATTTCGCAACTTTGTACATTATATAAGGTGCACCAGATTATAGGGCGCACTTTTTTCTTGCAGTGAGGATCCGTCCCCAGCTCCCCCCGCGCGGTTGCTGGCTGAGGCCCTGCCTCAACCCGGCAGCCATGGGGCCCTGGGCCTGCCTGTACCCAGCGGGGCTGGGGCATGCCTGCCGCTGCTTGGCACCGCCTCCCCGGGGCATGCCCGCTGCCGCTCCATGCTGCCTCCCCGGGGCTGAGGCATGCCTGCTGCTGCTGCTCCGTGCCACCTCCCCGGGGCCAGGGCGCTGCCGGGGCGCTGCGGGCCCCCGGGCCTGCCTGTCCCCGGCAACCATGGGGCCCCGGGCCCGCCTGTACCCGGCAGCCGCAGTCCCACAGCCCCGCCTCCACCTGGCAGCTGTAGCCCTGCCAGCTCCCCCCGCGGCTCGCGGCTCACACTTCCGGGTTGGTAAATTTCCGAACTTTGTCCATTATATAAGGCGCACTGGACTATAAGGCGCACTTCCAGGTTCGGGCCAAAATTTCAGTCAAAAGGGTGCGCCTTGTAGTCATGAAATTACTGTCCTTAGAAATTTGGCCAAGGCAAATCTTTGCAAACACAAAGCAAAGCAGCCCCACCTCCCATCCTCCTCAAAACACATTTCACATACCCAAAAGAATAAATGTAAAGTCTGCAACTGAATTGTTTATGAACTCTCTGGTATACAGGAATGCATTAAGTTTCTAAACTTCTTTCATCTAAAAACAGCTCTGAAAATTTTAGCTCTTAGCTTGCATCATCTTTTGTTTATATATGCTTAAATAAATAATAGAATAACAAAAAATATAAAAATAACTTGCTATGAATGAATGTTTTTAAAGTATTCTGAAGCCACATGCAGTACCAGCTCTGTATAGAAATGGCTCTAGAGAACTAAAATTGCTTTACATTATAACCCTGTAGCATCAGAAGTAAAATAAACTGAACAGAAGCTCAATCTTAAAACAAGAATGGGCATAAGAATGTTAGAATGTGGCCACTTTGCATATGGATTGTTGAACTCCTACTACGAAATCAGCACATACACCCTTTGCTCTGTATGAAATTCTATATAATCACCCCTTAGGGAAGTGGTTATACCCTCAAGGGAAGAATTCTCTCCAGATACACCAAACTGTGACATGCAAAAATGACTTCACAAGCATTAATCTTTACTGATGCATACCTATCTACTCTGCCTTTGCTTGCTTTTTTTCCAATGAATTGTACTGCCTAGGCTATCCTGAAGACAGCCAGGCACATTCAACATGAATATAACAGCAAATGAGAGTTCTAACAAAAATGGTGCATTTCAACTGTGCACCCCCAGAAAAAGAATACTTAAATATACTCAAATTTTCATTTTGCTTATACTAACTTTGATGCTACAGTCCTAGTACTTTCAAAAGCTTCATGGATTAAAAAAAAAAAAAAAGCTTTTTGCCTTCCAAGGTATTCTCACTGCTATTATTTTAAATTTCCCCTGCCTTTTCTAAAGAGCTTTACATTTCTGTTCTATATGCTGGCTAACTGGTGCAGCAGTACAATTTGATTTATTAAACTAAGATTTTCTTTCCAAAAACCCTTCTATTATTTTTTTTCATTATTTATCAAAGATGATAGAACTCAAGAATAACTGAGTTTTTCGAAAGAATATTAACACTGTAATTCCTTTGGAAAAATTTCATACACCTGACACTATCGCATCTTTCTTCAGTCCATTTTTATTTAATTCATGGAGATAGCAATATTTCAGCTTTGAACAGGATTCAAATATAAATGACATTTTTTAAATGAACATCAGCTAGCATATTCTAATATCCTAAACCAAATTCCTTGAAAAAGCAACATGAATTGGATTTTCTAGATAGGAATAGAAAAAGATCTACTGCAACCCTTAAATTAAACATTTTGCCTTAAGAATGCCATAATACGTTACGTGAAGAGTGATTTAATTCCTTGCAGCAGTGAAATATAATGCACATACCGTGATAAGATCTACTACCAAAATTACTAACATGGTATGTTTTATAGCAATAAGCCTGGGATTTTGCTGGTAAAGCTCTGCCACTTCAATAAGGAAAAAAATACTTCTGCTATTTAATTTTGTGAAATCTGATTTATACCCAAAACATGAGATCACACTTTAACAGATCCAGCTGAAAAACTAGTAGAAGTTGAGAGTGGGGGGGGCCTTAAAAAGCCCTGCTTGCTATATGCCTACTTGGTAGGCATCTGTTTCAATTTGTTTATTAGTGTAACAATTAAAACTGAGGTAGACACCAATGCCAAAATGTAAGCTACTTAGAATTCTAATACTACACCTAAAGAGCTCTGAATTATAGGTGTTAAAAGTCAAGGCAATAAAAGTTGAAGCAATGTCCCATCAGTGAAATCAAGATTCAGTGCTACCTACCAATGCAAGAGTAGAAAACCCTTGATCCAGAAACTTTATTTAAAAAAAAAAAAAGTAAGTCCCTCCCAATACTTCTGAAGATGCCTGGATTCATCAGCATTTTTATGAGCGAGACATGCAAATACAGCCCTCACACATGCACACCCACTTCATAACTTAGGAGACACTGGCATTCTCAGCTACTATAGACACTTGGCTTTACAAAACAGTTTCACATGAGAAGGTGACTTCACATGCAATGCTTTGTTTTTTGATCTTAACTTTGCTGTTTAGGATGCTGATGGAACAACTCCTTCAGGACAATTCATTTGGTCCCAAAAATACCACATTCAAACAAGTAACCAGTAACCCTTTACAAGAACGTGTGGATATTTGATACTGCAAGACCGTTTTATGTATTTGTTGCTGTGGAGTGAAGCTTAATGGAGTCCCTTAAGCAAAACAGTCTGGGAGCTGTGAGCCAAACCCAGTCACAAGTGGCTGGAAGCACAATGTCAAAATGAACTCCAAAAAGATCCTCCTGCACACCTATTGCAAGTTTTGCCAAGCTCTTTAACAATACTTCCAACTCACTATTTTGTACTCCCCAGCTAGATTTCAGGCAGGAAAAAAACCCTAACTGTAGAAGGGCTCAAAATTCCTGCTAGGAAAGGATCATAGGCATGTCACTGTTATGATTTCTGTATATATGCACACCAGAGTTCTCTGGTGTTAATAATATTTACTCATTTTTCATTAAACTCTAGTTTTTCTAATTATCATTATGAAATAACCTGGCAAATGACTGGGCCAATCAGAAAATGTTCTTAGGGGATAAAAGCAAATAATTATCTTTAGGACAAAAAAGTTTTTAGGAGAACAGGCCATCTGAAAAAAAATTGATAAGGACATATTTAATCGCAAAACATTTTGAAATCCAGTGTTATTTAGAATGCATTATTTCTCTAGCACCCCTTCCTTAGCTAAGTGTATGAAAAACATGTGAGACAAAAGGCTTTCTGAACTTGAAAGCTATGGAACCATAATTCTTTAGCTATTTTAATGTACTTCTGAAAGTTGTGCCATTATTTTCTCTTGTTTCAAGTGAAATCCAACTGCTCTTGATCAATGAAAAGCATGCTAACCCTTTATTACTACTTAGCAGCATAAATGAGCTAGATGTAATTTGGACGTCTAGAGAACTGATCTTTATTACAATTATGTTGACTTTAGATTAAATGGAGACTACTTATCTTCCTTGAAATATGTCTTAACAATTAACTGTATGAAATTCAGCATCAAACTTCTTTCAAGTACACTTAGGAGACACTAACACAGTAATTTAACTTATCATTAGAAAAAGATTGAACAAACCTATTTCAGGGCACCTGAAGATATGACCCATTCCTCCAGCTTTAATGGATCAGACATTAAGTTAGTGTTCTGATGGATGCAGAAATACAAATCACCAGATATGTAGACCAATTCCTAAAATAGACTTGATTTCAGTGCTGAGTTATATACAGTCAGCAATGGACAAAAATTTACTTCCTGAATCTTCAACTCTGTCAGAAGTCTTTCTTGAAAGGGTTATCTTTGAAAGGTAATAGAAAGTCATCTACTTTCTGTACATGGAGCTTACAGTGCAAGCTGTTTACACCACAGCAGCTGTCACACTACCAGCACTACCAGGTTCATGATTACTGCTGCTGACAGCCATACCTCTTTTCTTGGCCAGGCTTACCATTGGATAGTAAGTGCACTTACTGGTAGTTTTTCCACCGTAAGGCCATCTAATGTACCAATGTCCCAAAAGCCTGAGAAAACTGTAAATCCATATCTGATAAGAGGACGTGGGAAGAGAAGCATCCAAATACACAAAATTGTAAATACTGGTCTTAAAAGTTCTCAGTGCTCAGACAAATTATTTTTTTGCCTTCACCTTTCCAATCAGGCAGCCCCAGAACTGCATGAAACACAAACAAAGGTAACTAAGACCATTTGAGAAGTTTTTCCCTAAAAGTTTTTTAGACCTCCTGTCTTTATTTGAGACTGCTAACTAGAACAACTCTGCTTGCTACTCAAATGGACAAGATGCAAACACTGGAGCAGCAATTACATGTGATTACAGAGGGTTTTCTTCAAGGTCTGTCTGTTGAATCCCATGCCAAATGGATCACTTCCTGCCAGCAGACTCTTACTTTAACCAGTCACACCTCCAGTAAGTAGGGCAATAAATCATGTCCGAGACTATGTAAGTCCATTAATATTAACGGACATATAAGTCCATCACATTATCCAGGTCCAAATAACGACAGGCGTAAAAACACTTCATCCAGCATATCAAATAAATACTAACTGTGTCTTTAAGGTGATAAAGACCACTTCTTCTTTTCAAAGCAAGTGTAACATAAGTCTACTGTATTTACACAAGGCTCTGGCTCAGTTCACAGGTTCTTCATAACAAAATATTAATGATGAAGATTTTTGAAGCTTCACTTACATGTTTCTATACATTTGACCCACTAATTACCCGCTAGTATCATCTATCCCTTCCATAGATGTGCAAAACATGGCGATGAACACTTATGAAGAGAACAGTTCTTAAGCATCAGATGCTCTAATGCTCTTTCTTTCAAAAGAAATTGGAAGATGACAGGTAGGTTGCATATAGGTATCAAGCCCAAAAGTTACTAGATTTGCTTTTTTCTTCTTATACCTGATATGTCAAGTTTCCTGGACTGTATCTCCACCTTTTTCAGCAAAATTCCCGGGTTCTTTTCATTCAATTTTCAGTGAAATACAGAAACATAACTGACCCACAGATTAATTCCAGGCTTTCTATTACCCCTTCAGATTTACTTACCCCTTCAACTCTGACTTAAATACCCTGATTGAGATGAGATGACAACAAAGTCAGAGACTGTTATGAGGGTAGATGCAGACAGCCCCAGTTTGTTATGCTACAGCTGAAGCCAACACTGTAATGCCACTTGTTTCTCAGTGCCCAACACTCAATATTAACATGGCCAATTTTAAGTTAATTTTCTGTCAAAAAATGCTTGGAAGAAAACCCTCCACGTAACATTAATATTTCACTTCCTGAAACCAAAACATTTCCTAATTTAAAACCCTCAGCCCTTACAACAGATTCTTCATCAAGACAAGAAACTTTAAAATCTCAGAAGATGAAGTTAGTGGCCAAGATTAAGCATTTGTTTTACTTCTTCAGGAGATAAAGATCTGCCGCAAAGACCATCAAGCTTAACAGAAACTGAAATGCCCTAGAGAAGCTTGCAGTCTAGGTATGTTCTTTAATCCTATGCATACAGAATGTCAGAAATTCACTAACATTCATACCTGTTTTGTTGCAACATGTCTTTAGAACACTTTGACATTAAAGAAGCATCCAGACATACTTGCTGAAGTCAGGGAAAG
Organism: Turdus rufiventris; assembly: GCA_013186435.1. Lineage (NCBI taxonomy): Eukaryota > Metazoa > Chordata > Aves > Passeriformes > Turdidae > Turdus > Turdus rufiventris. The sequence goes on from PYHW01010564.1 coordinate 149,347, forward strand.
ACTGTTTTTGCAATTTACAACTCCAGCACACAGCTGTTTATCTGAAACAAGGTATGACTGTTTGATGCATATAAACCAAATAATTTTGCTAATTACCTAACAACCTAGTTAATATTTCAGATTAAAAGTTTTGCAACTGTAAGAAAATTAAGTTCTAAAAGAAAACTAGGAATTTTGCATCGAAATTATCACAAAACTCATTGTTCATTTAGATCCCACTGTTCATATTAAATCCTACGGGATCGAAAATAAAACTGCATTTAAATTTCTACTAGTGTTCAAAGCAGGCATTTATGAGTCTTCAGTAACAGCAGTTAAAACCACAGAAGCTCTATCACACCTATGTATTATAAAAGATACTTGAATATTTCACATACAATGACTTCATTAAGGGCACAATGAAGTTTAAAAAATGTATTCTAGAAGAATTTTGCCTTAGGAGACATGGTCTCATTCCATTTCCCTGGACTTTAAAGATACAGTTTCTTTTGACTTCTAAACAAGATATCATTGGGACACAAGATTTCTTACCATTTCTTTTTGCTATCAAGTACGAGAAGAGCAGCACAAACTAGATTTATCATAACAAACAAGTCACTTCTGAGCAATTGAGCCTCACTGTTCCTCTCATAATTATTTAAAAGCCATAGAGCTTAACAAGAATTTAGAGTTCAGTAGCAACAGCATTTGGCTGAATCTTGGGAGCTAGCTAGATGCCTTACTATCTAAAGCCATTGGCATATGAGATGAACAACAGCTGCAGGAACATCCATCTGGACAAACTCAAGTGAAGAAAACCACACAGACAAATGCAGAGTCAAGTGTCCTTTGAAAGAAACCATTCTAAGTCTCAACCCTCCTCCTTTCTTATCCCAAAAAGATACTGTTCTAGCAAGTTTTCTATTGCAGAGGGTTTTAATAGTTTCCTTTTAGCAATGATGTTGCTTTCAATACCTTTTTTAAAACTGGTAAAAAAGGCCACAGCAGATTTCATCCCATTTTTGCCACTGTAAATGAAATAAACTTCATTTCTTGAACAGATACTCCTTGTTTCTTTCCTCTTCCTCTTTTATGTGTAGGGAGTGTACAGAATTCATATTTCATTAAAGATGCTTTAGGTACATAAATTATAGTTCAGCTTTGTAAGATACTCCATAATTAGAGAAATTTGTTATAATCTGAAGTAGTTATGAGATTGCACATAACTTCTTGTAATCATCATTTTCTTAGCAGTTTTTCTTGAAGTTAAGCCAGGGTAACAGGAAATCCATAAAAACTTTTAAATTATTCACATTGATACACAGTATTTTTACATTATTGCTTTTAAGCAAACTGCAGAAAGTTATTCTGGAATTATTACTAATACTTACTATTCCAGGACTAAAATCATCTCTGTCGCAGTTTCATAAACTTCATGCAAGTTAATGACCCAAAGGTTGCATTGTGCCAGCTCAAGGACTGCAATTTCGTGGATTATTTCCATCCGACAGTCTTGGCCCTTTCTTCTTTTTCTCATGAATTTTGCTGCAAACTCTCTTTCAGTGTCTTTCTGGATACACTTCTTCACCACTGCAAATTTTCCCCTGAAATTAAATAAGAATTTAGTTTTACATGCGTTAGTGACAGCTTTAGCACCACCTTTATAAATTAACATTTCAGGAAACTCAAACCAAGTCACTATTAATGGCTGCATTTACGATTCAATCTGAATTTAAAAAGATGCCTTGCTGAGTGATGATCCCTGTGTTCAAAACACCCCAGCCAAGAATGTACATAATCTCCATGAAACATAAAGAATTAAAAACTAATCAATTCTAACAACAGTTTTCAAAAATACCGAATAAACAAGCTGTGCTAATTCCCAAGACTACATTATCCTCAAAACTTTAATTTAAAAAGCTGGCAAAATCAAAATGTAAAAATGAGCAATTTATGCTTTAACTACATCACAGTAACCCAGTTATTGTTTTCTGAAGTATCCCACCATATCCAAGGTCACAGCACTCTCATTGAATCCTGCTTCATTTGCCACGCAATATCCATACACTGCATTTTTCAAGGTGGCACTTTGTATTTTCACCATGGCATGTCTCAAATGGTAACAGGTGGAGTTTTCTGATTACCATTTCTCAAAACCCCTTACTTATACAGTGAGACTAAGAATAAGGACCACGGATAATTTAAATACAATGAAGCAGCTTGACTAACATCAAGCTCTGTACAACGATTTTTGCAGCAATGCCAAGGTGAATAGGAACACCGGGAGCAGAGAGAGCTGAGCCCTGTGCTTAGCCCACATTAATGAGCGTCACCTCGGCAGAACACGCACCTGATGATGCACCAGGCCAGCTCAAACCACACCGCAGCGCTTGCGTCACACCACTTCCCCCACAGCACTCTGGCACGAGTGGCAGCTCTTAACTTCCCTGCAAGAGTCCCACATCACCTGCTCCACTCAGTTCCAGTCACACAGTGCTGATTTTTAGACTGAAAAGGTATTTTAATTAATACCTCTCACTAATGCAATGATAAATTCTCACACTTTGAAGTATAGTAATCCTACTTTAGCTCTTACCATACAGGTATAATGATCATCAAAACTTCTTTTTTTATTTATATGTAAACATTTTTTTTAATAAAGTTGCAGGAAGAGTTTTGAGATCTTTATTTTGGTTCTTTACTTACTGTAGAGTTGCTGAAACCAAAATAATAGTCCTCATCTATCTTGGAATACAATTACTGTGGGTTTTGCTTCTCCCATTTCTGAGCTGAAGTTCACAGAATTAACTACTTCAGCTCATGTCAAAGTTTTCACTCTCCCAGCCTATTGGCAGAAGATTGCTATCCATGAAATGTAACTGCTAAACAAAGTTGTGGTCGGCTTGCTTTTAATAAGTATTTGTTTCAAAATCACAGTCTAAATGAATCAAGTCAAATAAGTACCCACAAAGTGGGTATTTGCTGGGCAATCTCAATAAAATAATTTGACTTGTAACCACTGATACAGCCACAGTTATTCCTCTAGGAATAATACTTTGCATAAGCACATTATGTACAGCACAATATGTATTAAGACTAGATCACAGCACAGTCTTGATGTCTAGTGAAGGCAGACAAACAGTAAGACTATGTGTTCAATGTCGTGAATCTAACTTTTTGGGAACTTGTTCTTAATTACTAATACATACATGAAGACAAAACTACTGAGGTTTGTAAATGCAGGAAGATAATTTTGCACAAAATTTATGTACAATAGAAAGCTATGCATTTATGAAAAGTGTTAAGACTTGTTCAAGTTCTTAACACCAAAAAAATCTCAAGAAAAAAATCAGCTGGTGAGTATGTTGTCAAAAAACAACACATAAAAATAATTGAGAAGCCCTTTAACAGCAAGTTATTTAAACACCTGATAGATACTAAGCCTTACACCAATAAATCTAGGTCCCTGCCTGGGGTCAGCCTTCTCTGTCTTCCTTATACAGCCTCTGAATGCACTGCGTACTTCCTCTTGAATGCTGCCTTAGTGCAGTCAAAAGCTTTGAATACTAGCACCAGGAAGGACCTAGAGAAAGTGGCTTAGAAAAGTTTGAAATCTCTTGTAACACAGCTTTCAAGTACTGTGCTGCTTTGAATTACATACAAAATCTATCTGGAAACAAGTTAATTAGCCTAATAAGCACTGATGTTGATTCACTGTGCATTAGTCACTATGGAAATAAAACAGTATTCATGGAGCAGCAAGAAATGGCAAGAGCCACCATCGTATGTGGCCACGCATGTCCTGTTTAGCTGAGCTGGCCAGAAGCCTGATAGGTGACATAATTCAAAGGACAGGTTACATGGGAGTTCAGCCAGATGACAAATACTAATTCTAAATTGTTTCAGACCAAGAATCCTGCCCAGATTCCTTATGGTTATGCCTATAATTAGAGCAATTATAATTACTGCCTGTTAGAACTCATCTTTTCTGAATACAATCCCCAAAAAGATCAAACTTGACAAACCTGATGTTTATAACCAGTAGAACTAATTACTGCGCAGTGATCTAGATTCATGTCTGAGAAAATTTCAGAGCTAAGATACAAAGATAGCATCCACTACATGGTTAAGCCAACAGATAAATTTTAAAGAATTTCTTTTTGATTGAGGCAGAATAGTAGATAAAACAGATATAAACATGCATTCTTATACATTGCATACACTTAAAATCCTGCTTTTCAGAACTTATAAAAAAGTATATAAAATGGTGTTAGACCACATCATTGCTACTTTAGTGTATTGAGAAGAGCTATCAGTGAGAACATTGCATGGAAGAAAGAATAATTTTGAGATTAAAATCTTAATGTGCATTTGTCAAGCTGAACACAGACTACCAGACATCCAATCACAAATAAAAATGCTTTGGAGGGAGACAGTAGGAAACTCTAAGTAGTTCTCAGTCCTCACAAGAGTCTCATTCAAGAATTATGATTTAAGATAAATCATATCTGATTACAAAGAAGCTCAATGTCACCTTTTCAGATTGCCAACAGAATTTGCATTGTTTCATTACGTGCACATTGTAGCTCAAAGGAAAATTGTAAAATTACAAATCAAATGTCAAATCAAGTAAGCAGGAACATTTATGTCACACCGATTAATTTTCGTTGTCCTAGGTTCAGAACAACAGAGAACTAACCTTACTAATTTATTTTAAATATATAAAAATAGCTAAGAACTAAGTATTTTTAAATAACTAACCTTATTATTAAAGTGACCTATATTACACTGTCACTGTAACAAATGCAGGAATAATTTCTTCCTGTGAAGATATTTACTTTTTATAAAGTTCAGAAAAAATATTTTCTGAGATCCACAATACTATATCCATGTTATTATATAACTCATATCAAACATTTTTCTGAAGTGTGGGGTTTTTCCCCCTGACAATTTTGGATTTCCAAACAACAAAGAGCAGAGATTCTATTTCTGATGTCCATGAATAATTTACTCACATAAATTTCTTCTAAAACAGCAAAGCCAACTACTTGCAACTCTTTGTTTTCACTTCTTTTCCACTTCTGCTCAGTTCCACAGCTATTTGACCCCAGCTGTGCTACTGCAAGAGCAGCTGAGGACAGCAGTGTCATGGCACAAAATGGTACAAGTGTCATGTACTGCTAAGACACACATTACTGAAAGCAACCTGAGAAATTAAAGTTCATGCCAGAGCTGTTCTTTTGGGGGGGAAAAAGTCCATTATCTGGACATGAAACTACAGCCACATCACTAGTCAGGAACAAAGAATATTTCACACTCATTGGATGATTACAATATTTCTTACTCTTACCTTTGGGTGGAGAATGAGCTAGTATGCTTTAACAAAAAACTGGGAATGAGGAGAAACAGCTGAATTGCACTGCACATATTCACATGCATGCACATATTTTGCTAGAAGATAATTTTATTTTGGATCAATCATTTAAGGTGTCTGTTACCTTCCAGAAGAAAGACAGACCAGTCAACTTATACCTTCCTCTAACCCAGCTCTATAATCAAGAGTATTATTTTCTGCACACAGATGATGACTTCCAATATGTGCATAGCTTGTTTCACATAAAAAAGGAGTGCAACATTCCATCAACAAGCTGAAGAATGAATAGCCTAATAAAACTTTGTCTGCAATTAGGTTTTTTTCTCCAGGAAAACGAGCAAAGCAACTAAATAAAATTATAACAGACTCCTTAAGGAAGCTCTTGGTAGTAAAAAATGTATTGTTCCCCATTTTACAGTACAATTATGGCTTATGCATGAATGGTATGGGGAAGAGCTAAGCAAGTGTTGTCCTCTGCAAAGGTTACACTTGTTCAAGCTAACCTAACTCAAGCTAGCACTGTCTGAAAACATTTAAATCTCAGTGAGGTGATGAGAAGTGGCAGCCTTAAAATAATCATCAGAGGTCAGTTTGATTTCAAACCTCATGCAAGTGCAGATTTGTGTGAGAATATTGTGACTTTGAGGACAGTAAAATTATTAAGGCTGTGAATACTGGACCAAAATGTTATATATTAAATAATTTCACTTAAAAACTTTTACTTCCATGTCATCCTAAGGAACTTGCAAGAATTCCCTTTCCTGAATGGCCATTATAATGAAGCTTTTGATATTTTTCCCAAGTGAACCTGGCTTTCCAAACAGCTGTGTTTCAACAGACTGGCAAATGCCTGTTCAGCTACTGAACGAGGCAGCACCTTCTTAAGCACCTAAACTCTACATTCTGAAAGCAGTTTTTTCTCTGTGAGCAGAACTAATGAAGCCTGACTTCCCATGGGTTTGCACCAAAGTTCCTCTGGTGACATTGTGATCCAAATTCTCCTAGATTCATCCATGTCTTTCAGGACTGCTTCCCTCAGGAATTTTGCTCCCTAAAGTGCCACCTGCAGACAGAGCCCCCATATCTCTCTTCCCAGCATTACCAGAACTACAATGCCTTAACATTTTGCCATGTTCCACTTTTTTCTCACCTCCCCCAAACACAGGGGACCAGAGAACAGAAAACAGAGGCTCCAAGTGCCCTGGGAAGCCCAGCATACATGTGTTGACTGACAGACTGGGAGACCAAAGACCACGCAAACCTGCTGAGCTCATGCAGCAGCCCTGATCTCAGCAAAGGTGATAAACCTACTCGCTTCTTTCTCTGTGCTCTCAGTTTTAAACACAATCCATATGAATGTTGTTATTCTCAAACCTACCCGAAGTTCTGCTCTTAAACTGTTTCTCTAATTCTGAGGAATAGGATGGGCAAATACAGAGTGTATAAACTTTTTTCTACCAAATCTTAATGCTAAAACAGATTATGATTTGTGCACAAGGACTACTTTTCATCCAAGACAAAAATCTGCATACCTGGGTGCTAATTTGTTCTTTGTAAAGATGAACTCTACCCATAAAGAGAGAATTACACTATTTATGAACATATAAAAGAGAAAAAAAAAATGTTAATAAAGTATCAATACAATTACAGTTATAAGTGGCAGAGAGAATTTCCACCTACGTTTTGTTGCAGAGTTGGCAAAAAATAGTCTTTCATAGGGGTATTTGAGCTGAAGTATATACTTTTCAAAAAGCAAAGTTTAAAACTTGAATAAAAAACCAAGAATATGCATTCAAATGTAGAGATTTCTACATGCTAAATGAGAAGATAGTGAAAGCACTTGTGAAGTTCAGGAGAGACATTCCGAAACAAAAATATGTGCAACTGTTGCTCAAAACCAAGACAAACACTTAGAAACGCCACTTAACTCATTTTAACTACAGGTGCAAAATCATAGCCTTCATGTGAAGGTCATCTTTAAATTATTCAAAATATACTCTGCACAAAAATCCATGCTGCAATTGACTTGTTTAAACTGCAGACTACAACTTGCAGCAAAACACAATTCTTCTTCTTAGTGTAAAGCAACTCATCTCAGTTGTACTTTTTTGTTCCAGAAAGAACCTTTATCTATTCTGTGCTCTGATTAGGCCGATGCCTATCACCCGGCATGAAAAAACTGCAAAATATTTTCTGAAGTCATCTGAACTTCAAAAAAAACCCAACAAACCAAAGCAGCAGTGATACCAGGACATCCTGTGCTACACTGCTCCTATACCTTTTGAACTGTTTCTAAGAATTTAGGCTGATTTGTAGCCTGCATATAGTTAGCTTCAGTTTCCAGGCCTTGGACATTGTGGTCACAGCAATCCACATAAAGCCTTCTCATTCCATGGGAGGTTTCTCCCACCTGCTTACCATGTGAATACTTTAGACCTCTACGTTTAAACAGGTATTATTCGATTGGTACATCAGAGTCACAAAGTGAGCACTAAGCTAATACCTAGGCAATCTAAATATTTGTTAGAGGTACTTACAGCAGCTACATTTGCCTTGAAACTCCTCCTTATCTCCAAAGGGGTTGGTTTTGCCACAGCGAGCATAACTTGCAATAGAACATACATTGAGGGGATATCTTTCCATATATCCAGTGGCATTCCATCTAATCTTTTTTATCGGAACACTCTTTGGATGAAGCACACGTAATTCTAAGAATACTAGTATTCCTTTAACAAGAAGTGACAGAACTTCAGACAAAAATATTGGTTAGGTGGTGCTGAAATTCCATATATGTAGTTCCCAAAATGCAAAACCTTTTAATGAGACTTTTTGCCCTAAACCTTGCCTTCTATCAGTCAGGTATTGAAATTATACATGGAATAAACCTAACACGTGCAATCACTTCCAAATCCAAGATTTTAACCAGCTTTAACTCCTTGAAAAGTTCCACCATTAGAGTATTCTAAAGCATATGATACCTCAAACGAGTGTAAAATTGTTTTTCCACGTCACGGCTTACAAACCTCGAGGAAACAATAACTTTCTTCTTTTTTCCTTTTTTTTTTTTTTTTTTTAAAGTAGCGGGGTAGGTTTCCTTCTCCAGTGGAAATCTAGAGCAATACCCACTACTCCCCACGGGTTCCCAGGGAACCACAGCATCTTCCCAGCCAGATCCGCAAGGCTGGGGAGCTGAGGATGACTTCTTCAGCGGAAGGAGGGACAGACAGCTGCGGGGTACAGCTGCCTGCCAGCACGCCTCCAGCCGAGCCAACGCCGCGGGCACGCCCTCGGAGCTGGCCCGGCGCGGGCAGAGCTCACCGCCGGCAGCCCCGGGACGCGGCCCCGGCCCAGCAGGGACCCCACGGGAGGGACGCCGCGAGCCCCCGGCCCCGCTCCTTCCCCCGCCGTCCGGGCCAGCGGAGGTTACGCTCACCTGCCGAGCTCCCGGCCGGGGCTGAGGCTGTACCGCTCCTGGAAGGGCTCCGTGCGGATAGGCGTACGGATCTCCGCCAGGAGCCCGCCCCGCTGCCGGGATCGCTCGGCCGCGGGCTGGGGTGGCGGCGGCCGGTCACCGCGGGAGCGACCGGGCGGCGGCTTCTTGTCGGGGCTCATGGCGCGGGGCTTCTCCCTTGGCAGGGGGTTGCCTTCTCCTTTTCCTCTTGCCTTCCCGTGTCCCTCCCGGTGTCCGAGCCCGTCCCGGCCCGCGCTCCCTCCAGGCACTGCCACTGCCGCGGGCTCACGGGGGCTGCGGGCAGCACGCGCCGGCCGAGGGGGCGGGGCGCAACCGCGGGGCCCCGCCCCTCGCGCGCCTCACCTTGGCGGGCGGGCCTGAGGGAGGGATGGCGGGCAGCGCCACCTGGCGGCGGGGAGCGGCGGCTCAATGTCGCCGTTCGGTTTCAACGGGGTTTAAACAAATCCCGAAAACAACTCCAAGGTTGTGCAATTTGGATATCTTCGTGTCACTGCTGCTGGACGATCCTCCCCCTCTGCAGCACTATGTCCAATTCTGAGCTCCTCAGAACAAGAGAGATGAGGAGCTGCCGAAGAGGGTCCAGTGGAGGGTGACAAATATGATCAGGAGCCAGGAATATCTGTTATGAGACTCTGGAAGCTGGACCTATTTAATCTAGAGAGGAGAAGACAGAGAGCGGATCTAATCAATACGTACAAATATGACAGAGGTGGGTGTCAAGATGAGGGTGCCGGACTCTTCAATGGCCACCAATGACAAGATGAGGAGCAATGGCCACTAACTAAAACTCGGAAAGTTCCACTTCAAGATGAGGAACAACTTCTTTACATTGAGGGTGGCAGAGAACTGGAATAGGCATCCCAGAAAAGTCATGGAATCTCTTTCTCTGGAGACTTTCCAAACCAACATGGATGTGTTCCTGTGTAACCTGCTGTAGCTGACCCTGCCTTGGTGATCTCCAGAAGTCCCTTCCAACCCTAAGTATTCTGTGATTCTGCGATCGCCAGCCCAGGACCTCGCTCTGTGAGCACTCAGGTGGACCCCAAGAGGCAGCAGGGAGGGAGCGTGAGGCCTGGGGTGAACCTGCAGGAGGTGGAGGGCATTGGCCACGTGGGGCATCCAGGCTCAGGACACTGGGAAGCAAGGCTGACAGAGGAGACAAGGGACAGCAGCAGCTCTGCATGGGGCAAATGCATCTGGGCCCACCTGATGAAGCCTCGGTCTCTGTGGTGTCTGAGGCACAAGCCTCAATTAAGCCTTTCCCACAGCTGGGGCGTGTGTAGCACCTCTCCTCCATGCGTGCCTGAGATCCAGGTGTCTCTGTGAGGTGTGCAGGAATCGCCTCCTAGTCATCGGTTTGTGCAGGCTGGTGGGAATTGCCTCATGGATTTGGCATGAACCTAATTGGAAAGGCTTGAGAAAAGCGTGTGCTCACTTCTCAATCCCTTCACTGTCTCGATTACTTAATGTACGTTACAGAGACCTGCTCTGCATGGCTGTCATTTATCAAGGCACTTCCATGGCGTTTTTTTCTTTTAAGGGCATGTAGCCTCCTGCCAACGTCCAGTGCATGGAGGAGAAAAGACTGTTAAGGAAACAGGCCAACATATAGGAAAGGATTCAGTCCAAACCTGACTCATTGATCCAGGATGGGAGTACAATTGCTGACAAGGCATTGTGCTAAACTTCCCTCACTCACTTACTGCCAAATCTGATTTGCAGAAAAAAGTAGAATCATAGACTGGTTTGGATTGGAAAGGACCTTAAAGATCACCAAGTTCCAGCCCCCTGCCATGGGCAAGGACACCTCCCACCAGGCCAGGTTGCTCAGAGCTCCATCCAGCCTGGATTTGAACACTGCCAGGGATAGGCAGTGTTCATCCACAGCTTCTCTGGGCAACCTGTTCCAGTGTCTTACCACCCTCACAGTAAAGAATTTCTTCGTAATATCCTATGTAAACATCCTTTTCAGTTTTAAACGATTCCCCCTTGTCCTGTCACTGTCACTACAAGCCCTTGTAAAAACTCCCTCTTCATCATTCTTGTGGGGTCCCTCCAGGTACTGGAAGGCTGAAATTATGTCACACTGAAGCCTTTTCTTTTTCAGCTTGAACAATGCCAATTCTCTTAGCCTTTCTTCATAGGAGAGATGGTCCATCCTGCTAATCATCTATAGTTTAGGAATAAATTCCAGAACCAGTATGTCAAGTAAGAGAGGGTTAAAGGCTTTTGGTATCAATGCACTTTCCACTCAAAAAGTTGTGAAAGTTGAAGCAGAAACAGGATGTTCCTGCTGAATGTTAAAATATAGATTAAATGGAGATTATAGAATTGTTACATCTGAAAGTAGGTATCAGTGGCACTGATAAATGTTTTTGCCTGACAAATACATTGGATCTTGAAAGTATGTTAATCCTAAAATTCCTGTGACATTTTCTACTTCTTTACTTACTTCTACAGTTGCATTTTTCTGGGGGGACCTCGCTAAAAATTTATGAAAATTAGTGTAATTACTGATTCTGAAATATGAACATACCTTCCTTAGAATCCTTTGGAATATTTAAGGTTCCCAGGCTGTATTTTAAAATAACTTCTAGATTCTTAAGTGCCTTTAAAAATCTAGAAATTGGTTCTGTGGGACTTAGGAAGACAGATTTGTTGCATTCCTGAAGAAATTATCCACAGAATACAAATAATCCTATTATTCTTCAATGAGTAGGAACATCTTCAAATGGATCAGTTGACCAACCTGTCCAACCTGACTTTGAATGTTTCCAGGGATGGGAGATCTATCACCTCTCCGGGCAACATATGCCAGGGTTTTATCACCCTACTTGTAGAAAACATCTTCCTTATATTTAATCTAAAATAACCCCCATTCAGTTTAAAACCATTAGCCCTTGTCCTATTACAACAGAGCCTGCTAAACTGTCCCCCATCTCTCTTGTAGCCCCCTTCGAGTACTGGAATGCTGCTCTAAGGTCTTCTCCAGGCTGAGCAGCCCCAGTCTCTCAGTCTGTCTTTACAGCAGAAGTGCTCCAGCCCTCTAAGCAGCTTTGTGGCCTCCTCTGGACTCACTCCAGCAGATCCATCTTGGACACCCCAGAGCTGGATGCAGCACTGCAGGACGGGTCTCACCAGAGAGGAGCAGAGGGACAGAATTCCCTCCCTTGCCCCACTGGCCGCGCTGCTTTGGAGGCAGCCCAGGACATGTTTGTCTCTCTGGGCTGACTGCGCATGGCTGGGTCATGTCCAGCCTGTCCATGTCCAGCCTGTCATCCACCTGCACCCCCAGGTCCTTCTCCCAAGGCT